>QODF01000382.1:6523-63181 GCA_024372805.1 Oostethus manadensis
AGAGAAGGCCATTTCCCAGAACACCTTGCTTTTCCTGAGTTATCAATCAGCATATGAACTGGGAACCATCCAGGGGCTTCGTGAGGCGTTAGAACCCTTCGAGGAAAGCTGTCACCTCGATGTGTCCGAGACGGGATGCACGCAATCAAAAATGCAGAGACGACTGGGATCCTTACAAAGATCTCGAGAGACGACCAGTTACATCGGAGGGCATCGATGCCGCGCCGGGTTTAATTGGACTGGTGTAATGGTGAAGAGCAGAAAAGTTGAGTCTGTCTGTCCAAAAGTTCATGCCACCTCTGACGTTAGTCAACAAAGAAAACAGCCCAGACTCTGTGGCCCCAGTTGACCCAGCCTCACCGGATCTCCCAGTTTACCTGAGCACAGCATGTTTGCCCCAGGATGCCAAACCTTTCTTGTTCTGCAAAGTCAAACAAAGTCATTTCCCAAATCTAGCTGTACTTGCATGCAAGTATCTGCCCATCCCAGCTCCCTCGGGGGAGGATCTCTAGTGTTGCAGGCAAAACATTCAGGAAGTGTTGAGGATATTCTTCCGGGAGTCCAGCATTTTCCATAACGTTGTTCCTTTTCATCACTTTGTAAGCAAGTATGCCTAATGTACTTCCTTTCGGGAGAAAATGTATGTTCAAAATATCTTATTTCAATTCAAATCTGTGAACTGCATCGGATTCCATCCATCCATCCATTTTCCACCGCTTATCCGGTCGCGGGGGCAGCAGCTTCAGTAGGGAAGTCCGGACTTCCCGGTCCCCGGCGACCTCTTCCAGCTCCACCGGGAGGACACCAAGGCGTTCCCAGGCCAGCTGAGAGACATAGTCCCTCCAGCGTGTCCTCGGTCTTCCCCGGGGGCCTTCTCCCGACTGGGCGTGCCCGAAACACCTCACCGGGGAGGCGCCCGGGAAGCATCCGGACTAGATGCCCGAGCCACCTCAACTGGCTTCTCTCCATGTGAAGGAGCAGCGGCTCTACTCTGAGCTCCTCCCGGATGGCCGAGCTCCGCATCGGATTCCATTCCTGTAATTCACATTTAATTCAACATTTATTCATATTCATCCCATGAATTGAATTCGGAAATTCTGGATTTTGCACAGGCCTGCAGTGCGGTCTCATCAAGATTCGTGCAGATCCCGTATTAACCCAATGAAGTGTGCCTGGAGTCCTAGAAAAGGTCTTTGGTTGTGTTTGCAGGCTTTCTACTGCACAGCACCATACCAAGATGTCTGCTGCTGTGCACGCAGGCATTCGGAGCGCTGCCCGCGGTTGCACAGTTCCCAGATCTGTCACCGGGATGAGAGTGGGAAACAACAACAAGCCTCCCGGAGCATGCTGAGATGTTAATCAGCAGTCAGCCCTACTCACCCGCCGCTTCCTCTAAGGCCCGCTTGACTTTGAGGAACCGTGCTGGAAGGCCGGCTGACATTTAGGAGGACTTCATGCACATGAACATCTTTCAAGACAAGGATTAAACACAGCTGATGCATGGATGACAGTAGTGGTATTGAAATCCTGCCGATACCTGCTCCTGGTGCTCTTTTGGTACTTTTGTCGAAAAGTTTGCCTGACATGTTTGTCTGCAGAAACGTTGACTGATCGTAAACATGTGTGAATTCTGACTAGTTTTCAATAATTAATCATTAATTGTCGAGAATTCATCATTTGTTCATTTATACAATGAATTATGTATTTAATTAATACGTTCACAAAACAACTTGTGAAATGGAAGAATCTACTTTTTAAAAGCTCCTCGGTGGCAGTGCCCAAAGGTGGATGAGATGCACCCGGAGTTCCTTAAGGCCCGGGATGTTGTGGGCGTGTCTTGGTTTGCAGCATCGGGTGAACACTGGGGGCAGTGCCCCTGGACTGGCAGACCGGGGTGGTGGTCCCGCTTTTCAAGAAGGGGGACCGGAGGTTGTTTTCTAACTATCGTGGGATCACACTCCTCAGCCTCCCTGGTAAGGTCTATTCAGGGGTTCTGGAGAGGAGGATCCGCCGGATAGTCGAATCTCAAATTCAGAAGGAGCAGTGTGGTTTTCGTCCTGGCTGTGGACCAGCTTTATACTTTCGGCAAGGTCCTTGAGGGTGCATGGGAGTTTGCCCAACCAGTCTACATGTGTTTTGTGGACCTGGAGAAGGCAATCGACCGTGTTCCTCGGGGAATACTGTGGGGAGTGCTCGGGGAATATGGGGTATCGGACCACCTAATCCGGGTGGTTCGTTTCCTGCATGACCGGTGTCAGAGTTTGGTTTGGAAATAAGTCTGACCCGTTTCCAGTGAGGGTTGGACTCCGCCAGTGCTGCCCTTTGTCACCGATTCTGTTCACTACTTTCATGGACAGAATTTCTAGGCGCAGCCAGGGCGTTGAGGGGTTTCAGTTTGGTGGCCACAGGATTCGATCTCTGCTTTTTGCAGATGATGTGGTCCTGTTGGCTTCATCGAGCAGTGACCTTCAACTCTCACTGGATCGGTTCGCAGCAGAGTGTGAAGCGGCTGGAATGAGAATCAGCACCTCCAAGTCCGAGTCAATGGTTCTCGCCCGGGAAAAGGGTGGAGTGCCATCTCCGGGTCGGGGATGAGGTCCTGCCTCAAGTGGAAGAGTTTAAGTACCTCGGGGTCTGTTCACGAGTGATGCAAGGATGGAACGTGAGATGGACAGGCGGATTGGTGCGGCGTCTGCAGTGATGCGGACTCTGCACCGATCTGTCGTGGTGAAAAGAGAGCTGAGCCAAAAGGCAAAGCTCTCTCCTCCGCATTGAGAGGAGTCAGATGAGGTGGCTCGGGCATCTGGTTAGGATGCCTCCCAGAACGCCTTCCTGGGGAGGTGTTCAGGGCACGTCCAATCGGTAGGTGGCCTCAGGGAAGACCCAGGACACAATGAAAAGACTATGTCTCTCAGCTGGCCTGGGAACGCCTCGGCATCCGCTGGGAAGAGCTAGACGAAGTGGCCGGGGAGAGGGACCTCTGGGCTTCCCTGCTTAGGTTGCTGCCCCCGCGACCCGACCTCGGATAAGCGGAAGAAAATGGATGGATGGATGGAAGTTATACACATATAACTCTCTGTAACGTATCTATGTACACGATGATAACTAATGGACCAATAATTATATGAGGGAATTATGACATCATCCTGATACATTTAATAACATTAAAAATTGCTCTGATAATCAATAATTTAACAAAAGCCGAGTGAGGCGAGATTACCTGGACTGTGTGGTGGTGAGGGGTGATTCAAGCGCTCCTTTCTTCTCCGGGTTATAATGCAGCAGAAAAGTGTGGCGGTCTGGTGTAACTTCCTTGGACTCGCTTGTAAACAAACATTCACTTACCATGAAAGACATTTTCCAGGTGAAGCAATGGAGTCTGAAAGACTGACAGTTGATTGACGTTTCGTCTCTCATCTGAGCCGGCACCATCAATCCATGCTCAAAGACTAGGTGGGACGGTCTGTCACACAAGGGCTGTTCTATCTAGTCTTACTGGTGTGTGTCCCACCAAGACTTTGAGCATGAAGCGACGAAGCCTGCTGGGATGAGAAGCAAAACATTTTCGAAGACAGGGGTTCAAACTTGCAGCCCATGGGCCATTTGCCGCCCGCAAGACAATATCTTGCCGCCCCCGTTGTTATATGAAAATGTAATGTTAATGGGGCCCCCATGAGGAAGTGAAGACAAGGCAAGACAAGGCAAGGCAAGTATTTATTCATGGAAAGAGTAAGACTAAAGTTGTTGATTGTTTATCCCAGCAGCGGAATTGCGGGATGTCAATACTCAACATGACCGTCTCACTCAGGGTGTCATGAACAGACATTTCTAAGACAATCCCGCAAAGGACCCTGGGAAGCAGGAAGTGCCCCCAGCAATGCTACAATATGAATGGCACAATGTTGTTTGGGTAGCTGACCAACCAACCAATCACAGCGGGGTATAACACTCTCAGGGGCGTGACCATTTTTCAATGAGTTAAAGTTAACGCAGCGTTGCCATGGAGATTTTTCTTCTGTGCCTGGCTAGCTAAAGCGCGGTCATTTGTCCCAACTCACTGTTCACATCCTAAAACTTTTTTTATTTTGCTGCCCAGCGTGACATTATACGACCTGTAAAGTTATCTCTCTCTCCGAATAAATTAAAGTGATGGGGAAATAAAAGAAGCGCGGGGAACTTAATGGGGTGGTTTGGCGTCTGAGTCCAGTCGGATCTGTGTGGGGGTGGGCTTTCAGGGGTGGGTAGTCGGGCTGAGCGCGCTGCGTGTTGTGGGCCCCAATTTGCTCCCATGTTAAATAAAAAAAAAAGGCACTTGGATGGCATGGCAGTAGATGGGGGTTGCGGCGCACGCCACCTTCCGTCGGGTTGTGGCACAGGCTCGCGTGGATCTGGTCTGGCTCAGAGTGCAGATCATATTGATGGATTCCTTGCTTTTCTTTAAATCTCATGGCATAGCCTACGCCGGGGGGAGTGGGAGTGGAATTGATGTCAGGGCCATGTATAGGGCTGCACCGTTCTCCATGCATCGGATAAACACGACACACCAGGTGAATTAAAGTACGGTACATTCCACAGTCCAAACGTGTCTTTTTCTAAACAAACGTGGCTCAGCTGTGTGAGAGGAAGCACTGCCAGGTGCCTAGGAGTAAAAAGTAGGCCAGAGAAGCCTTTTTCAGAAGAACCCATTGACTGAGGTTAAAGAACTGTACAATTTTACTAAACTGAAATTTATTACTGATTTAAAATCTTTTTAGTTCTTAATTTGTTTATGCATTTGTTCGCTGATTTATTGTTTTATGAGTAGTTTTGTGGAGAAAACAGTTAACAGTACAGTGTGTTCCATACACATTGACTACCAAAGAAGAGATGTACCTGAGGAAAGTTCTAAACTTGTTTACACCAAGGCTCCTTGTTCCTTTTCTTTGCTGTTTGTTTACTTGTTGATTGCTTGAGAATTTTACTAGTAGTTTTGCACACAACTTGTTTACACCAGCATCCTTGTCTATCTTATTTTGTGTTAAAAAATAAACGTTTGAGAAGATCGGTTAAAAAAATGGAATTTTTGCGCATGTGCATGTGCCAGCCTCAGCCAGACTCCGCCTCATGCGGCCCCAAGCTAAATTGAGTTTGAGACCCCTGTTCTAAGACAACCTGAACAGTCCAGTTTGCATTCGATTGAACACTCTGCGTATACTTTCATGTGTGTATTTGCCCCGCCCCCTTTGCATGCCTGTGTACATTTGTGCATTAAAAAGAGTGGCCGGGTGTGTAGCTCAGTGTAGCAGCAACCTTTTTTGCCACGTCCCCCTTTTGGATATAAAATTATTTTCAGCGCCCCCAACCCCATCCACAACACCCCACAACAATCCCACCGCACCCCACACCCCTGCGACTATACACCGTGTATATAAACGTTATGTTCCATAAACATTCATGATACCATGTAATACTTACACAATTCTGCCCATTTGAAGCTTTAGCGCCGTGGTTCTCCCGTGGGGGGGGTCTGGGGCGAAGCGAAGAGGACTTTCAATGTTGTCCAAATTGATTGTACTCCACATGCCATTGGACTCTTGAGTACACTTCACAGCTCCCCATTTTGTTGCATTTTCCTGATCAGTAAATAAATATCATCAGTTGTCAGTGGTATTTCAACATTTCTGGCCCCAGGGGTGGCGTGACAGAGAATAACTGAGAACCACAGCATTGGTGGAACTTCCTTCCTGGAACTTCCATTGATTTCACGTAGCAACATAGAAAGGAAGGCTGATATTGTATGTAGCGTTAGCTTTTGCTAGTGGCCCGAGGCATTGTGTGGTGAAGCCAGTCGCGAGCTGGTTAGCAGCTAGCCAGTCTGGTGTGGCAAGGTGTCACTATGCCAGTAACGTAGTTCTTCGGCGTAACAATGTTAATAACAATGTCGTTGTATCTTGGTTAATATGCAGCTCCCATTATGTAAATTGAGCCTTGTTGGCGCTTTTTGGAGCTTTTTTCCCATGGTGGAATTGGTGTTTCTCATCACGTGCATACTTACTGTACTTGTTTTTATATCATTACAACGCACAGAAAAGACAAAGACGTGTGCTCATGTCTCACATAAGGGTTGTGTATGATGGGTAACATTCCAAAAAAAGTGCACTTCTTTTTAGATTCCTTGTAGATAATTGTGTGCTAAATGAAGAATCCTCTTTTTGTGGCGGCTGAGCTAAATGTTTACATTGTTAGACCGGGATGTCAGATTTTTCCTGCTTGGATTCAGTGCAGCGTGAGGAACGTTGGTGGTGCCTTTCCATGAGAGCTGTCCTGCTCGCGGCTGAAATCGGAACCCTGTGGGAACCAGGTGTGTTTTGTGTACCAGTGGGCGCACACACACACACACACACACACACACACACGTTTATTTTCTTTTCATGAGCTCAGCAAGGTTTTGTAGAAGAAGGCAAAGTAGTGTGCAGCTTATTTTCAAGGCTTCTCCCATACGTCACTGTCACAGGTGCTGAAACATATCGGAGGAGCCGCGCTTACACAATTCCTGTGTCCTCACATCCCTCTCGTTCTTTACACTGAACACCATCACGAAGACGCCTTCAAGTCCATCAGACAGCTATGCGCTCCCCACAGGGTAGTGGCTCCTGATGGCAGGGCCCAGAATGCAGACTGGGAAAAAGTGAGTGGGAGGGGTGAGCGGGTGGCTATGCTAGATCAGAGTTCAGACATGTTTACATTTCAGGATCAGGATATTTCTCAGCTCCCGGCCAAGCTCCACAATTTCCCAGGCTTTTTTGGCCCCCCTCCCTAACTCCCTCCCTCCTCCGATTAGCGTGTCAGAGTTCATGTGCATGGAAGCAAAAGTTCTGCTTGGGTTCTGTTGCCAAGCAGTCCCTGGGGTGCACATGTGACACCATGCGGTGAATGCCATAAAGTGTTTACATCATTGTCTATTGTGTGCATACTGTAACAATAATAAGACAATTACAGTACATGCATGGTATTGAAAGCAACTGGAAAAAAGTTAAATGAAATTAAAACAAATCGAAAAAGGTTTGCATTATGATATAATGTACAGTATATACAGTATCTATATTAAAAGATTATTGCATTTCAATTAAATTGAAATTAAAATAATGTCAAGTAAGTTCACAGGTGATAGAAAAATCAATTCAAATAGAAAATTATTATATTATAATTACAGGTATACATATATATATATGTATATATATACCACTCGTAGTATATTTTACCACTCGTTGGTCTCATTACGTGCATACTTAATGCTTCTTTTTACCTGTCACCATATTTATGGAATATACAGTATATGGGCCATTAACAGGGCTGCACCGTTCTCCGTGCATCGACTAAGCATGACAGGCCAAAATAAAATTAAAATACTGTATATTCCACAGCCTCAAACATAAATTTTTTCAAAACAAATGTGGCTCAGCTATGTAAGAGGAAGCGCTGCCAGGTTCCTAGGAGTAAAATGTATGTAAGAGAAGCCATTTCAGGAAAAACCCATTGACTGAGGTTAAAGAACTGCACAACTTAACTTAAAACAGAAATTAGTTCTTAATTTGTTTATGTGTTTGTTGATTGATTGATTGTTGTATTAGTAGTTTTGTATAGAAAACAGTTAAACAGTACAGTACGTTTGAGAAGATCGTTGTTGTGGTTTTTTTTTTGAAGTTGCGAGCACGTGCATGTGTGCCAAGGCTGCGGCCCAGCCTCAGCTAGACTCTGCCTCCAGAGGCCCCAAGGTAAATTGAGTTTGAGCCCCCTGACTTACAGTATACAGTATTGTGGTACAATATATAGTAATTGCTGTCAACATGTACCTGTTGTAATGTCAAAATAGGTCTACAGAGAAATCTTCAAATTATGGTGGACATAGTGAGTCTCGTGATGTTTGGTTGTACCCTTTGTCCGGGCTCTCTCATGCTCATACCATGGACAAGAACGCGGTCAATCACAGTTGCTCGGATTTCCTCGGCTTTTACTATTCTTTGTCTTCGCTGACCACCTCTCACACAACCTCCTCTTCTCAGATTTCTATCCACTGTAGTGCCTCGCAAAGCAGTGCTCTCTGAACCGAAGTAGGTTCCCTCACATCATCAGCCACAAGTGTGATCAATTTTGAGTTGTTGTGTTCAACCAGTGGCACCTGTGCTTTACTTGTGTTTGACTTTTGCCACCTGCGCTCACTATTTTGCATCACAATGAAAAAGTTGTGTCTGAACAGTGAGAGATGCAATCAGTGAGTTCAGGCAATAGAGCATTTGGTTCCGACAAACGGGTTTAGTGTTTTAGCAACTGGGAGAAATTGTGAAAATATATATATGTATGTTACATACATGTATAATGGTATGTATGTATATATTTATATATACATACATATACGTATACACATACCTATATATGTATGTATATACGCTTTGTTTCATTTTATTTTGTATTCATTTTACTTTTTCACAAATATTTTTTACAATTTTTCACATACATATATACACATACCTATATATGTATAACAGTACATAGGTATGTATATATATGTACATATGTATATACAGTGTACAATATGTATATACGTATGTACAGTACTAATTTATATACAGTACATACTGTATATATATGTATATACATACTGTATATACAGTATACAGCCATGTATAGGGCTGCACCATATATACATATATATATATATATACAGTATACAGTATATATAGCATATACTGTACTGTACATATACACTACTGTTCAAAACTTAACCAGATGAATCAATGTTATTAGTATATTTTGATTGCTACCAGGCAAACAGGTTACCAGTAGGTGCAGTAGATTCTCAGAAAACAAACAAGACCTAGCATTCAGGATTTGCACGCTCTTAAGGTTGCGCAATTGGGCAATTTGTTGAAAGGGGGGTGTTAAATAAATAGAAGTTTCTGCCATTGACTTTACAAACTGAAAACTATTCTGTACAAGTCCACCAACTTGTGGCACCCTTTGGCTCTTATTCCACTCCAAGATTCTTCAACAGCATTCCACAATTCTTTAACATTTCTTGGCTTTTCTTCAGAAACAGCATTTTTTGATATCGCCCCACAAGTTCTTGCTCGGATTGAGCTGGCCACTCCATAACATTCATTTTGTTGGTTTGGAACCAGGATTTTGCTGGTTTACTTGTGTGTTTAGGGTCATTGTCTTGTTGAAACAGCCATTTCAAGGGCATCCTTCAGCATAAAGCAACATGACCTCTTCAAGTATTTTGACATATGCAAACTGATCCGTGATCCCTGCTATACGATAAATAGGCCAAACACCATAGAAACATGCCCATGTCATGATGCTTAACTGTCTTCACTGTCTGTAGCCCTTGGACCAAAATGAACAATTTTCCTCTCATCAGTCCACAAAATGTTCCTCCATTTCTCTTTAGGGCAGAGGTGTTCTTTGGCAAATTGTAACCTCTTCTGCACACGCCTTTTTTAACAGAGGGATTTTTCAGGGGATTCTTGCAAATAGATTAGTTTCACACAGATGTCTTCTAACTGTCACAGTACTTACAGGTAACTCCAGACTGTATTTGATCATCCTAGAGCTGACCATTTGCCATTATGGTTATTTTTCCATCCATTTTGATAGTTGTCTTCCGTTTTTTTTTTTTTTTTTGCCACGTGTCTCTGGTTTTGCTCTCCATTTTAGGACATTTGAGGTCATTTTAGCCAAACAGCCGACATTTTTTTGCATCTCCTCATAAGTTTCTCCCTCTCCAATCAACTTTTTAATCAACGTGCGGTGTTCTTCTGAGCAATGTCTTGAATGAGCCATTTTTCTCAGGCTTTCAAAGAGAAATGCATGTTGAACAAGTGCTGCCTTCATTCTTAAATAGGGGCCACCTGATTCCCACCTGTTTTCTCACAAAATTGGTCACTGATCACGGATTGATTGTCACATTGCTATTTTTTTTACATACCCCGTTCAACTAACAACTAACTCAGCTTTAACAGCTTGCATGAATGCTCTTGTTTGTTTTCTGAGAATTTACTGCACCTAATTGTAACTTGTTTGCCATTTAGCAATAAAAAATGACTAATAATTATACTTAGTCACATTGGATTGCTAATATTTTGAATACTACTGTATGTGTGTGTGTGCTGCTCAATACATTACAATATGAGCAAATGTAGATTTATTTCCGTAATTTCATACAAAAAGTCATACGTGCTGCCAGAAAGATACCGTAAACATTGATAACGCTTTTCCATTAACAGTAATATACTCTAAAAAATAAAACTTGTATGTTTTATGGTAATAAAAACTGAACCGGTGACTTTGTAGTCGTATCATCAGACTGATCACCGCCTGGTGATGAGTTGGATTAGATGGCGGGAGAGGATGCCGGACAGACTGGGAGACCCAAACGTGTAGTGAGGGTTTGCTGGGAATGTATGGCAGAGTCTCCCGTTCATCTAATCTTCAATTCTCACCTACGGCAGAGCTTTGTCTGCATCCCGGGGGAGGATGAGGATATCGAGTCCAAATGGGCTGTATTACGTGCCTCCACTGCTGAGTGGGTCGGTTCCAGTCGTGGCGGCAAGACCCAAACCCGATGGTGGACACCGGGGGTCAGGGCTCCAGTCAAGCTGAAGAAGTAGTCCTATTGAGCACGGATAGCTTGTGGGACTCCCAAAGCAGCTGACAAATACCGGCAGGCCAAGCGGCTTGAGTGGTGGTTGAGGCAAAAACTCGGATGTGGGAGGAGTTCAGTGAGGCCAATGGAGCACAACTTTCAGTCCACCTTGAAGACATTCTGGCAAAGCAGCAGACGCCTCAGAAAGGGGAACCAGTACCCATTTCACACTGTTTACAGTAAGGCCATCTTACCTCGACTGAGGATATAGTCGGTCAGTGGAATAAATACTTTGAGGCCCTTCTCAATTCCACTGACATACCTTCTGTAGACCAAGCAGAGTTTGAGGACACGAACGTGGACAGTTAAGTTACCGAGCCTGAGGTATTTGGGGTAGTCAAAACACTCCCCAGTGGCAAGGCTCCGAGGGGGGATGAGTTTCGCCCTGATTTCCTCAAGTCTCTGGATGGTGAGGGACTGTCTTGGCTGACCAATCTCTTTAACATTGCATGGAAGTCAGGAACAGTACCTCTGGACTGGCAGACCGGGGTGGTTGTCCCTATTTTTAAGATGGGTGACCGGAGGGTGTGTTCCTAACTATAGGGGGATCCCACTCCTCAGCCTTCCTGAGGAAATCTACTCCAGGGTGCTGGAGAGAAGGGCACGACCGTTAGTCCAACCTCGGCTACAGGAGCTGCAATGTGGTTTTCGTCCCGGTCGCGGAACACTAGACCAGCTCCACACCCTTGCAAGGGTACTGGAGGGTATGTGGGAGTTTGCCCAACCGGTCTACATGTGCTTTGTAGACCTGGAAAAGGCATTCGACCGTGTCCCTCGTGGTGTCCTGTGGGGGGTGCTCCGGGAGTACCTTGCCGTCCTGATGAATGATATTCATAATCAATAAAAATAATACTGTAGTGAAATAGTGATGAGTGGTGCATAACAAAACATTGTTGTAGTACAGACAATGTTCTCACTAGGATGAAAGGTTGCTAGTACAAGTATAAGGTGATAGTACCAAACATAGCATTGAACATGTACTCTCCAAGGAACGAAGTAATATGACCTTGGATGTACACAATCTTTCCTAGTATTTTGTAAACATCAACTGTTTGTAAGGTTTCTTTGTGGATCATTCTTTTACTTCTTTCCCTTCCATAGTTTGAATCCACATACAAAGTACTAAAAAATTATAGAGTTGTTCTTGCATATTTGTGTTTTAAGTTTACTTTATTCCTAAGATCATATTTCTCCTCTGCTGTTGAGAAAAATTGCATGACGTTCTTTGGTAACTGCTTGTTTGCTTTATGCATCATTTTAGCCGTTTGAAGGTTTACCAGATCAGCACATTTTAATAACTGTGATTATTCCTTATGGATTATGGATTATCCTAATTGATCTTTTCTGCAGTACATCAAGCGAGTAGAGTGTACTTTTGTAGTTATTCCCCCATATCGATATGGTAACACCAGAGAACAGTAGAGTGTTTGGAGTGATTGTGGATCCAGTAAAAATGGGATTTGATTCAGTATTGAAGTATTTCTTGCTACTTTATGTTTATGTTTGTGATGTGAGATTTCCAACTCATTCTGTCATCAATTATGACGCCCAAAACGTATGTCCATTCAGCTGTTTCATTTGCATTTCCTCACAAGTATCTCTTCTGCGGTTACCAAATAGCCTCATTTTCCTTTTTCTTACATTCAAGGATCATCAGTTTTTATCAAACCATTTTTTCAGAGTAATCATTTCCTCGGAAACTTTTCTTATTAGGTCTTGTGTGTGTTTTCTCCAGAGCAAAAAGCGGTGGTATCATCTGCAAATAGTACTAGCTTTGGGTGTTTTGTCACTTTGCAGATGTTGTTAATGTACAGGTTCAATCATTTTGGTTCCAGTATTGACCCTTGTGGTACGCCACATAATATCTCTAAATTAGTAGATGCATATTCTCCTAGCTTCACATATTGTTTAACAAGTGTTATTTTAAGATGTTTTACTTTGAACTGCGAGTTAAAATTTGGGTTAGGACCTGCTAGTTAACGGCAGGCATAGCCAAAGACAGCTATTTGGTGGCTGAAGAGCAAGCAGTGCTAGCATTAGCAGCACACTAGCTAGTCACTAGGAAAAACCATCAGTAAAACATAGGTACAATATAGCCATCTAATCGATTTATATGTTTTGGATGACTGTCCTGCTACAGAACCCAAGTTGGTTGCAGAGGGTTGAGTGGGGTCTTTTGTGACCTCTGCGCTCTTGGGGTCATTTTGGTTGGCCGGAAGATTCACCACTGTTCCGGGTTTTTGACATTTGTGAATAATGGCTCTCACTGTGGTTTGCTGCAGTACCAAAGCTTTAGAGCAGCTCTTCAGCGGCCAAGTCTGGTTCTTGGGAGCTGCTTTACAACATGCCGAATATCGGAAATATCAAATCCTTGTATTTTTCAGTATGCATTCCTCAGGTTTGGACACCCGGGATGGAGTGATGGTTGAAAGCACACAGAAAGAGATATGACTAAGAAAGTATTATAATGTTTTCTGTGATAATAAAAAGCACATTTGTCCTGCTGTGTGGAATAACATTTGACGCTTTAGATGACTGCTGTCTTGGTTAACAAGGTTAACAACCAAAGCAGCCATGATGAGTGTCCAGAAGAGGAACATAGATGTTCTTGTTCCTCACCACCGCTCTGCTAAGCATCAATGTTTGCCTTGGTGCTGGCTTGAGGTGAGGTGTCGCCCTGTTTTCCTCTGGCGCCTTGCAGGCACGCCGCCGCTCCTTCCACCCAAGCAGAGAGGTCTTTGGTCCAAAGTGAGAAGCATTTATATCTTTTTTCCAAGAATCGGTTCATTGCCGACTCTTGTAGTACAGATTTTTGGGTTTTCTAAAGCATGGTTTTCCAAACTGCACATTGTTTTCCAAACCGCAAATCAAATCTCCGAACATGTTGACATTTGGCAAACGTTCACATGACACACATTCATTGAAAAACCCAACTGAGCTTTTGGCCGAGCACCACCAAGCATCTCCAGAACTCTGAAGAGCAAAAGTGACAACACAATCATGGAAAAGAAACATCGCACTAACTTTCAGACCAAACATTTTATTTTTAGATGTAGGACCACGAGCGGTGTGACCCAAACACTCTTTAGGTGTAGTGCTGTATTCTATTAGAGTACACACAGACAATAGATTTCCTACCTGTTCCCTATCCCGAACGCCCTAATGATGGTCGACACCGTGAAGTGGAACCCTCGGGCCAGCCTTGCTCATGCTCAACCCGGGGTTGAGCACATGGTCCAGGAATGTCCTTCGAGATCCGGAATCTCCTTCCTTTTTCTCTCGCTTCTCCTTGTTGTCCTCCTCCTCCGCGTCCTATTTTTCCTCATCCTCCTCATCCTGTGATGAGGCGGAAAAAACCGTTGAGCACACAGAAACGCTCATCAGCCAATGGAAACACCAACATTGTGGTTTTTGAAAAGTGCAAAAGGTCTTGTTAGGAGACCTCCGCGGCGTCACACTGGCTGGTCGGAGCGTGAGCCTGAATACAGTGCACCTTGCTGGCCCACCCGCTAGCTCCTCCGTGTAACGTAGCGGCTTTAAGGAAAGGGTGTCCGGGCTCTTCCCAGCATCTCAGCTTTGTGATATAGTTGGAAAAAACTATTATTATTATTACCAACGTCATTCTTTGCTCCTTTTTTCCCACTAATGCTAATGTTTTTTTATTTCAAAAGTCTTCTAAAATAATCTTTACACTGGATTTTCCGGGTCGCACCAGCCCAAAAATACATAATGAGGTAGAAAAAAACTTTTGCAGGTCATTTATTTTACAATAAACAGAAACGTCATCAGGGAAGGCGAGTAATAACATGAATAAAACAAGAAAATAAACAGAAAAAGTGTCCGGTGTTCATGCATTCATGTAACTGTGGCATAAAGAACAAGTTTGGCTTTGCCTTAACAACTGCCAATCTCACTCCTAATCACCAAATCCGGCGAATCCCTCGTCCTCGGTATCACTTCGGAATAACTCCGCTAACTCCGGAGGAAGGCGAAGCGAAACTTCCTCTTGCTGTCGTCAGTTGCGGTTCCAACTCTTTCGGCCTTTCTGCCTTCAGACAGGAGGATGGTCTTGGTTCTCCCCGAAGCCCATGCCTTGTCGATCCGTTCGGCAGCTTGCAGAAAAGTTGAAAGTTTACTCCAAACTTTCTCCCTGCTGCTTTCATCTGCAATTTCCTCCACTTGCAGCTTGTAGTCTGCAGAACAGGATTTTCTTTTGTGCTTTACTTCTTACATTTGACGTTGTTAAGGAGTACGAGATATTGGTTGGAAGTCCACAGGGCCCTCTCATGGTTGTCAGCGAAATGATATACTTATTTTTCCATGCATAAGTCACTCGGGAGTAGTCGCAGGACCAGCTCACCTTGTACGACTTGTAGTCCGGAAAATACAGTCGATTATTTTCTAATGTTATTATGACTTTATTCCTGAAATATTTTGACTTTAATTCCATAATATTATATCTTTCCAACTTGATTTTGTATATTAAAAGAAGAAGAAAAAAAATTCCCTCATGTTATTACACTTATTCTCTTAAAATTGCAACTTTTTCTTCTCGCTGCGCTGCTTTATTGCCGTAATACTTTATTTTTTCTGCAACCTCATTTTCCAAAGATGATTACAAATGATTATTAGTTGTTATGCTTTCTTTAATATTTCAACTTTATGCTACTAACATGATTTTCTTCATAACATTTCAATGTTATTCTTGTGAAATTACGACCTTTTCATGTTGGATTACAATTTTTGTGACTTTTCAAATCCCGGCCGATTTGTCCTGCATTAAACGATATCTTGTTACGCAAACGTTAGCAACACCGGCATAGCTATGTGATGCTGAAGTGCTGACATTACATTGTAACATCCCGACGAAGAACAACGAAATGATCCAGCTCACGTCTCCCGCGGCTGTAGCCAACTGACGGAGCTTTAAGATTGTTCACTGCTTGTGGACTCAATCCAACGAGGACCAAGAATTTGCATAGTTGCTTGACCTTCATTTCCTGCCTTTTTTTTCCCATGACGTGAAGTCTTGTTAAAAAAAATATGTAGGAGTAACCGTGTCATGTCTGGCCTCTTTCTTCAACACGTGGGTGTTGATCAAAACTGTGCTAATCAGCGTATGGCTGCATGCTTTTCATACAGTAGACGTGCGCGGCGGGATTGTCATGCATGAGCGTGCACGCTAACAAGAGGCAGAATGAGAAAAAACATTCCATTCTCACTCCCACTCTCCTCCAGCAGAACACCAGTGCAACTTCTCTGCCACCCCACCCCACCCCCAGTTTCCTTCCTGGGCTTTTTTTAGAGTCCATTGGATGTTTTTCCCCACATCCGGAAACAAAGCCAGCCTCCTTCATGCCACAGCCCCGTGGCGCTGACAAGGAGATTGTTCTGGACAAGTCCACCTCGTTGTGGACCACATGTCGCCACAAGGAAGTGCACAGAAGGAGGGGCGTCACGAGACGAGACTACCGATTAATTACAATTCAAGTCAATTAAGTACAATTTCCAAAATAACTAAACACAAGAAAATAAATCTTGGAAAGATCATTTTCAATCTACTAACAGGATTCCTACTACGTTAAACTCTGCTGCGCTTTCTGTGTATTCTAGCAGCACTCAAATGATTGTGCTTATAAACATAGACTGGTTAAATCGTCACGATGCTATCAGATCAGCAAAGGCGGTTGCACCGGCTGGAGGAATTCCCTTTGCAAAGTGGGAATGATGGGCATGCGGTGCGGCGGGGTGATGTGTTTTGCCTAAAGTAGTCAAATGAAGTAGGGAAACAGCTGGAGTGAGCGAAGGGGGGCACTTGCCAGCGGGGCTATGAAATCCACACAAGCAAAAAATAATCCCTTCAGATTCAAGACGGGAGTGCACAGCCTTTCAGGGACATTCCTCCATAAAAGTGGGCGTCAGTCGGCTTCCAAGATGGAAAATGAGCATTTTTTGACACACCGTCAAGTCCAGGACTGTCCTCAGTTTTCCAACGGCCTAAAAGACTTACACAAAGTTTTGCCTCAGTTCTCGAACAACATTCCAGATAAAGTGTTGTATTCCACAATTCCTTTGGGTTGGTTTTGGTTTTGATTGTTATTGTTTGTCACGTGCGGTTGACTTCTAAATACACTTTTTTAACATTTTTAGAGACGTCTACTCATAACATAACACCCCTATATTCACTTTTAAATGCCTATTACCCAAGTTGGTTGACATAAGAGAAAATAAGACATATTAGACATACAACACCTGTTTACCACCTTCTAAATATGTTGTTTAACATTTGAATATTAGAGGCCCTTAGACAGGAAATAACACCCCTGTAGTCACCTTTCTTCCTGTTAGCCAACACAGTAGACATAATACAATAAGACATCTAAGACAACAGTGCCAATTTTGTACTACAAGTGCTCATAATTCATTGAAAGATTCCAAAGATGTCAAAAATGCTTTATGGTTGGTTTCCAAGCAACAGACAGCGTGTACTGGATACAGACGTTTTCCTTTGGTTGTCTTGGAGATATTTGTTATGATGAGAATGATCTCCATGTTTGCTAGAAGGGAAATAGCTTTTTCCACACATTCTCTGCGAGGTCCGAAGATGTTTTTTAGCAGACAAGCCAGACATGCTTGCATGATGAAACTTATTCACTTCTGCTGCTGAAAGTTCCCCAAAAGAGCTCGGAACCCTCGGGCCTCGGTAGGAACACCAGCCCGGAGAACCTGGAGAAGACAAACAGATAAATCAATAGCTAGATTGTTCTACTCCAGTCCTGTAGGTGGTGGTAATGGTGGTTCTGTGCTCATCACCGATTGTCTATAACGAACACCATGTTCGAACATAAGGGTGTCCACATGTGCACTTGGCATCAGGACACCCTGGGCCGCAGTTCGATTGACTTTGTGGTTGGACACTCGGGTGAAGAGAGGGGCGGAGGTGTCAACCGATCACCCCCTGGTGGTGAGTTGGTTCCGATGGTGGGGGAGGATAGCGGTCAGACCTTGGTTGACACGACTCTGCAGCATCGCGTGGACATCGGAGTCGGTGCCCCTGGACTGGCAGACCGGGGTGGTGGTCCCGCTTTTCAGGAAGGGGGACTGGAGGGTGTGTTCTAACTATCGTGGGATCACACTCCTCAGCCTTCTCGGTAAGATCTATTCAGGGATTCTGGAGAGGAGGATCCGCCGGATAGTCGAATCACAGATTCAGGGGGAGCAGTGTGGTTTTCGTCCTGGTGGTGGAAACAACTCTATAGTCTCGGCAGGGTCCTTGAGGGTGCATGGGAGTTTGTCCAACCAGTCTACATGTGTTTTGTAGACTTGGAGAAGGCATTCGACCGTGTTCCTCTGGGAATACTGTGGGGAATTCTCCGGGAATATGGGGTATCGGACCACCTAATTCAGGCAGTTTTTTCCCTGTATGACCGGTGTCAGAGTTTGGTTCGCATTTCCGGAAATAAATCAGACCCGTTTCCAGTGAGGGTTGGACTCTGCCAGGGCTGTCCTTTGTCACCGATTCTGTTCACTACTTTCATGGACAGAATTTCCAGGCGCAGCCAGGGCGTTGGGGGGGTTTCAGTTTGGTGGCCACAGGATTCGGTCTCTGCTTTTTGCAGATGACATGGTCTTGTTGGCTTCATTGAGCAGTGATCTTCAACTCTCTCTGGATCGGTTCGCAGCTGAGTGTGACGCGACTGGGATGAGAATCAGCACCTCCAAGTCCGAGTCCTTGGTTCTCGCCCAAAAAAAGGTGGAGTGCCATCTCCGGGTCGGGGATGAGGTCCTGCCTCAAGTGGACGAGTTTAAGTACCTCGGGGTCTTGTTCACGAGTGAGGGAAGGATGGAACGCGAGATCGACAGACGGATCGGTGCGGCGTCTGCAGTGATGCGGACTCTGCACCGATCTGTCGTGGTGAAAAGAGAGCTGAGCCGAAAGGCAAAGCTCTCAGTTTACCGGTCGATCTACGTTCCTACCCTCACCTATGGTCATGAGCTTTGGGTAGTGACCGAAAGAACAAGATCGCGGGTACAAGCATCTGAAATGACTTTTCTCCGCAGGGTGGCTGGGCTCTCCCTTAGAGATAGGGTGAGAAGCACTGTCATCCGGGAGAGACTCGGAGTAGAACCGCCGCTCCTCCGCATTGAGAGGAGCCGGATGAGGTGGCTCGGGCATCTGGTTAGGATGCCCCCCGGACGCCTCCCTGGGGAGGTGTTCAGGGCAAATCCGACCGGTAGGAGGCCTCGGGGAAGACCCAGGACACGTTGGAGAGACTATGTCTCACAGCTGAGAACGCCTCGGGATCTGCCGGGAGGAACTGGACGAAGTAGCTGGAGAGAGGGAAGTCTGGACTTCCCTGCTTAGGCTGCTGCCCCAGCGACCCGACCTCGGATAAGCGGAAGCAAATGGATGGATGGAATATTATCATGATATTATGTGAAACTGAAGACTGAGAAGATCATCCCTCCCCACGCCACGCGGCTTTTCAACACAGCGGAAGGGGAGCGATAAAAACACACAGGACTGGACTTTTTACCTAATTATATTTTATCCCATCCTTCCATTATCCTCATTAGGCTCGCAGGGCTGGAGCCTATGCCAGCTGACTTTGGGCGAGATGTTATATTTATGAATACGATTTATTATTATTGCACTACAAATTGGAAGTACAGTTAGGTACTATTTGTATTAATTATTTATTCTTATTTAATTTCTTATTTTTCCTGTCTTGTTGTGATTTACTTGAAACCTAAATTTCTCCTGCAGATTAATAATCACAGTACTTTACTTGTAGTTGCCATTTTTTTTACACACTATATGTAAATATGCTAATATTGTCGCTTATTATCTGTATTATTTATAATATTTTTATTTGATGTTGTATTACACTTCTATAGTCTAGTCATTTATCTATATAATATAACACTGCATATAGATATAGATATCTATATAGATAATTCTTTTATTTATATTGCATTGTATTGATTTTTTTTAAATTTAAAAGTGTTTTGTCTTTTCACTGTTTTGTCTTTTTCTTCTACAGTTGAACTACCGTAACCAAACCCATTTCCCTTGTAGATCAATAAAGTCTGGCTAAGTCTAAAATGAGTTTGTATCTATTCTAAGTAGGGATGTAAATCTCTTTGTGATAAAGGATTTGACATGCAACTTGAAAAACTACATCCAATTAGATGTAAAACAATGTCAATATTGGAAACATGGGCTATTGTTGTATAAAAAATAATATACAGTTACAAATCCCTCAATGTTTTCATGTTTGACAAGAGCGGCGGTTTTTCCCACTGTCGGGTGGTCGGGTGGTACCTTCTCACCTGCGTGTCAAATATGAAACGTATATACGGTGTTCCCTCTCGACATCACGGTTCACCTTTCGTTCAGATATCAATATATTTCAAGCTCTATGGTGCTGGGCAGTGAGCACTGGGCCCACTGGTCAGAAACATTCACACCAGTTGCCTGCTGGAGCTCATTTTGTAGGGCTCTGGCAGTGCTCATCTTTGCACAAAGGAGCCGATATCGATCGCGCTGAGCGTTTAAGGACCTTCTGTGGCTGTCAATCATCTCTTTCTGAAATAAGGTGTGCTTTCTTTGAAGTAGAAGGTATGTAGTTAGTTATTTATTTGTTGTATTCCTGATATATATTGTGCAGCATGGCGTGCATGAGCAACATGTGATGTCTTTTGCCGGTGGGAAATGTTGGGTCATGATAAATCTTTAGAGGTCAAATGTGCACCACCATCCCAGATGGTTCCTCCCCATTTGCTTTTTCCTGGTTGTGAGTTAGAAAGCGCGCTGAAGTGTTTTCCTCGGCATTCTCGGTTAGCGGTCCTCCTTGCAGACCTCGGAATGTTCAGGATAACGCTTTCCCCTTGCTTTACAGATTGCAGAAGTTGCCTTTTCAGACCTGACTAGCCGAGCACAGACACACGGGCAACACTTCAGTTCCATCTTTTTCATCTCAAAGCTGTCGGTTCACTGGGCCAAAAAGCTCATCTATGACTCCAGCGTGTGAAAGCAGCAGAGGGAGTTGCATCGGCACATTAGCACAGCATTAAGCACTCAGCGGGGACTCCCCTGGGACTCTAAATGGATGCACGTTTGTCCCTAGAGAGGTCTTTGCTGCATTCACAAGCGCTAACATGCCCAAATTCCCTTACACACAAACACCGAGACGACGCTTATTTCAGTGGAAGTCAACCCATCAGTGGCTTCGTTGCCCCTCGCAACCCTGCAGCGGCAGCCTGATGTTTGGAGATGGCTGAACGAGCAGGAAAGGAGTCAGCGAGCCGTAGGAGTTGTCTTTGAAAACAGGAAGGGAGTTTGGGGGTCTTTTCCCGTGTCTGTACCGGAGGCAGGGCTTGTTTTGTGGTGGTTGATGTGCAACAGCGGTAGATCCAAAAAGGTCCGAAAAAAGCCATCCCACATGAAATAAGCGAGGCAAGACGAGAGATAAGAAAAGAAAAATACAAACATGGAATAAGAATGAATAAAAACAAAATGCTTCTCTTCCAGTTTGTAGTGCAATACTACATAATAATAATAAAGCATTAAAAATAATAATGATAATAATAATGCAAAATAATAATACATCAGGTGAAACTCCCGTCCTGTGTGTGTTTGAATCGCTCCTCCTCTGATGGTTTGAAAAGCCGCATGGATCGGGCAAGGAATGATCTGCTCAGTCAATCAGTGGAGCTGAGCAGTAATCGGAATCTGCCACTGAAAGTGCTCTTCTGGTGGCGGATGAGGCTGTGCTTTGGATGATGCTGGTTGTCCATGATGGAAAGGAACCGTCCTTCGTTCTGCCACAGATGTCGGATTGTCCAGCTCAGTGCCAGTGACAGAGCATGCCTTCCTTACCAGTTTGACCAGGTGTGTGGCGTCCTTTCTTTAGGCCGCTCCCGCAGAACACTACTGCATGGAGGAGGGCACTTGATACCACAGCCTGGTAAAAGATCTGTAGTAGCTTCTTCCGTTTGTTGAAAGATGCCAGGCTTCTGTCCTCTCTTGCACAAACTATCTATGCTGGCGGTCCAGTCCAGTTTATCATCCAGATCTACTCCCAGGTATTTGTAGGTGTCTACCACCTCCATATGGTCTCCTTTAATGAGGTTCTCGTAAAGTCCACCTCCATTTCCCTGGCCTTGGTGGTGTTGAGGTGCAGGTGGCTCGTGCCGCACCAGTTGACAAAGTCCTGGATCAGTTTTCTGTACTCAATCTCCTGTCCATTCCTGATACATCCCACAATGGCCATGTCGTCCACGTACTCCAGTACATGGCAGAGCTCAAAGTGGTACTGAAAGTCGGATGTGTGAGGGGTAAATAGAACAGGAGAGAGCACAGTTCCCTGGGGTGCCCCGTGCTGCTGGTCACGGTGTCTGACTCGCATTTCCCTAGTCCCACGTACTGGGGTCTGCCAGTCAGGTAGTCCGTGATCAATGCCTCAAGGTGTGAGCCTACTCCAATCCATGCCAGTTTGTCCCTGAGGAGCTGAGTCTGGATGGTGTTAAAGGTGCCGGTGAATTTCAAAAACGTAATTGTCACAGCACCACCGCCTCTGTCCAGGTGAGCGAGAGATTGGTGGAGAAAGACAGTTATGGCCTCCTCAAGTCCCACTTTCTCCCAGTATGCAGAGGGTCGAGCGCAGGGTGGGTCTGTGGCCTCAGGTGGTAGAGCAGCAGCCGTTCCGTAGTCTTCATCACATGCAACGTCGGAGCAGGATGTGGTCCTTTGGGACTGCAATGATGGAGGAGGTCTTCCACAGCTGTGAAATTCTTCCCAAACTCTGATGTTGTGCTTTAGAGGGTCTCCCAGCTCCTACATGCAGGCTTTCAGCAGCCGAGGTGATACACGACTCCTGAATGTTTGTTTTTTGTACAGCAGCCCGTGATGGGATTCTTTGCCTGCCACACTTCCTTCATGGAGTCTTAGTTCCTTTTGTACCCCCCTAAGTGCTTGTGTGTCACCGGTCTTCTTTTTCAGGTTCAAAGGGTCTTTGATGGCACTTGTTATCCGGGGCTTGTTGTTAGCAAAGCGGTGTACGGTCCTTACTGGCGCAACAGCATCCATGCATAAGTGGATGTAGCCCGTGGTGCAGGTGACCATTTCTTCCATATTGTCACCGTGGAAACCCTGCAACGCTTTCCAGTCAATGGTCTCAAAGCAGTCTATTAAAGCCTGTTCTGCCCCAGGAGACCACTTCCTGAATGAGTCTGTGTTTTTTGGGTAATTTCCTAACCTTTGGTGTATAGTGAGGTTTGAGCAGGACCAGGTTGTGGTCTGCCTTCCCCAGTGCAGGCAGCAGGGCACACCGCATGCATCTTTGATGTTTTCATACGTGGGGTCTATAATCCTGCTATGGACAAGCCACGCAAACTGAAGTCCCTGGAGATCAAGACCACCGACGAGAGTATGTACACCACAATAACAATCTCTGAACTCATGAACTTCCTGCACATGTAGTAGGGACGACAGCCAGGAGTTGGATATCCCCACCGCGGACATTTTAATGTTCACGTTTATTCACATGCATTGCAAGCCCACCTCCTCCACTTGTCCCTCACCTGGGATGCTAGCTCTTAGTCGTGTTTCATTAAAGCACAATAACGTGCACTCATTGAAGGTCTTGAGGTTGTCAGCGCAGCCAGCTCTTTGATCTTGTTCAGTAGTGAAGTCACATTTCCCTTGCTGATAGATTGCACCGAACAGTAGTCCACACAAACTTCACAGTATTTTACATCAGTGGCACCCCCTATGCCGCACAGTGGACGAGTGGGTAGCATGTTGGCCTCACAGTCAGGAGGTTCAGGGTTCGAATCTCCGTGGGGCAACTCTGTGTGGAGTTTGCATGTTCTCCCCAAGCATGCGTGGGTGGGTTTTCTCCGGGTACTCCGTATGCATGTTAGCTTACCTGGCCACTCTAAACTGTCCAATAGAGTGTGAATGTTTGTATGTCTGCCCTGCGATTGACCGGCGACCAGTCGAGGGTGCGCCCCGCCTCTCACCCAAAGACAGCTGGGATAGGTTCCAGCATACCCGCGACCCTAACGAGGATAAGCGGTATAGAAAATGGATGGATTGACGGGCACCCCCTATCCTCTGTGTTGGAAATGCTTTGGAAGACATGTCCTCAAAGTTTCATCATCATTAGAAAATGATCAGTGACTTACGGACATGGATTAGTTAAGATGATTTTGAGCTTTCCCCAAATTGCTGTGTTTACGTTTGTGTTTGTTGAGAATGTAGTTGTGGTGACCACGCGGTAAGATCTCGACACACATGGAGGACATACAAAATATGTGCTGGTCACATTAAAGTTCACAAGATTGCACAAGACTAAAATGTTCGGAAAAAAGGAGTCTGGTGGGAACCGGGTCTGGGACAAAAATGAATGAATGAATGAATTACACAAACGTAGTAAACAAAATAGTAGAGTGCAATAATTGTCGTATATTTTTTATGTATTTTTTCATTGTGCTTTTCTTCAAAGTAATGTCAAAATCTCATTCTTGTAGACACATTCTCATGATTCATCTCGTCTCGTGAACGGATTACGTGTGTGGCGCATGACACACAGGGGTCCGTAAGTGCAACATGCTAAAAAACGGACAAAACATGCGTGTAGAGTTTATTTTGCAAGACAAAGAAGTCTATTCATGGATTTCGTTACGTTGCTGCTTAATCCGTTTTAGCGTCGCCAGGGTATGCTGGAGCTGACTTTGGGCAAGCGGCGGGGTACGCGTACCCCAGAGACCTGGGTTTTAGGTGTCCCCGCAATTGTCACTTTTACATGATGGCGGCCATGTTTGTCAAGCAATCTTGTTCGGATTCAACACACTTTGCTTGTCCGTCCCTTCAAGGCGGGTACCAAATTTGCAGTGGTTACACTAAAATGACAGCGAGTGTTCTGTGGTCACTCCAACTTGTTATGGGGTCAAACGGTTTAATGACGGCGCCCCCGTGTGGTGTGTTTGTCATAGAAATAATAGCACGATAGAACGGTAGGGGTGCCCGTTTTCACACATTCTCACACTTTAGTGCGCCGCGTTTCATCACGGCATGTCTATCACGGCTCGAGGTTGCCTGGATCCCAAAAATGCAACGTGCAGGAAGGTGTGAAGCCAAAGAGTCTTTTAATGGCAGTCAGACTCCCACAGCGGCCATGAAGATAAAAAAAACACAATAACCGAAAAACCACCGCGCTGAACTGATGGAAGTAGCAAAAGCACCGTGGGAAAAAGCTCGTACAAATAATATCTGAAACCAACTAAACTCCAGCAACTGACTGGGTGAAACCACCAGGAGGGCAACAAACACTAGAAGATAGCGAATTACCACAAATAAGGTGAGAACCTGACGGGAGCTGGCGTGCGTCCGTGCGGGACAATCAAACAACACCCACACAGGTGTGACTAAAAGGTGTGTCACCTGTGACTTGTCCGGTGGCTCCACCCATCCAGATGGCTCAGGGTCTGAAAAGAACACCAAGAGCGAGGGAGGAGTCTCCAAACCAAAACAAACAGAGAGACTAACAGGCAGCTCACCTGCAGCAGCAAAGTGGTGTCACCGGCAAGGCGCGACTACGTCCTCATTTTGCGCGGTGCAGTTTCTCCACCTTCCTGTCCAATAGATGGCACTGCCACGAGAAAATATAACGTAATCGGTGCGAGCAGCCGCTGAAGTTCTCAAGGCATGAAAGCTTTCAAACGGGGTTCCTCTCTGGCGACTTAACGTATCATGCTGGCATGTCATGCTCTCACGTGTGCAGTCATGCTAGCTTGTAGTTGTGCCCGCACGCGGCACTGCCAGCCGAAATGCGCGGTTGTCTCCCGATGAGAGGCGACAGCGGAGTCAGGGGATGCGAGACGGCCTGATGCGATGCGACAGCTTGTCGACTCCGCAGGGGCGACCTTCGGTGCGTCACTCATCTGTGGAGCCCCAGTTTGTTCTCACACTGGTTTCTGGGGTAAGACCCGTCTCCTGGACACCTTCATCCGTTGGAATTGCTATCAATCAAAAGAGTCAAAATAAAACAGGCCCACTTTTTTCTTTCAATTTTCAAATACCAGCCAAAGGTTTAGATTGTTTTCATTGTCCTGTGTTGCTGTGCCCTGCGATTGGCTGGCGACCAGTCCAGGGTGTACCCCGCCTCCTGCCCAAAGTCTGCTGGGATAGGCTCCAGCATCCCCGCGACCCTAATGAGGATAAGCGGTATAGAAAATGAATGAATGAATGAATTTATATCAAATAAATCAACATCAACGGCATGGCTGTTAAACGTGTCTCCAGCTTCAAAATCCTGGGGTTGCACATCTCAGAGGACCTGTCCTGGACCATTAACACCTCCAGCCTGATTAAGAAGGCCCATCAGCGCCTCTTCTTCTTGAGGACCCTGCAGAAGAACAATCTCTCTGCTTCCATGTCCCGTTACATCTGGCGTAAAAGTAACACAGCATTTAATAGCAACAGTCAAATATGGTGGTGGTAGTGTGATAGTCTGGGCCTGTTTTGCTGCTTTAGGACCTGGAAGGCTTGCTGGGATAGATGGAAGCAGGAATTCTACTGTCTAGCAAAAAATCCTGAAGGAGAATGTCCGGCCATATGTTGGTCAACTCAAGCTAAAGCCATCTTGGGTGCTGCAGCAGGACAATGACCCAAAACACACCAGCAAATCCACCTCTGAATGGCTGAAGAAAAACAAAATGAAGACGTCGGAGTGGCCTAGTCAAAGTCCTGACCTGAATCCCATTGAGATGCTGTGGCATGACCTTAAGAATGCGCTTCATGCAAGAAAAGCCTCAAATAAAGCTAAATGACAACAATTCTGCAAAGATGAGTGGGCCAAAATTCCTCCAGAGCGTGTAAAAGACTTGTTGCAAGTTATGGCAAACGTTTGATTGCAGTTCTTGCTGCTAAGGGTGCCCAAGCAGTTATTAGGTGCAGGGGCAGTTACTTTTTCACACAGGGCTAGGTGGGTTTGGATTGTTTTCTCCCTAAATAAAAACATTCATTTCAAAACTGCATTTAGTGTTTACTTGTGTTATCTTTGACTAATATTCAAATGTGTTTGATGATCAGAAACATTTTGTGTGACGAAGGAATAAAAAGTCAGGAAGGGGGCAAACAGCTTAAAATAGTTTCTTTTACTTTTATTACCCTACTGTATAATACATATTAATACATATACATAATACATATTACTATATATAAATATATATATATAGTTCATACTACATCTACACTGTTCCTGTGCACCATAGTAACCCAAACCATCCTATTTATTACCCTAATACTGCATATAACACTGCATATACCTGCAAACACTGCAAACACTGCATATACCTGCAAACACTGCATATAACTGTACATACTGTTCATATTTTTATACTGCACTTGCTGCTTTTTGCACTTCTGTTTGGATACTAATTGCATTTCGTTGTTCTGTGTTTATACTGTACATGTGCTATGACAATAAAGTTGATCCTAATCTAATCTAAATGCGCCCAGAAAAGAAGTTCCGGTAATGTTTCAGATAATACTGCAAGTATTACAGTACATGTTATCACGACTGTACCTGATCCTGTATCATCACAACTGTTTGTATGAACACTTTTCAAACACAACACAGGGGGAGTGATAAAAAAAACACACACAGGACTGGATTTTTTAAACCTAATTATGTATTATTATTATGTGTTATTATTTATTGCTTTTGTTTATTATTATGTATAATTACATTTCAAATTGGAAGTGAAACAAACTTTATTGTTGTTCTATATTTTATTTTTCTTTTCTTATCCCTCTTTTTTTATTCATTAATTCATTTTCTACGCCGCTTATCCTCATTAGGGTCGCGGGGATGCTGGAGCCTATCCCAGCTGGATTTGGGCAAGAGGCGGGGTACACCCCGGACTGGTCGCCAGCCTCTTTTATTACTTTGTGACTAAATGATTATGTTATTATGGCATTTTCGGAGAGCTGCTTAAGACGTAAATTTCTCCTGGAGGTTAGTACATCCATCCATCCATTTTCTTCCGCTTATCCGAGGTCGGGTCGCGGGGGCAGCAGCCTAAGCAGGGAAGCCCAGACGTCCCTCTCCCCGGCCACTTCGTCCAGCTCTTCCTGGCGGATGCCGAGGCGTTCCCAGGCCACCCGAGAGACATAGTCTCTCCAACATGTCCTGGGTCTTCCCCGAGGCCTCCTACCAGTTGGACGTGCCTTGAACACCTCCCCAGGAAGGCGTCCGGGAGGCATCCTAACCAGATACCCGAGCCACCTCATCTGGCTCCTCTCAATGCGGAGGAGCGGCGGTTCTACTCCGAGTCTCTCCCGAATGACAGTGCTTCTCACCCTATCTCTAAGGGAGAGCCCAGCCACCCTGCGGAGAAAACTCATTTCGGTCGCTTGTACCCGCGATCTTGTCCTTTCGGTCACTACCCAAAGCTCATGACCATAGGTGAGGGTAGGAACGTAGATCGACCGGTAAATCAAGAGCTTTGACTTTCGGCTCATCTCTCTTTTCACCACGACAGATTGGTGCGGAGTCCGCATCACTGCAGACGCTGCACCAATCCGCCTGTCTATCTCACATTCCATCCTTCTATCACTCGCGAACAAGACCCCGAGGTACTTAAACTCTTCCACTTGGGACAGGACCTCATCCCCGACCCGGAGATGGCACACCACCCTTTCCCGGGCGAGAACCATGGACTCGGACTTGGAGGTGCTTCACAGTCAGCTGCGAACCAATCCAGTGAGAGTTGAAGGTCACTGCTCGATGAAGCCAACAGGACCACATTATCTGCAAAAAGCAGGGACCGAATCCTGCGGCCACTAAACCGAAACCCCTCAACGCCCTGGCTACACCTAGAAATTCTGTCCATGAAAGTAGTGAACAGAATCGGTGATAAAGGGCAGCCCTGGCGTAGTCCAACTCTCACTGGAAACGGGTCCGACTTATTGCCGGCAATGCGAACCAAACTCTGACACCGGTCATACAGGGAACGAACTGCCTTGATTAGGTGGTCCGATACCCCATATTCCCGGAGAACTCACCACAGTATTCCCTGAGGAAACCATCGAATGCCTTCTCCAAGTCCACAAAACACATGTAGACTGGTTGGGCAAACTCGCATGCACCCTCAAGGACCCTGCTTAGAGTATAGAGTTGGTCCACAGTTCCACGACCAGGACAAAAACCACACTGCTCCTCCTGAATCCGAGATTTGACTATCCGGCGGATTCACCTCTCCAGAACCCCTGAATAGACCTTACCAGGAAGGCTGAGGAGTGTAATAACCCGAAGTTATAACACACCCTCCGGTCCCCCTTCTTGAAAAGCGGGGCCACCACCCCGGTCTGCCAGTCAATGGGCACCGACCCCAATGTCCACCCGATGTTGCAGAGTCGTGTCAACCAAGACACGCCCACAGCATCCAGGGCCTTAAGGAACTCCGGGCGGATCTCATCCACCCCCGGGGCCTTGCCACCAAGGAGCTTTTCGACCACCTCGGTGACCTCAGCCCCATAAATAGGAGAACACGCCTCAGAGTCCCCAGGCACTGCTTCCATGTTGGAAGGCGTGTCGGTGGGATTGAAGAGGTAAAAAAGTATTCCCTCCACCGGTCCACAACATCTCGAGTCGAGGTCAGCAGCACACCGTCCCCACCACACACGGTGTTGACTGTGCATTGCTTCCCCCTCCTGAGACGGCGGATGGTGGTCCAGAATCTCTTTGAAGCCATCCGGAAGTCATTTTCCATGGCCTCTCCGAACTCCTCCCATGTCGGGGTTTTTGCCTCATTGACTCCCAGAGCCGCAGACCGCTTGGCCTGCCGGTACCTGTCAGCTGCCTCCAGAGTACCATGGGCCAAAACAGCCTGATAGGACTCTTTCTTTAGCTTGACGGCATCCCTCACCACTGGTGTCCACCAACGGGTTCTGGGATTACCGCCACGACAGGCACCAACCACATTCGGGCTCTGATCAGCCGCATCGACAATGGAGGCACGAATCATCGCCCACTCGGACTCAATGTCCGCTGCCTCCTTCGGAACATGGTCAAAGCTCTCCAGGAGGTGGGAGTTGAAACTCCTTCTGATAGGGGACTCTGCCAGACGTTCCCAGCAGACCCTCACAATGCGTTCGGTCTGCCAGGTGTGTCCGGCATCCTCCCCCACCATCGGAATCAACTCACCACCAGGTGGTGATCAGTTGACAGCTCCGCCCCTCTCCTCACCCGAGTGTCCAAAACATGTGGCCGCAAGTCCGACGACACAACCATCCCTCATACCTCAATCTTCGGGTTAGTAGAGCATCTGTCTATCTAGAACTGTATACATTTTGAAATTTGGAACAAGGGCTGTGGCTAAAAGGAAGGGTTGGATATCGAGTCTCGAGCATTGATGGGAACCAGGACTAACATTCTCTCAGGCTTGCTCACATGGTTTTATTTCGAATCCGAGTTTTGATGCCCACTTTTCCGCACGGAAAAAGTAGCTGCCGACACCACCGAAGAAGAATCAGCCAAAAAGTTTGGTGTAACTTGATAAAAAAGAGCGGTGGGCTCAGTGCAACATTTGCAACACTGGGGTACCATGCAAAACCTTCACGTTTGTCTGCAAGACAGTCTTGCTTTTGTTCCCTTTTTTACTCAGTTCCTGTTTCATGTTTTGTACTCTTATTTTGATAGCACTTCCTGTTCTGTTCTGTTCTGTTTCCCTCTCGTTCTAGCGCACCTGCTCCTAATTTCAGTGTGACGATTTAGTTCAGCTGGCAGCGGAGTAGTACTTCGGAGCATTGTCATTTGTGTTCGTTTGTGTTTATAGGCTGTTTTTGTGCTTCTGGGTTCTGTTTGTTGTTCCTGCCGCTGTGGAGCAGCAGATTATTAATCAAATTAACTTTCTCCTGACCTGCACAGCTTCCTGCTGTCCGCATCATCGGCGTCGTCCCCACAACGCAAACACAATGGTATCATGCACCCTGGTGGTACGATGCAACACAATTGTATCCTATAGCACAACGATATCATGCAGAGCAACGATATCATGCACAGCAACGATATCATGCAGAGCAACGATATCATGCACAGCAACGATATCATGCACAGCAACGATATCATGCAGAGCAACGATATCATGCACAGCAACGATATCATGCACAGCAACGATATCATGCAGAGCAACGATATCATGCACAGCAACGATATCATGCACAGCAACGATATCATGCAGAGCAACGATATCATGCACAGCAACGATATCATGCACAGCAACGATATCATGCAGAGCAACGATATCATGCACAGCAACGATATCATGCACAGCAACGATATCATGCAGAGCAACGATATCATGCACAGCAACGATATCATGCACAGCAACGATATCATGCAGAGCAACGATATCATGCACAGCAACGATATCATGCACAGCAACGATATCATGCAGAGCAACGATATCATGCACAGCAACGATATCATGCACAGCAACGATATCATGCAGAGCAACGATATCATGCACAGCAACGATATCATGCAGAGCAACGATATCATGCAGAGCAACGATATCATGCACAGCAACGATATCATGCACAGCAACGATATCATGCAGAGCAACGATATCATGCACAGCAACGATATCATGCACAGCAACGATATCATGCAGAGCAACGATATCATGCACAGCAACGATATCATGCACAGCAACGATATCATGCACAGCAACGATATCATGCAGAGCAACGATATCATGCAGAGCAACGATATCATGCAGAGCAACGATATCATGCAGAGCAACGATATCATGCAGAGCAACGATATCATGCACAGCAACGATACATTCATACGTAGAAATAACGGAACACCTCGTATCTAATGTGCCGTGTGGGCTTCCTGGTCTAAGCAATCAGAAGGAGGGAGGTGAACGAACAAATGAGGTGCGTGTCAGCCCGATGTAAGCCAGGCTTCCACGATGCTAGCGGCTGTGAAAGTTCTGTGTAAATAAACGACAACAGTCAAGGGACCTTCCGAAACTACACAATACATTTCCGGCCTTCAAAATAAGTGTGCTTACATCCTGTTTACCGGTGAAACTGAAACAAGGGTGTGATAAAAATAGCGTCCACCAACACTGAGGTAGCAAACATGTATACTACTTTTCATGAGCATAAAAAAGATCACTTAAACGTTTATATTGAAGACGAATGATTGGATATTCATATACAGGTACTAGTTGAAAATAACCCTGTAAGAAATTCGTAGTAAAGTTGCTAAAAAAAAGTTAATATCATGTGACAACTCACGGGGAAGTTCAGACATTCCATCCAAAAGGGCCACTGGTTTAAACCGTGCTATGTTTTGCAACAGGGAATGCGAGAAGGAAAAAAATATATACACATGTATGTATTTATTATTATTATTAATATATATACAGCACTACCCAGAAAATGAAAATATTCTGAAAAGGTTGTAGTATTTCTGCAATTCAACTTAAAAGGTGAACTTGGCGTATTATATCACGGAATAATATGCAAATCGATATATTTCAAGGTTTTTTTCCTTTGGATTTGGCTGATCAGGTCTTGCAGCTTAAAAAAATGTGGTTTGTGGTTTTTATAAGCTGAAGCTCCAACGAGGAACTGCTTGAGATTAGTCCGTTTGCGTGCGATGCTTTCAACTTTTATGTTAAATACAAACAACTTTGACCTGATATTGCAATTTCCCGGGTACTACTGTATACATAGTTTATAAATATATAGATATGTATATGTACATATTGATGTGAAGAGGGGGTAGGACTGAACAAGCTCTGCTTCTTCCTGCTCCTTTAGGGACACGAGGAAAGCCATCGTTCTTTGTGCAATGTCTGCATGTTCCAAACACATCCAACATGCCAAGCACATGCCAACCCACACAGAAGCGGGCACACGTTTGATGTGGCGCGGGTAACCGATGGTCCTTCAGGCACCGCAGGCTTTGTTTCACTCCCAGCGAAGGCTTTGTGATCTTCAGCGATGTGATAACGGAGAGGAAAGTGTCGTCACCGCAATATTTCCGCGTGCCGTCAGTAAACAGAAGACTGTATTTCTCTTCAACGCCGCTCTTATCGTCGTTCCATTTCCATCCCCCGCAGGCGGGCCAGAAGCTGCCTCCCTCTCTCGTTCTCTTCCTTGGCTCCCCAAGGCCGCCTCAATGGCGGAGACGAGCGTGTCACTGCGTGCCGAGGAGCTAAAAGTAGCCCACCTCTGCCGTGGCCTGATTAGCAAAGCTGCTGGCGTGGCGGCCGGTAAACCTATTTCAGCAAACGAGGAAAGTGCAGCCATCTTGGGCTAAATGTTGTGCGAGTCCCAGGAAAGACGGAGGATGATGCGTGTCGGTCGTCCTTGACCTGACTTGACGAGAGGTCCGTATGTTCCTTTTTGGGAGCTACAGAGGACTGGGAGATGCTATATTATATCATATGTCATTTTAATAACAATGAAGTCATCACCGCCTTGTTTATTCTAAATAACAAAGATTTTCCTGTTCAGGTGATGTCGGTGTCCAAACATCTTTCCAGCGAGGACCACATAGTGAAAAAGGAAAGGATGCTTTGACGTTTTGCAAAGCAACACACGTGGATATGCTAAGAAGTTGTTTATATTTCATTCAGCTTTGTCATTTAGGTGAAAACGCATATTATGAATTAACCTCCATTTGTTCTTTCCAACTGTCTTCTTATAGAACCGCCATCATTTTAATTTTTTGATATTAAAAATGCATTCTAGAGATGCACATACCGCTTTTAGAAGTTATGTACGGATATATATGTGTATGTACGCATTTTATGGTCACATATCATGACATTACTACTACCAAGAGAAGCTGAGTACAGAAGGGGAGGAGCCGCCTGCTGTCGCCCAGCAGGGTGCACTGTATTCAGCCACACACTCCAAGCAGCTGATGTTGCCGCCGGATCTCTGGCAAACCTTTTGCACATTTCCGGTGGCTGATAAGGTTTTTTGTGTGCTCAATGACATTTCCCGCTCATCGCACAGCATTTGGGAGAATGTCTTCCGCGGAAAGTGAATGTTTGTTTACCAGTGAGCTCGGGGGAAGTTACGGAAGGCGGGTAAGGTCAATTGCTGGAGAAAAATGGAGCGCTTGAATTGCTCGCTCATACTTTAGTCTCACCACATTGGAGCGTTTTTTTAAAATTGTTATCTGAGCTATTTTTAATGTTATCAGATTTATCAGTATGACATCAGAGTCCCCTCCTATCGGTCGGATAATTATCGTGCACCCCTAGGAGGATCCATTCAAGAGGTTTCTGGGCTGAGGTGACAGCAAGCGAGCTACTCAGCACGGGCTTTTAACGTCTAACGGCGAGCATCTACTGGACGCCACCAGGAGGCGCAGGTGTCGTTTCTGCATGGGCGGTTACCTGGAGCTGAACGTCAGCCACATCTGCTCGGCCAGAACCGTCAGCTCTGGGCCGCGGCCGCCATTCCCACCGTAGCAGGAGGTGGCAGCCAACAGCGAGTTAATCGGTTTGAGTTTATTTCCTGCAAAATTGATCTCCATGATGCTTGCTCTTTATAATATACTGTGTACTGGCATTTGAGCTCACCAAGATGGGATCCAAATCCCACTGGCACAAAATGGTAGTCGTAGACAGAGAGCTCTATTTTGGACTTGTGAGGCAGCCTTGTACTCTGCATGGCTTTTTGCCACACGTGCACGCCCGCATTATTCATGCTTGCCTGGAAAAACCTGCACAACAAGACCAGGACGTCCAACCATTAGCATACACCGCACAGGAAGACCACAACATTGTCCAAACAATCCTGGAAAATGTGCTACATTCATGCCAGGCCAGTAGTTGGCAACGTCACTTTCTGTTTACACTGAAACAACCTGCCGTCTTTTCTTCTTTAAACCAAAGAATAAGCATAAGTGGTTGGTGGTTTTACTGTTTTGTGACAAGCAACACACGTCTGTGATTGTTAACAATCTGTTGTTAGCAGTTACAACGCCAAGGCTTGCGATCGGAGCAGAGAGGTGGGATCCCAAGACGCGGGAACAAGGAGTAGTCTCTTTGATAGGCGAGTGCACGCAAAAGAACAACTGAAAAACCTGCACTGCAAGAAAAATGGAAACGGCAGGTCCAAGATAGGCAATAGTCCAGCGCCCTTCTGTCTCAGTAGAGGGACAATGAAGGCCCGATAGGAACCAGCTGTGACTGATGATTAGCTCCACGGACGCCAATGTCTGCAGGGCACACAAACCTGAGCAGGAAATGAAAAATAGACACACCTGCACATGAAATGGTGTCGTTAATGTAGGAACTGCCGCTAAAGACGGACACCAAATTTGATGCTGATTCGGCCAAACACCGTAAGGCAGGGGTGTCCAAAGTGTGGCCCGGCGGCCGTTTGTGGCCCACCGACGATTGGCCCATTGCACATTCCAAAAATATCATTTAACAAGAAAACCAAAGAAAGTTGAAAAATCAGCCGTATTTCTACAACTAACATGACAAAGTCAACACTATAGGAATAAAGTCTAAATATTATGGGAATTAGGTTACAATTACAAGCAGAAAGTTAAAATTGTTGAAAAACAAAACAAAACAGGTGTGTTTTTATGAGAATGAATTTGCAGTACTATGAGGAAAAAGAATGTGATGACAAGTAGGCATTTTCACTCCTTGAAAATGGAACATGTTGTGCTGTACCACTCCCGCTGTGTGAGAACAAGTGAAGGTCCAACGTGGCCACTACGCGGAAAGACCCAGTGTGTCTCCTCACAGTTGGAACTGGACATCAATGTGTCTCCTCAGAGACTCCATCAGACTCCATCAGACTCCATCAGAGTCCATCAGACTCCATCAGAGTCCATCAGAGAGAACAAGTGAAGGTCCAACGTGGCCACTACGCGAAAAGGCCCTGTGTGTCTCCTCACAGTTGGAACTGGACATCAATGTGTCTCCTCACAGGTGTAGAGAGCACACACTATGTTGTTGACATTTTAGTCATGTGGAGGCTCAGCAACTGTGGAGATGTGCTTGAGTAGGAGACAGTAGTGACCGGAGGATGAGTGCTGTAAAGTGTTTACTCCCAACTCCATCCAGCCATCCATCCATTTTCCTCCGCTTATCCGGGTCCAGGTTGCGGGGGCAGCAGCTTCAGTAGGGAAGTCCAGACTTCCCGGCGACCTCTTCCAGCTCCACCGGGAGGACATCGAGGCGTTCCCAGGCCAGCTGTGAGACATAGTCCCTCCAGCGTGTCCTAGGTCTGCGCCGGGGCCTTCTCCCGGCTGGGCATGCCCGAAACACCTCACCAGGGAGGCGCCCGGGAGGCATCCGGACTAGATGCCCGAGCCACCTCAACTGGCTCCTCTCGTTGTGAAGGAGCAGCGGCTCTACTCTGAGCTCCTCCCGGATGGCCGAGCTCCTCACCCTACTCCCAACTCGTTGTTTCAAATTATGATTTCGATTTTCTGTCTGGACACAGGAAATCCTTGCACGCAGAGGAGGAGTGTCTGACCATTGCATGTGTCGCAGGTTTAGGCGGCCCCTCCGACGGTACACTCTGGTCCTCCAAACCTCCGACATGAATGCATCTTGCCCAGGTGGGCGGCTCTTCTTGCTGTATGCTCATCGTTACCCCGGTCGCCATACCGGTAGCTGCCGTCCCCAGTGAGTGAAACTTGCATGTAGCACACCAAGCACTCGCCTGGCACTGGTGCTGAACTCCTGATCCCAAAGCTACCAATGGAGGGCAGGAATGTCATTTTGCTCCATAAGTACGACCCACCTGCAACCCCTCTGCTTCTCTACTTCCTCTGCGGACCCCGACCAACAAATGTCCCAAAAACTGAGGAGCCTGTGGGTCTGGTAACGCTTGACTCAACTCAACTTTATATATAAAGCGCGTTCATACAGTCAGTGATGGAGACCAAGGGCTGTAACACGTACGTGGAGATGTAGGCATGTGCATCTTTACAAAACATCAAAGTGGAAAAGTCACATCCTTTCAACGTGGCCCTCAGTGAGAAAGCGTTGGGACACCCCTGCCCTGAACTTACATCGGGTGTATGTAGAAGTGTGTGAGAAGTTCCCAGTCAGTGCCATGAATTTGTCGCTTGATGAGCAGAAACGTCACACCGCAGGGGGACGTGTGGTCTTTGCCGACTTTTAGAGAATATTTGATGGTTTTCTGCCCTTCCGGTAGTTTCTCCTGCTGTGCCGGGGCTGTCGACGAAGATGATGATGATGATTTGAGTAGTTGCTGGTGTGTCACGTAATGAGGGAAGGAGCCAACGGTCCACTTTTGGGTGCGAGTGGTGCTCTCGCTGTAAATGAGTGTTCGTGCAACGGAGAACATTTTTGAATGTATGCAAATAAGCCAGGCAGACAAAGTCCCCCTCCCCCCCCGCGGTGTGCAGACAGTAAGTCTTTGTCATCGCCTGAGCCCAACCACAGTTCCCAGAATACATCAAAAACACCCGCCTTGGATGTGTTCAAACCTGCGTTCGAAATGGCAGCTTTGCGACTGAACGTCTGCTCGCTTGGGAATGACGATTCACGACGTTGGGAAATTCAGTTTTTGCTCTACAAGAACCGCATCTTTGATCAAGCGTGGATCAAGCAGGTGGTTCCAGTAAACTGGCCGCGAGTGGACTACGGTCCTGAACGAGGCAAGCGTGAACGCCAATCACACAAACTGGTTAGCCACTTTGGACGGCCATCATTTGGAACGCTACCGTATGATATGAGCAAATGCAAAGCGCAGCGACACCCATCAGAACTCATCAGCCAAACAACGAGTAAAAGCAGGATTTGAACATAGTGAGGGTGGGAATTTGGGATTGGGTTTTAAAGTAAGTTACAGGTTTCAAACTCAGGTTGGGGTTTTGGGTCGAGTTAGACCTGAGTTAGTCATTTTAAACTAGGGTTTCAATTTTCATGTGCTCACCTCTCGCGGGAGGGCCCAAAGGGGTCGGGTGCAAAGAGAGCCGGGTGGCGGTCCGATCCTCGGCTACAGAAGCTAGTTGTTGGTACAACGTGAGACGGACAGGCGGATCGGTGCGGCGTCTGCAGTGATGCGGACTCTGCACCGGTCTGTCGTGGTGAAAAGAGAGCTGAACCAAAAGGCAAAGCTCTCGATTTACCGGTCAATCTACGTTCCTACCCTCACCAATGATCATGAGCTTTGGGTAGTGACCGAAAGGACAAGATGGCGGGTACAAGCGGCCGAAATGAGTTTTCTCCGCAGGGTGGCTGGGCTCTCCCTTAGAGATAGGGTGAGAAGCACTGTCATCCGGGAGAGACTCGGAGTAGAACCGCCGCTCCTCTGCATTGAGAGGAGCCAGATGAGGTGGCTCGGGTATCTGGTTAGGATGCCTCCCGGACCCCTTCCTGGGGAGGTGTTCAGGGCACGTCCAGCCGGTAGGAGGCCTCGGGGAAGACCCAGGACAGGCCTGGGAACGCCTCGGCATCCGCCGGGAAGAGCTGGACGAAGTGGCCGGGGAGAGGGACGTCTGAGCTTCCCTGCTTAGGTTGCTGCCCCCGCGACCCGACCTCGGATAAACGGAAGGAAATGGATGGACGGATGGTTTCAATCACGGATGTCTTGATGCACATTTTTTGTCTTCTGATACGATTTCTTGCCAATCTGATCCGTTAGTGATCTTTTTTTTAAAATAATAATCCTTTCTCCCAAACATGAATTTGTGGAATTTAATATCCATCCATCCATTTTCTATACCGCTTATCCTCATTAGGGTCGTGGGTATGATGGAGCCTACCCCAGCTGTCTTTGGGCGAGAGGCGGGGTACACCCCGGACTGGTCGCCAGCCAATCGCAGGGCAGACATGCAAGCATTCACACTCTAATGGATCATTCGGAGTTGCCAATTAACATACCATGCATGTTTTTGGGGGGATGGAATATGGTTATTAAAATAGCTTTTCAAAGCATTAAAATAATGCAACCAAGGTATTGCTGACTTTACTTTTTTTTTATTACAGCAACAAAATGGTTTGGCTTTTGTAAGAAACGTCTGTGATTCAGGTCCCTAAGGAAAATAAAAGTCAATGCAATAAAAGATCGAAATGGGAAAAACTGGGGGTGCAATGGGTGTTATTCCAGAGGCCAGTGGTGTTCAGCATGCTAATGATTTGGCTTGAATTTTTCATGTTATGTAGTGAAGCGTATGACGCGTCTCAGTGATGACTTCAGAGGATCTGCTGCGGCAAGAAGGATCCACACGCAGCAGAATTATGATAATTATGAACTAAAGCAGATGCGAGTAAATTGGGTCAAGAGCAAGAGTAGAGACGGGCCTCGGAGCGCATCGCAAGACTGGATTTCTGGAAATGTTAACATATCCTTTACTCGCAAATCACGTTCGGTTTTTAGGGAAATGTTTTGCGATGGTCTGGAGGATCGAGTTTAAGTAAGATGGCGCGTTAGGAAGGTGTGGTCTTAGGAAGTTGAAGTCTTAAGATAGTATAGGATGGAGTTTTAGGAAGATGGAGTGTAAGTAGAAAAGTGTCTAAGGAAGATGCGGTCTTGGAAAGCCACGTTTTTCTGCAAATGTGGGAAGGGAGTGCCAGGAGCAGGGAAGGTGTAAGCACGTGGTGGCCAAGTACAATCTCCGTGTATGATGGTGAGATTGCCACGTTATTGCTTCCAAGGATGTGTAGGACGACCTTCGGAAGTTCTCTAGAAGTCCTTGCTGCTGCTGCATCAAAATTCCACCCGTTCCAACACAGAGCCTCCATGTTCTGATGCTTCAAGACCAGCTTCAAGTGGCAGCGCACGTCCAGGAACCCCCTTTCAGTCAGATGGACCTCACCATCTGACTCTTCTGTGCTCCTCCTCTCCTCTTCCTCTCTGGCCGTCTCATCTCCCGTGGCCGCGTTTGCTGTCTTCGGAGCTGCAGATGCAGGCGACCCCTTTTTCCGTGTCTTCGGCATCTTGCACATTAAATGTTGGCACCCGTCCGTTTCTGCAAAAATCAGTGCGCACAACATTGTAAGTTCTACTTACTTGGTATGGCCCACGTGAGTTGTGCGTGTTCCTTGGACAGTTCAATGGGGAAGTGATGAGTAAGCGCCAACGGCTCACTTTCGTGCTCATGGAGTCAGTGCGTTGTGCGCCCATTGGCTGTAGTGGGCGTGCACATCGCCTATACTGTGTTCACCACGTATGGATGCCCAAGTTTTGCCCACATTTTTGCAAGTATGACGGGTTGGGTCCTTGGCTTTTGGAAGATGAAGTCTGAGTATTTCTTGTTGTGTTTTGCAGCTTCAAGGGTCTTTGCGGAGGAAGATGGAGGGACATGTGCCGAAGCAGAACTCCTGTGCTTTCTCCACTTCTGATTTCAAGCGAGTCCGTGTAGAAGCTGTCGGAATGGGGCAAGCCCCGTACAACCACAAAGTAGGCCACACCCACTCTTTGCAAGTCTCCTCAACCATGGCGGTGCAGAGGAAGAACTACATGATGCCGCACGGCACGGCCTCAGATGTCTTCAGCATGACCTTGAAGGAAATGAAGAAAGAACCCATGGAGATCAAGTCTTGCGGCCGCCCCCACACCGAGATTATTTTTGATTTCAAAGAGGAAAGTCAGATCGACCCAGAGCTCCAGGATCTTTTTGACGAGCTGACCAAGTCGGTGCCACCTCTCAACGACCTGGAGTTTGAGAAAATGCTGAAGCAGGATGACACTTTCGGTTTGGACCTGGGGCGACCCAGCTCAGCGGGAGCAGCGGCCAGGCTGTGTTCCCCCCTCGAGAAGACCATTAAGATGGAGCACTCTCCAGATTACGGTCAGGTCAATGGTGGCTCTTCACAGCTCCGGCCAGCCTCAGCAGGCCCGTCGTTCACAATGACCACGTCTTGCACTGCTGCCACCACCACAGAACAGAAGGTCAACACTCAGGCGGCGCCCCCTAGGTCCATGCCCTGCTGGCCCGAGATCTCTCATGCAGAACAACTGAAGCAGATGGCGGCCAACCAGCACCAGCCCAGCTTGCGACTCCACCACCATCACCACTACCCACTGCCCGCAGGACTGGTAAGTTGGGCGCCCACCAATAGCACACTGTCCTCCACCAACACCTTCCCCGAGGAAAAAGGAACCAGGCCGAGGCTCTCCCCGCTGAGCAAAGGTGTCAACAACGGCCTTTTCAAGTCCAACGGCCATCACTTGGAGATGAAGGCGCTCGCCACCAAACCCGGGCTGCACTTCACGCCCAAAGCCACCCCCTCCTTGGGTCACATGATACCCTTGGTGACCAGTTCAGTCAACAAGACATCCGACCGGCAGGTTTCCCCTCCTAACGCCCAGAACCATCAGCCACTCCACTTGCAGAATCAGCAGATGCCCACCTCCGCAACACTCCGGCATGGTGGAGTGCTGCCCTTCAAGTTGGCCAAACAGTACCAGGTGAGGGCGCCGTTCCTAAGTGCACCATCAGGATGCAAAATGTCCTGGCAGATGGGAAGTCCTGTCTGCAACAACTATGTGCTTTGCCTGCCCACGCTGTCATTGGATCAGCACCTTCTGGTGCTTCTCTTGAATATCTCCTCTCAGTGTTTCTGACGATATAGATTGCCAGCGCACTCTAGATTGACGTGCAAGTCGTTTCGATGCCGCGCTCGCCATGGCGGTCGTCTGTCAGGGCGCTGATACGTGCAGCAGGAATTGCTAATTGGAAGCCGTAAGCTGCGAGGGACAAGTGGTCGGAAGTGACAGTAATCTGCTTAGCCTGCTGCCCCAGGTGGAATTTATTGTGGTGTGCAGCGGAGGGCTGGGGGTCGCATCTGCTGCTGACTTTGTCAGGACATCATGTGAGCAAGCGTGACCTCTGCAGAGCAGAGAAGAGGCAGAGCTAACCAACATTTTGGAAAGAGCTTTCAGTATGACGTAGTTTCTGGTTAAGGTTTATCATGTCACTTGTGGTGACGTGGCTAAAATTAAAACCCTTGTTTCAAACGGCCAAGCTAAGATTTTCAGGTTAAAGTTGAAATGATGAACCGTAAGGACTAAGCCTGATTTGTACCCTGGTTTGAAATGACTGAGCCAACCCCAATGTAGTCCTAATTGGACGTAGCTTTTCCTAATGGATTCCTAACTCATTTCTAAATAGTTCTATGGCCGTGGTTCCGGGTCATTTCAAACTAGGGTTACGGTTTCAAAGAAGAAATGGGGTTTCAGATGAAAGTAGGGATTTTGGGTTGGGTTGTTCATTTCAAGACCGAGTTTCAGATCAGGGTTTCAAACTAGAGTCGGGTTTTCTAAGCAAATTGCAGGTTTGAAATTAGGATTTCAAAGTCTGATTGGGATTTTGGATTGAGTTAGTCATTTCGAGCTACGACGTCAAATTAGGGTTTCAAACCAGGGTTAGGGTTTCAACAGGCTGTGCAAAATTCAGAACTGAACTGAGAATGAAGTCTAAATTCCAATTCATCTGTGGAATTTGAATTTGAGTTGTGGTTGCATACAGGAAGCAGAATTGCATTTCAAATTCATATGGCAGGAATTGCATCTTTGTGTGGAGTTTGCATGTTCTCCCCGTGCGTGTGTGGGTTTTCTCCGGGAACTCCGGTTTCCCCCCACATTCCAAAAACATGCATGTTAGCTTCATTGGCCGCTCTAAATTGTCCATTAGAGTGTGAATGTTTGTTTGTCTATATGTGCCCTGCGATTGGCTGGGCACCAGTCCAGGGTGTACCCCGCCTGCCGCCCAAAGCCAGCTGGGATAGGCTCCAGCATCCCCGTGACCCTGATGAGGATCAGCGGCATAGAAAATGAATGAATGAAATTGTATGGACTACTTTGCTAGGGAAGTATAGAATTGTTTTCAACCTCAAATTAACTTTGAAAACCTACTCAGATAAAACAGATTTTGTAAAGAAAATTTAAAAACCGTTTGAATTGTTGCGTTGAAGAATCTCCCAGAACACCTTGCTGCATCCAAGTCTCTTATAAAGGCTGTTCAACCGGTGAAATAAATTGATGCTATTGGTTTACACTTAGCCTTATACTGTACTTAGACTTTTGTAATAACACAAATAGCAAAATGGTAATAAAGGTATAAAGACACCTGTCCTCGTTCATTTCGCTGAACCAATTCCCAAAACCAATGGAAACCATAAAGCAACCATAAACTTTCCAACATTAAGGAGCATGCGCAATGTTTATCTGTACTTCCATTTGAAAGAAAATGTGTTGGGTTTGGAACAAAAAAGTGAGGAAAATCAAATGGAACTTCCTTCCTCCGGCAGCACGGAGCACAAAAATAAAAAAATCGAATGTAACAAAAGGCGCGGCGACAAGGCCTGATGTGCAACAACAACAAAAAAACAGCATGGACTTGCACGAGGGTGACCGACGCAGCGGAACCAGGAGACAGGACTAAACGCGAGCAAAACCGGGCGCGAGAAGACAGACTAGACCAGCAGGAATAACGCGGGACAAGCAAGCGCGTAAGGAACCCACAATTAACCCCCGCCCACGGATGACTTTCAAGGACAGAAAGTGAATGCATCGCAGGTGTGTCTCCTGGCCCACCTCCTCGCCAGCAACCCCGAGCTGATGTGCAAAGCGTGATAGAGCACGACAAAAAGTTTTTCTTTCTCTTTTTCAATTCCACTTCCTGTACCTGGGTAAGGATTTCAAAGTAAGATTAGGGTTAGTGGTTAGAGTTAAGGGTCAGGGTTTCAAAGTAAGATTATGGTTTCGAACTAGGGTCAAGATTTCAAAATTAAGATCACGGTTTTAAACTACAAGGTTAGAGTTTAAAAAGTAAGATTTGGGTTTCAAATTAGGTTTCAAACTCGGGTTGGGGTTTTGTGTTGGGTTAGTCCAAGTAGGGTTAGAGTTAGCTGCTTAAGGTTAGTCTTAGCATTGATGTAATGATTAATTAATCTACAAATCATAATTCATGCTAGCAAAAATTGATGATTAGATTATTTTGTTTGGATTTAGATGTTGGTCGGGACAACACATCCCCCCATTAGCATTACATTTGGGGGCCGTGAGAGGGGAGGGAGCGGGCCAAGAGCCGCCTGATGGCTGTGGCTGTAAAGGGAGCGCTTGTTTCCTGGGAAAGTGAGCTAAGGCCAAGTCCAGATGCAGGGGCACCCCCAGGGGACAAGTTCTAGTGTGGAGGAAGTGCAGTGTGGGAGCAGGCAAGGCTGGGCCGGATCACGAATCATTGGGCTCCCACTCATGCCACATGTGCTCTTCATTTGTGGAAAAACGGGGGAGGAAAGATGGAAAAAAGCTTAATGACACATCAGGATTACAAACCCGAACAGTATTTAGTTGCTCCTCTTACAACAATGACCTTTCACCTTTAACGCTCCCCAAGCCACACACACAAACGTTTAGCTTTCTAAAGAGCACAACTTTTTCAGGCTGCAGATGGCAACTTTTGAATGTGTGTGAAAGTGTCAATAAACATTTTTCCTGCTGTCTCAGGGATTTTTCCCACCCTCCTTGCAGCCAATTAACAAATGAGGAGGGGACTTCATTGTAAAAAAAAAAAAGGCTTTTTTTCTGAAGAGGGGAGTTGCCATCACTAATGCTTTCACTGAGATTTCCTGTAGAATGTCTCCCTCTAACGGCCAAATATGTTCATTGCACTTAGATGTGTGGGGAAAAAAGGGGAAAAGTTCAACCATGATGCTTGTCTTCATTTGTCAGGGTTTCCCTCCTGGTCCCAGGATGCCTGCTACTGGAAGCGTTGGCACACCAGTGGCTAGCCACCCACTGAAAGGCCCCACCAACTCTCCTGCCATGCAGAGGCAACTTAGCCAACAACAGCGAGGTGTCACCACGGCAGTATGTTGCTTTCTTTCTTTATTGGCTACAGCCAAGCTACCATGATGGTCTTCCTGTAGTAGAAAAAAGGCATTTACTTATACTTTTACTTATTTTTGTACATTGTTTGTCATGTGCCAATGTTTAACCTGGTTTTTACTTACTATTCATTTTGTTTAAATTAATGAGCAGCTAATTAATGAATATATACACTGATCCCCTTGAAGATGAATCTGCATCACCTTGTGCAAAGTGTGCTCAATAGTGATGCACACCATCTGCAGCAAGATCATGTTGTAGGTCTTTGGAGCTGCTCTGTAGGTTGAGTTGGACTGTTCTCATCATCCTCAGATTTTTCTTGGCCTGCCACTCCGGGCCTTAACCACAACAGTGTTTGTGGTCTTTCATTACCTCACTATGTTCCTCTAAACGGACAGATGGAATTTCTGAGCTAGCTTTTTGTATATCCTTCCCCCAAACCATGATGTCGAACAATCTTTGTTTTCAGATTATTTGTTTTGAGGCTCCTGTGTTGCCACACTTCAGAGAGGATGCAAAAAGGAGAACAACCGGCAACCTTAAATACCCTTTTTCATGACTGAAAATAATACATCTTAATTGTAATATCTATATTTCAAAAAGTATACATACACGAAAAAGTGCTGTATAAGTAAGTGCTGTGTGTAAGTATGTGTATTCAATCAAACATCACCTTTCAGGACAAAGACAACCCGCAGGATCCGTTCAGTCGGCATCTCACCAGGCCGCCACCGGATTATAAAAGAAGCATGGCTGGCGGAAACATCTTTCCAGGTGAGACGCATTTCTTACAAGAATGTAGTTCCTAATTACAAGGCACCGTTCAATCCCCAGTCACACACTGGTGGTGGAAATCTACATCTGTACTCACAGCTGCCCTGGTGTAGTCTGATGGGAAGGTGGCTGCCAATTTGTGCATATGAGCTCTCCAAGCACCACCAAACATGCATTCGCATTCTTACACCAGCGCGGGCAGCACCGGAGGCAAGGCGGATGAAGGGTCTCGCCCAGGGACGTGACGGAAGTGACTGGGTGGGGGGAGTGAGGCTTGCAGTTTCCGGACAACCCGCTATGTAGCTACGTATATGGATGATTATTTACTCACATATTGATCACAGTTAGTTAGAAAACAATTTGAAATATGGTAAAAACGTTGGCCTGCACTTTATTTAGATAAGCACCAGAACCGCCTGGCTGGCTTCGTCCACTAGTCACATAGTACTATTGAAAAAGGAGGCTCGGCATTCTTTGGGGTTAAATTAATACATTTGCAATATTCTGGCTTCATGTTCTGTTGGTTGTTGAAAAAAGTTAAATAAATAACTATATTTGTCATTAAAATATACAAATATTTGTCATGGGCCGGACAGTGGATGAGTGGGTAGCACACTGGCCTCACAGTCAGGAGGTTCAGGGTTGGAATCTCCGTTGGGCATCTCTGTGTGGAGTTTGCATGTTCTCCCCGTGCGTGTGTGGGTTTTCTCCGGGTACTCCGCTTTCCTCCCACATTCCAAAAACATGCATGTTAGCTTCATTGGCCGCTCTAAATTGTCCATTAGAGTGTGAATGTTTGTTTGTCTATATGTGCCCTGCCATTGGCTGGCGACCAGTCCAGGGTGTACCTCGCCTCCCGCCCAAAGCCAGCTGTGATAGGCTCCAGCATCCCCTAATGAGGATAAGCGGAATAGAAAATGAATGAAATCTTTGTCATGAACACAATAGTGTTGAAAATAATAGCAGTTTAATGCGGCGAAGCAGATCAAGTACAGGTATTGGTATATTTTTGTTGCTACGTGGCAAACAAGTTACCAGTAAGTGCAGTAGATTGCCGGTAAACAAACAAGAACCAGCATTGATGATATGCACGCTCTTAAGGCCGTGCAATTGGCCAATTAGGTGAAGGGGTGTGTCCGAAAAATAGCAGTATGGCATCATGATATGGGCATGTTTCTCCTACTACGGGATAAATACAGAATACATAAAGGGATCAGTTTGCATGAATGGCTGTTTCAACCAGACAATCACCCCAAACACACTAGTAAAACCAACAAAATGAATGTTATGGAGGGGCCGGCCCCATCCCCGGACCTTCATCCGATAGAGATCTTGTGGGGTGACATCAAAAAAGCAGTTTGTGAAGCAAACCCGAGAAATGCTGATGAATTGTGGAATGTTGTTAAGGAATGTTGGGGTGGAATACCAGCTGAAAGGTGCCACGAGTTGGTTGAGTCCGTGCCACACGGATGGGTTAGGGAAGCACTTTAAAAAAAATTAAATATTAGTTTAGTCATTCACAGGAGGATTTTCCTGGAAACAAAATAATTTGGAGTTTGTAAAGTCAACGGCAGACACGGCTAATTTGTAGACACACCCCTTTCAACTAATTGGCCAATCACACAGCCTGGGTCTTGTTTGTTTTCTGAGAATCTACTGCAACTACTGGTAAGTCGTTTGCCATGTAGCAATAAAAATGTACTAATAGAAGTACTTCATCTGGTTAGTCACTTTGCACTGCTATACTTTTCAACAATACTGTACATCTACATTTAAAAATAGGATATGAAAAAGTTACCAGTAATCAGTACCATGTCAGTCCTGAGAAGCAGGAAATTAAAAAAACAATTGTGCATCTCTAATATACTTTATGCGTCTTCATAACTAAAGTTTTTTTCTAAATCTTTATGATTAACGTAGTCTTTCTATCTTGGCTACATGTTTAGGTCCAAACCCGTCCCAGTCTCCCGCTGCCGAGAAGGACCTACCGTCGATGCCGCGCCACCTTCCAGGTGAGATGACCTTGTCGCCGTCCAACCACAGATCGGAGGGTCATCCCGCCCCCTGCATAGGACAATTCTCACAGCGCGACAACCACAATCAAACCGGCCCAAACAAGCCCAGATTTCTGAGTCCCAACAGGCGAGGGAGTTCCTTCGGGATGAGCAACGGAGCGGGTGGGCGACACCCGAGACCAACAGCTGAACCTCATTTATCCGGGGTGGGGGTCATGACGACCAGCCCGGGCTGGTGCTCAGCCGGCAAGCCCGAGACTGCGGGACTCAGATGCCGAGCTCAGCTGGAACAGCCAAACCTTCAGTACCAACAAGCAGCGCTTGTACCTCCCAACCAGGTAACTGCAGACATCAGGATGCTACCGATGAACCCATCTGCAAGAGATGCGGGTTCGAGACCCATCCAGCCAGTAATGGGCTCCCCGTCCTCGCTAAACCCGAACCAGTCCTCTCCAGAGCAGCAGGTGCCCACGAGGAACTTCCCAGAGGCCGCCTCTTTTAGCTACATTAGCGGGTGCGCTAACCAGGTGACCTTTGACTTCCTACCTGAGGGAGACAACATGGTTCCGGGGATAAACACGGACTCAGACTTCATAGATTCCCTGCTAAAGTCGGGCTCAGGGAACGACGACTGGATGAAAGACATCAACCTGGACGAGATTCTGGGAAACCACACTTGAAACATAAACAACACGGCTTGCGTGGGAAACTTGCTCCTAATTCTCTCATTTGCATTTGACAAGTTTTGTGTTTACTGTGGAAGTAAAGTCCATCAAACCAAACCCAGGCTGTGAACACGCCGCCGCGGTGTTGCATTCACTGACCGGCCTCGTGTTCGTTTCCTGGACGTTACCGAGCTAGTTTTCCTGACTTGAAATAACGTCACTTTTTGTGCTATTTATACACATTTGGGATATTAACAAGAGAATATAATAGTCAATAAAATGATTCAATATTTTGCCAGTCTACCTTTTTTCCTTTTGTATTCCACGACTTTACATGTGCTTATCGTGTGGCAGTCACGTGACTATCCCACGATGCGCGTCCCCAAGATAGTAGATAAGATGGATCACTTCCAAAAATTATTTTCAAGCCATGCAACAATTGCATCTGCAAATGGATTATATTTCGTTCTAATCCCCACCTTGACCTGAAAGCGCGGACCCTCGAAAGTTGCAGCGGTGAAAATGAGAAGGAAGCAGAGTTCCCGCTTGCGGCCGTCTACAGATCCCTACGGAAATGTGGACAGTTTTGATGCAAGCGCTTCATGCTCGAAAGTCCGGCCGGGAATTCCCCCTCCGAATGGGACCCGAAATGAAATCGGTGGTATCGCACAGGACTTGCGGAGGTACCCGTGTTTGCCACCTCTGCAAGTCCTCCCGTGCGGCAGGGGAGGAGTGCACCTTCAAAATGAACCCCGTGATTGGTGATCTCTGATCTCGGGTCAACGTTTGCAATAAGAGACTGACATTATTACTGAGTAACAAAACAAGCAATGTTTCACCGCTTTATTTCAAAGTTGTATATGAAGGGATTATATACTTATATGATGTAACAGATTGTATGCTTCTAAAACACATGCACATATCTATTAAAAAACACACACAATGAACAGATCATCGCTGACTATAAATTCATTCCATGTGCATTTAGGAAAACTACGTACAAAATTGGGCGTGGTTAGTTCTACGGCTACGGCGGCTACTGCACCCCGCTAAACAAGCATCAAAACCGGTGACCGAACACGCCTAGTTGCCGTAGCCGTGCAATACAAGCTCTCTCGTTACTCGTCATCAACGCATCCTTTGCTCGTCAATCTAAAATATATCTATGAAAATCACGTTAATGCTACCAAAAGATACTTCGCTTTCAAATCGTGTCACCAAAACCTCCTCCGACCACAAGGAGGGCCAACTTCACGTGGCGTAAACATCGTTCCAAAATTACACACCCACGGTGAAATCTTTTCCAATCACATACTTTTCTGCTCTAAAAGCTTGTCCTTTAAACCTCATTTATGAAGAAGAAGTTGCTCTCACCTCCCCCCTTTGTTCCGCCCTAGCTTATACTTTTGATCACACCTTTTCGGGACTGTCAAATAAAAACAAAAACGAAGGAAAGCTCTTTGGAATCTGCCACAAGTCCTACTGAGATAACAAGCGATTGTTTCTTCATTCATCCTCACAAAAATAAAGAAAAACTCCAAAGCGTTTCCAAAGCCAACCTTTGCCTGTCCACAAACCTGCATCATCGAGTCCAAGCTGTCCTCAAACATCTCAGGAAGACTTAGGGACTGTCCACACGGGAAGGTGTTCAAGGGGATGCTCCAATCCATTGGCCACGGATCGGTATTTTGATGGAAAAGCAGTGGAAGACATAAAGGTCTTTTAAGGCAGAGCAAAAAGCCAATCGCTCGGGGCTCCTGCTGTTGCTGCCTTCAGCAATACCTGAATGTAGAGTCTTGGGTCAATCGGCAGGTAACACAGCCACAACACTGGACTACACTCGCCCGTATGTGCGTGGCGGTCAGCAGGTTGAGCCAATACCCCGAAAAAGAACTGAACTCGGGGTTCTCTGACTGCTCCTTCACTTGGAGCCCATCTATGTGCTAACTGGAAGTCCAGCAAAAACTCCACCAATGTCTCAGATCCAAAGTCTCCTTCAAGAAGTTGTCTCATTCTCTATGCTCGCTCGGAAAAGTCCGTCCGATATGTTTTTGCCTTCACATCGTACAGCCAATCGCAGGGCTTCAGCCAGGAATCATCAGCCCCATGGAAGGAAAAACTGCTTGCATTTTTAAAAAATAAATACCAATGCAGTCAAGGAAGCTTTTCCTCCTTTACCGCATCCCTGGCCACCGGAAAAGGTACAGTCAATCCCTGTGATCGGTATGGGCAGCATCCCTACTTCCATCCACATGTAGACAGTGCTCTGGGAGCCCTGAAATGCTGTTCAGAGTGGGAAAATCCCATATGTAGCCGAGCAAACCTCTATTTTCAATAAACCCCGGCGTTATCCACCCGTCGAGGCTGACATATTTTGTTTAAGGTCCTATCCACATAGAAACATTCGTGGATTTTCGTTTTGGAAAAAGAATCGGCGTCCATACTGTGTGGAAACAGTAAATAGTGTATACCCTCACGTGAAGGTGACGTAATGCATAAGGCACACCTGCATGTGACGCTGCACACAGACACACCACAATATAGAAGAAGAAAGAAAAAAGTTCCTCGTCTTCCGCTTTCCAAGGCTCCTTCAGACTTATGCCAACGTGGAATTGGGCTGAGTGATGCCCGCCGAATGTTAACAGTCGAATCGTCAAAGATCACTTCTGGTGCTGTAATGGTGACGGGTCGGTGGCGTCATCGTTTTCATCGGGCAGCGGATTGCTGAAAACTGCTTTCGTGTGGACGAGAGGCTGAAACAATCAAATACTTGACCCCCTTTTGACATGAAAACGTGTCACTGGTGATGCCCCATACACTCCAAAAAGAATTCCACTTCCGCGCAAGTCTAGTAGCGCCTGGGAAAGGGAACGACGACAAGCACTATGGACTTCTCCCATAGTTCTCTTTCCCCCCAATGGTCCCTTCCCGTCTGGATGCAGCTGTTTACTAATCCCAGTCTTTTTCAAAAAGTCCCAGGAGCATTCCCGTGTGGACAGTTGATGTTATCGGCGGCTGTTTTTTGGTGCACATTTAGGAATATTGGCGACATCGTGAAAAGACTTTCATATGGGCCACATAGCCAAAGAAGCGGATCGTTGTTCTGTTTCTTCATCTGGGGAAGTGATGTGATGCAGTTAAAAAAAACTATAAACAACAAAAGCATTTGATCAGAGTTACCGTACACGTGTTATCGAAAAGTCAAAATAGTAAAAGATGAATTAGACGAGGCTAACAAATCCCTACATCCCATTAAATGTGTCTATAAATCCAAAATACATTTAGATGATAGAAAGCGATGAGAATGGGAAAGCGTGGCGGGACGAGGAACTCGTTCTTGTCGCTCGCGTCCGTTAAAGAATAAAAAGCCGAAGGCACTTGATCTAACAAACAAAGATTAACTTAGACATGCTGGCACAGCCAAGCAGCGGTGTGGTGGGCCCCCCAGGACCCTCCCGACCGCCACTCAATCCCACCCGTCCTAGCGGGGGCCTCTTGATACCTTGACTCCAAATCCGTATTGTTCTCAATGCGTCAAATACATCATTTTTGGTTTCTCAGGCTCATTAAAAAATAAAGCTAGTGTGGCCCGGAGGCAAATACGGAGCGACGGCGCCAAAATCAGCTATAAAGGGACATCAGGAATGGGGTGAAGATGCCCGAGATTCTGTGTGGAAAGCTTTGCTTTGTTACTGTCTGCTCATGGGCCAGCCTTGAAGACACAGACAACATGAAGCGTGAGGAGAAGAATACTGCCACAGAGCTGAAATGTCTCATCAAAGCACGGAGGAATCCTTCACACATTTGCTGCACTTCAGCGTATGAGGGGAGAAGGAGAGGAGGAAGAGGAGCGAACGCCGCGCAATGGGTTGTTTTGGGGGGTTGGAGTGTCTATAACCATGTGAGGAAGCTCTCCTTGTCGATCTTGGTAGCTGCCAGCACGGACTCCATGTCGTTGAGGATGTCAGAGCTGAGCGCCTCCTGCAGGCTGGGCATCAGCTCCTCGCCCTCCACCGCCATACTCTCGCCCTCCAGTGTGCCCAGGTCCACGTCCGTACCCGGGATGGCATCCAGGTAGTCGGGAAAGCGACTGGGCTGCGTTCCCATGGAGGTTGGAAGAGGGTCCCCTGATGTGCAGACCAGAAGGTTGCAACAGATTTATTGATGTAAAAGAGACAGGAACAGTGCACAGTGATCAACATTTTTAAATATAAAATGAAATAAATTCACGGGGGGCCTCAGTCTCAGTAGTCCTAGTCTCAGACTTTCCGGTGTCCGCCCACCTTTTCCAGGTCCGTAGGGGAAACATCGAGGTGTTCCCAGGCCAGAATAAGATCCAGCATGTTCCTGGGCCTGCCCCAGGGCATCCTCCTGGGTGGGAACACTTCAGGAAGGTGTCCAAGAGGTCTAGATCCCCAAACCACTTCAACTAGCTCAGGGGTCAACAACCCTTACCATCAAAAGAGCCATTTTGTCTCCTTTTCCAGGAAAAAAACGTTCAGGGGCCGCAAAACATTACACAACTTATACACTTTTAAAAATGTTAATGTTATTTATTGTTACCTGTTAAAACCATAAAAAAGAAACACCTAAAGTACAGCTACCCGTGTAGACCTACTCGGAGCTATTTTAAACACTGGACATATTTGTGTAAAATAAAAAGAAAAATGTAGCCAAGTTTAAGATAAAAAATGCCAATCAGAGTTCATATATGTGCACATCACAGTTGTTTGCTCAATACCGGTTCTTTCGGCACTGAATTGTCATCAGTCATTCTACTGATCCTGTTCTTGACGGTCTTTGCAAAGAGACATTCTTTTGATTTCGAAACCATTTCCTGTTTTTCTTTTTAATTAAGAGAATATATGCTCTGATATTTGTATGAACAATTATTTCATGTATTCTCTAAATATCAATGGCTTCCCATCTCATGTACAGCCCAGTGCTGTCAATTTGGCAATTTTCTCGCTAAATCTGGAGACTTTTTCAAACCTTATTTTCTCAAAACGTCTCGAGAAAACTGTTAAGACTTTTCCTGATGTCGTTGGAAAAGGGAGATTTTACTGGTATTTGCATTTTTCTTCCCCAAAATAGTAATTTACTGCATTGACGGTCCCTAGAAAAACAGTCAGTGGTTAGAGCGGCACTTCCCACTTCCGAGATCGCTCTACCATAAGACAGCAGTCCGGGCACGGTGAGGGAGGACTACCTACTATTTTATTTTACAGAGCAGTAACTTGGTTACTTGGTAACACGGTTACAGGAGCTGCAATGTGGTTTTCGTTCAGGTCGCGGAACACTGGACCAGCTCTACACCCTTGCAAGGGTATTAAAGGGTATGTGGGAGTTTGCCCAACCGGTCTACATGTGCTTTGTAGACCTGGAAAAGGCATTCGACCGTGTCCCTCGTGGTGTCCTGTGGGGGGCGCTCCGGGAGTACAGGATTGGTGGCCCTCTACTACGTGCCATTCGGTCCTTGTACAATCGAAGCAGGAGCCTGGTTGGCATTGCCAGCAGTAAGTCGAGCTTGTTTCCGGTGAACGTTGGCCTCCGCCAAGGCTGCCCTTTGTCACCGATTCTGTTCATAATCTTCATGGACAGAATTTCCAGGTGCAGTCAAGGCATTGAGGCAGTCCAGCTTGGTGACCTTAGGATCTAGTCTCTGCTATTTGCAGACGATGTGGTCCTGATGGGTTCATCAGGCTGCGACCCTCAGCGTCTACTGGAACAATTTGCAAATAAGTGTGAAGCCTATGGGATGAGACTCAGCACCGCCAAACCCTAGGCCATGGTTCTCAGTCGGAAACAGGTGGATTGTTCCCTCCCGGTTGAGACTGGGGTCTTGCCCCAGGTGGAGGAGTTCAAGTATCTCAGGGTCTTGACCCGGACCTGGATAAGTGGAGGAAAATGGAATGGAATGGAATGGAGTAACTTGTTTCAGACTCAACTCATAACTCCTTCACCTTTTTTTTTCTCCCACGCAGTGAGACACTGCTACACTAGCTGACCTCTCCCCTCCCTTGCTCATCCAATCAGCAGTCAGAAGACAGTCCAGATGCATTCACGGACTTGGCGGCGAGTCAGATATTTCATATTCGTTTCGAAAACGCACATTTCCCTTACTTCGGTGTAAAAAGATCACCAAACTTAGGAAGGGAGCCTCAGCAAAGAGGGCTGAAGAACCGCATGCGGCTGGCTCCAGAGACGCGTGTTGCCGACCCCTGAGCTAGCTCCACTCCAAGTGGAGGAGTTCTACTCTGAGCATCTCCTGGATGAGTGAACTTTTCATGCTATTTCTTAGGATGAGTCCAGCCACCCTACAGAGGAACTCAACATGGCATTCTTGGAGAGCTGCTTGAAACCTAAAGTTCTCTTGGAGATTAATAAAATATCTATCTATCTAACCCAAAGCTCATGACCGTAGGCGAGAGTGGGAACGCAGATCGACTGAGAACCATGACCCCAGATCTGGAGGTGCTGAAACCTCCCATTCTTCAATTTTTATCACTGTCAAATGTTTCGACACCGCTGGTCTAAGATGCAAAACAGGCTCAGAGTTAAACATGTACAACACAAGTGAAACCAAATATGACATTCAGTCTTGTTATGAATTGCAACAAGGTGAAATCCACATCAAGGTGACAAACTAACATGGGCTAACTTCTACAGGCCTGGGAACCTCGCTCTGTTCACTGCACACTGCCTGTGTGTTGGTACATGCAGTGTAGAAAAATGTCCAACGCTTGTTCAGTCAGCATTTTTTGGATGGACATGAAACCCTTTGTTTGCTTCAAGCTAAAGTTTTTGTGGTAGTCAATATGAGCAAGTTCAAATTCCACCTGACTGGCAAAGACCACGCGATCACCTCACCTGTGTCCATCTCGTCCACACTGTTGAGGAAGTCATCGGGAGTGCGGGGGACGCTGTAGCTGCTCATGCTCAAGCCGCTGTCTGTGCTCTCATCCCTGGAGTGGTACGTCCCGCTGAGGGACACAAACAGGAAGCAGTGTTGATGTCACTTCTCGTGTATAGGGATATCATTGGGAAAAAGAGCAGCAGATCAAACGGGACAAGAAGAGACAACCGGCTGTGTTAATTAGCAGAGGGAAAATATGTAGGCAGAGTTGAGCAGAGACGCCATGAATGAAGCCATTGTGAGACCACTGGGGGGGTTGGAAGCGGGTAGCGAGGGGTGGATTAGGTCAGGCCGTCTACTGACTGGACCACATGCTCAACTCATTTTGGAAGACAACCTGCAGCTTCTCAAACTTCCCAGGTTCCCTTTTCCCCGTTTGCCACCAACCAACCTGTTGAGGAATGGGTCCGAGCTGTTGGCCGTCATGGTTCGGGCGTCCTGGGCCATGGGGGAGGACACGGGGTTGGTGCCACCATCTTGATCCATGCTGGTGGGCAACTGGTTCCTCAGAGCGAGCTCCTGTGGATGGCAAAGAACATGGGATGCTGGTTTGTCATAAAAGATGAGATGTGTGTCGTGTACATCTTTCATGTGTTAGTTTTCTATGCATGAGCAGGATTTGAAATGTATGAACAGGTCCAGTATGGAGTAATCATATTTTACCCAAGTGTGTGCACATGCTCAGCTCGCTTTGGACGAACTTTAAATAATGCGTGAGTGAGTGACAAGGCACACTAAGTCCCTCATTCATCATCATAATCATAAATCTGTGATTGTGCTGTTGGGAGGAGTCCTGAGTAAACTCCTGAACTTGGGCCGCCCAGCCCCCACAAAGTGTGACACATCGCCGCTAGGAAGTGGTAAAATTACCGCCAATGAGTCACGAGACTTCATGGCAGCAAAGGTCGATCAAAGGCAGTGGGGGTGGGAAGTTGAAAGTGCAATTCTCCAAGAGGTGAGTCATCGTTTAAAAGCATATTCCAGATGTTCTACAAGTAACTGTCCAATAACCCATTGTAAGAATGAAACACATTCGGGGTGAGTGTGGGCTTGCGTGAGTGCATCACAACCACAACAACAACAGCAATGGCCGACCACCATTGTAGTCTTTGTAACGCAACAGAATCACATGACTTACGTACGTTACCCTCTCAAGCCGTGCATATGCTGGCAATGAACATTTCAACTAAATCCGGAGAAACGAGTTGGAGTTGTGTACAATGTGTCCGTGAGACTGGCCTGCCATGCACGATACCATTTTAGGCCCTCATTCGGTCGCGTTATCGTTCCAACGTTTCAAAAAAACACAGGAAGACAACTTTTTACATGATTGTGGTGTAAATGTTTGGTTTTTCCTGCAAGGGCCACATAGTGAAAAATGAAAATATGCAACTTGGCCACATTGATATTTTGTCAATCAACACATGTAACACATGCAGATATGCAACAGGTTATTTATATTTCAAGAAGAACCTGCATCTCAGCTTTGTCATATACAGTGGTGTGAAAAACTATTTGCCCCCTTCCTCATGTTTGTCACACTTAAATGTTTGTGCTCATAAAAAAGAGTTAACTATTAGTCAACGATAACATAACTGAACACAAAATGATGACCGCCAAGACTTTTGGGAAACAAAAGTAGAACTTTTTGGAAGGTGCGTGTAAAAGTAACACAGCATTTCATAGCAACAGTCAAATATGGTGGTGGTAGTGTGATGGTCTGGGCT
>QODF01000382.1:63611-102003 GCA_024372805.1 Oostethus manadensis
TTTTTTTCTCCCTAAATAATAAAAACATTCATTTAAAAACTGCATTTTGTGTTTATTTGTGTTATCTTTGACTAATATTAAAATGTATTTGATCAGAAACATTTTGTGTGACAAACATGCAAAAGAATAAAAAGTCAGGATGGGAGGCAAATAGTTTTTCACACCACTGTAGGTGAAAAAGCATATTATTAATATCAAATACATTATTTGCTCTTCTTTCCTATTTTAAATATTCAAATATTTCAACGTTCTTCTTAAGTAAACTTTGTAAATGTTCTTTTTGTTATATCATAACAATTCCCGTAATATTTTGCCTTTAATACCAAAATATTTTAGGAATAATTTGTAATACTTTATATTTCTTCCCAACCTAATTTTCCAAAAATGACAAAACATTTTATTGTTTTCTCATAACATTATTTTTATTTTTTTTAAATCTATTTTTTCTTTAATATTCCAACTCTATGTTACTTAAATTACATTATTTTTCCTCATAATATTATTTATATAGATTATTCCGGTAAAATAGCAACTTTTTTCTTATTAGAATATTACTTTTTTTGTTACTATTTTGACTTTATTCTCATACAACTTTTTCATTTTCATTGTTCATAGTTCTTGTATTTTCTTTTCTTGTAATTGTGACTATTCCCTAATATTTGGACTTTATGCTCTTTATTCTACATTAGAAATTTTTCTCCAACCTAATTATCCAAAAAAATAAAACTTTTGTTTTTGTTTGGCTACTTTGTCATTATACTACAAAAATGAAAATATTACTGTATTGTAAAAATGCAGTGTTTTTTCTTTAATATTTTAACATCGTGCTAGTAAAGTAACATCATTATTCCTCATAATAGCATAATGAAATCACGACATCAGAATAAAATCATTACATTATTCTTTTAAAATTACAATTTTTTCTCTTTAGATGAAAACTTTTCTTTTTTAAGCCACTGGTGTGGCTGAAGGGTTTTTTTGACAGCAGAGTGCATCCCAAAAGTTAGTTTCAAACAAAAGAACAATATTGCCTCAATCCTAACCTGAGGCCTTTGCCGAAGCAACTCCTGTTTAAGTCTCAGCCTCTCCTTCTCAATCTTCTGCAACCTCATCTGGTTGACGCTGCTGTGGGTGCTAGAAGGCACCGGGCCGCCCTTCACTGGTGCACTCTGGGAGATCCTCTGCTGGTTCAGCGCTGCAAAGATAAGCACAGAAAGAGGGTATGTCTTTGAAACAGCAGTTTTGTGGTTATATTTACAGTACATGGGTGTCATGTATTTTTGACTTGTGAATTCACCTTTTATGAGCTACACAAAATCACATAAATGCATCCTATCGTAATTATTACGAATGCTCCGATCAGGATTTTATGCTGCCGATTCCGATACCGATCACCAATGAGTGAGATGGGCCGATACTGATACAAATGACATGGATTAAGTGTACATTTTTCCACGTATTTATGCTGAGTGCTATTGGCCAGGGCTGCCGTTTTTTGCCTTTATTTCTGTATAAAGATTTTGGTAGTATTTGACACAAAACAGAATTGAATTTGACGCATGTTTGGGATTAATACCAATACATGTGAAATTAATTGTTAAATAAAGTTTTTTTTTTTTAGTTCAAGATAAAAAAGAACAGAATAAAACAATACAAAAACTAAATATGTTTATGAAATAGAAATGTGAGAATAAACAGTGGGCCGCACGGTGGTTGAGTGGGTAGCATGTTGGCCTCACAGTCAAGAGGTTCAGGATTCGAGTCTCCGTTGGGCATCTCTGTGTGGAGTTAGCATGTTCTACCCGTGCGTGTGTGGGGTTTCTCAGGGTACTCCGGTTTCCTCCCACATTCCAAAAACATGCATGTTAGCTTCATTGGCCGCTCTAAATTGTCCATCGGTATGAACGCATGCTTGTCTGCGTGTGCTCTGCCATGGGCTGGCGACCAGTCATTGTTTTATTCTAGACCTGGGGTTTATCATCAAAAGAGCCATTTTACCTGGTCTTCCTGTAAAAAAAAATGTTCAGGACCTGCAAAACGTATAACCTTTTATAAATACGACTTATCTTATTTCTTATTATACGACTTATACATACGACTATCAATACTAGAGAAAAATGTAAAGACTTTTCCTGACATCGTTGAGAAAGGGAGATTTTTCTGGTATTTGCATTGTTCTTCACCAAAATTGTAATTGATTGACGGTCCCTAGAAAAACAGCCAGCGGAACTTCCCGTGCCAGTTTGCCGCACCAGAGAGAGAGCAGTCCGGGCACGGTGAGAGAGGACTACCGCTGTAGCCATGGAGCTGAATATCCAAGGTCCAACTTTACCACGCTGTATTCACAGATATAAAAGTGAAAGCACATATTGTTCCGAGCTGTGAGCGCATAGTCAGCTGCTGCTGCACATAACCTGCCTCTCCTGGAGTCACCATCTCGGCGAGTAGCATGTCACGTAGCTACAGCGCACTTCTCGTTATAAAACATATTGCTATACTCCTGTTAATGACATTGTTTTGTTTTACTGCAAAGTAACTAACTTGTTCCAGACTCAACTCAAAACTCCGTCACTTGATTTTCTCCCACGCAGTGAGACTTACTGCTGCACTAGCCTACCACCCCCTCCCCTGCTCATCCAATCAGCAGTCAGAAAACAGTCTTGATGCTTTCAAAGACTTGGCGGCGAGTCAGATCGCTTACAATCTTTTCTAAAATGCACATTTCCGCTACTAAAGTGTTAAAAAAAACCCACCGTGCTTAGCAAGGGAGCCACAACAAGGAGGTTGAAGCCCTGTTCTACACAGCGTACTTCCTGCAATGGCTATTATCTCATCAACACAACACTGCTGACGCCTGGTAACCATGTCCCTACTATGTCAAAACCTTTGTGCCTTTAGTTTGTCTTTCAGTGATTTAGGCCGTTTTAGGCTTTAGCTTAGGCGAGGGATGTCAACATCCATCACATTTCGCTTTTTAGCAAGCGTCTGCTGAGATGTTCCCAAGTGATCACAAGGTATCCGTGCTGGTTGCTAGCCACGTGCTACCTTTTAGCGTTGTTAGCATTTCTGCTTTGTAGAGACCGCAAACAGGGGGTGTTCTCGCTCTTCGTGTGGCGTTCCACGCATGTGGACAAGTAGGACGCCTTTAGTTTTCTGCCAACGTTACCACCGATCAAAGCGACATAAACGATAGCGTTAGCATACTAGCAATGGTGACACGCTAATGCTAGCATGCTGACACTACTAGGCACAAAGTGTTTCTATGAGCTCCACTCATAGAAACAGGCTACTATGCTAACATTAGCGTGCTAACAAAGTTAACGTTACCATGCAACACTTTGCACGAAAGGGGGGGGGCAGGTGTGTGTGTGTGTGTGTGACCATAGCCTGCAATGCTGGGTGACACGTTTAACAACAACAGGAACAGGACTTACAAGTTGGCACGCTGGGATGGCGCCAGCGCAGCAGGTTGTGTTGCTGAAAGGAAGTCCCGACGCAACTTTTGTCCCTGCTGTCGTGAACAAGTGCAATTCCTGTAAGACCTGATCCCTTCCCACATGCTGACTAAGACTGGCTTTGTTGGTTTGCTGCATTGCATCAGTCGTGACTAATTCTTCCATTGTTTCGGCCTAAACAAATCTCATTGGACCCCACGCGCTTTCATGAAAGCTCCCACGGAACACTTCATTACGCGCACACGTCCTAACGAATTCATGTGTTGGTATTTTCACTCTCTTTGGTTTGTCTTTCTGCTGGCAACTCCGGGGGCGGGGGTGCGAGGAATGCAACCTTTTTCCTTGAGTTTTTATCAGGAGACTGCAAGGTGCGTAAGAGTAAACGCCTGCTCCGAACCAAAACAAAGCCTTCACCGGGGCTTCGGGGGGGGGTGGCGGGCGTCGTCATCTCGCTCTTCCGTGTGCTCTCCTGACCACCCCCGGCACTTTCCTCATCACCATTCAATCACTGTTTACACTGCCACACCAGCTGAATGGAGTGCGGCCCGAGGCGCTCGCTGGGACGCTGGGAGGGGCCACCCTTCAAGCCAGTCCCCCTCCCCCAGTTTACACATGAGCCTCCTCCCCTCCTCCCACCCACGCGGTCATGGGAGAGAGTGCTGTTTCTCTCCGCTTCTTATCAGCGCCACACACATATACACACTGAAAGCTTGTCGTGGGCATATCCCTCCGCCTGCCAAAGCACTAGTTCACCCTCCCCCGAGTGCTCCTCTCCGTTGATAGATGCATATTATCCACGTGAAGCTCCTGAAACATGTCAGCTTGTTGTCTCAAAAATAAGGCAATGGCACTTTTGAGGAGCACCCACAGGAAGTAGAGTAGTAGTAGTAGAAACCAAATGGCTGACATCTTACTGACTCGATTTTCAAGAACAAAAAACCCCAACTTCATTCCCATGGAACTTTGTGGAGGGGAGGGACCACTTATTCAATACCATACATTGATTGTATTACTATATAAAGTGTTTAGTTGCAACGCACCTCAAAGAGAATTGGACTGCCACAAAAAGATGTGGGCTACCTGTACACCCTGGCTCATGAACACATTATAACGGGACTGGCTCCGTAACGCTCCTCGTACGCACGTGGCCTGCCAGTGAACAAAATGGAAAGGCAGGAATGGATGAAAGTTGCCAACAAAGCAAGACTGTCACTGGATTTAACAGGTATTTCAAACCTCTTTTTCAAAAACAATGAAAGGGAAAGGCTGTCTCTTGAATGAAGGTATTTTAGGAATGAAGGTATTTTAGCCAAGTAAAGCTATACTGTACACGAGCGTGCTCAAGTTCAACAACACAACACTTTCTCTTCTACTTGCTGGATCTATGACGCCGCGGCGGCATGGGATGTGTAGCTTTCATGTTCGTAACACATAACTGTGGTGTGTTCAAGAACCAGGGGCAAAATCCTAACGGAAAAGTGCACTTTTTGGGAATTTTGCTCATCATCCATAATCCTTGTGAGACATGAACGCACATGTCTTTCTCTTTTCTGTGCCTTCTAAAGATATAAAAGCCGATAAAAAGAGACAGCTAAAAATGTACATGAAGAGAAGTGCTTTCAGCAAGGTGCACTGTGTCCAGAAAGTAGAAGACCAATCAGAGTATAGTAACCTATGAGAGAAACTTGTGGGATATTGATGTGGTTAGTTAAGTAGCAGAGGGGGTTGTTCATCAGTTTCAGATGCTTTGTTGTTCATGAAATCAACAACAGGAGCATCAGAGGGGCAACCATGAGACAGACCCCAAACGCTTTTCCAGGTTGAGGCCACTGACTCCTCATCTCTTTTGGCTAATTTTTTTACTCACAGACTTTCTACTGCTGTAGTTTTTCATTTGGCTTGGATCAACATCTCTGTTGATAGCATGGTGTGGTACCTGGACCTCCTCCAGGATGGCACATCAATACGTACCGTTGCAAGAAGGTTTGCTGTGTCTCTCAGCCCAGTCTCAAAAGCATGGAGTAGATTCCAGGAGACATTTAGTTACTCTAGGAGAGCTGGACTGGGCCATAGAAGGTCCTTTAACCCTCAGCAGGATCAGTATCTGCTCTTTTGTGCAAGGAGGAACAGGATGAGCACTGCCAGAGCCCTACAAAATGACCTCCAGCAGACCACTGGTGTGAATGTTGCTGACCAAACAATCAGAAACAGGCTCCATGAGGGTGGCCGTAGTCCTGTAGTCCTGTAGTGGGCCCTGTGCTCACTGCCCAGCATCGTAGGGCTAGATTGGCATTTCCCATTGACCACCAGAATTAGCAACTACGCCACTGGCGCTCTGTGCTCTTCACCGATGAGAGCAAGTTCAACCTGAGCACATGCGACAAACGTAAAAGGGTCTGGAGATGCCGTGGAGAACGTTATGCTGCCTGCAACATCATTCAGCAGGACCGATTTGGTGGTGGGTCAGTGATGGTCTGGCGAGGTACATCCCTGGAAGGATGCACAGTCCTCTACAGGTTTGATAATGGCACCCTGACTGCTATTAGGTGTCAGGATGAAATCATTGGACCCATTGTCAGAACCTACGCTGGTGCAGTGGGACCTGGGTTCCTCCTGGTCCACGACAGTGCCCGACCTCAAGTGGCTACAGTATGCAAGCAGTTCCTGGAGGATGAAGGAATTGATACCCTTGACTGGCCCCCACGTTCACCTGACCTAAACCCAATAGAACACCTCTGGGACATTATATGTGGGTCCATCTGGCGCCGCCAGGTTGCTCCTCAGACTGTCCAGGAGCTCAGTGATGCCCTGGTCCAGATCAGGGGGATTATAGTAGAATCAAATGTCTTGCGTCACAGGTGACGCTAGTGTGCATATGTGTGCATCGTAAAATGTGATCAAGCTGCACAATTTGGTGCTGAGCCCAAGAAATTAGGACAAAAGAAACAACAGTCGGTTCACAATGGTGTCTGACTGCAGCAATACCAGAACCGAGCAAACACGTCTTTCAAGGCCCGCTTTGCGATCCGAGCCAGACGATGCCATAAAAGAAGTCAAAAAGTCGGCGGCTGAGCTCCCCGAGTAGACCGATCGGTAAAGAAACGCTATCGAGTATGCATCAACAATGAGAAAAATGGAAGCTGAGTGTGAGTAAGTGATAGGAGGGAAGGACGGGTTCAGGTCAGGGCCAGCCTGATAGCACACGCAAGTAGGTCCAGTGTGAGTGTGTGTGTTAGTAATATATGAGGGCAGCCATAGGTGCTGGCCCGAGAGAGAAGATAAGACACAAAGTTAATGCCGTCTGCCTTTTGTCTTCTTCACGCACGCCTGCAACACAACCAGCACAACACCAAGCGGCCACCTTATACCACACACACACACACACACACACACACACACACACACACGCTGTAATAGCTTCCAAGAAACATTCCCACAAAGCTTACTATCTAGAAATACAGCAGCTGACACAAAGCATTGGTTTGAGCAACCAAAAATATTTACTGCATGTTTGCCCTACAAATATGCACAAATGGCAGGACGCTTTATTAGGTACACCTCCATTTCTATACTGTATATTTTTATTAGACAATTCATCTCATTTTGTAATTGACAGAAAAAAATGTTTTAAAACCTATGAAAAGTGTACCTTTCAAAACCGACTTTAAAGTTTTTAATACGGTACATCTATCAACATAAAACCGGTTTTGGTTTGCCTTATGCACACTTTTGTTTGTGAAACAATCTGTATTTTTTACAGAGCTCAGCACTAAATGGGGCTCAAAGTATAAAAAACAAAGGCCGTGTACAATATTACACTTACAAACTCTTTTATGATGGGAGCTGACAATGAGGGGATTATGATGTCATGATCCCATAATAAAAAAATATTTTCAAAAACAGCTCAAACAACCTATAATTAAAAAAAACACTCCAAAGAGGCGAGATTACATGTACTGTGCTGGTGAGCAAATCAAGCACTCCTTTTGTCACCCGCTGCTCAAAGGTGTGTGCACGACCTGCACTCAAACCTATAAACAAGTAGATGGTAACTTTTTAACACGCCAATCTCTGCCGTGCCAGAGAAGAAGAAGACACAGCAGGAGGGGAGCAGCGTTACCGACTTATTTCACTTCTCGTTAGCGAGTATTCAGACCTCTCTAGATTCTGTTTTTCAAAAAGACAAACCGTCTTTCTTGCCTTACTGGAGACTTTTGGGGACTTCAGCATGAAAGCATGAAAGCAACGTGAAATTGTTATTCTCAACGAGCAGCGTCTGCTGCTATGGGCCCGTGGCTCTGGTGGCTCTGGTGGCTCTGGTGGCTCTGACTTAAAAAACCATTAAAAGAAGCCACTAAGTAAAGTTTAGATGTATTTTTGTCTCCTGCAGCATCCATAAAAAGGAGATGCGCTCTTGTCGTGACCAATTATGCAAACTGCGCTTTTTTGTTACATAGTCGTCATGCTTTAGTATTTTGTGACAAAAAAAGAGTGAAAGTCACACTGGAGTTTGAGAGATGACGTCATTCCAGCCGCCAACTTTCGTGGGATCACAGAGGCGGAGAGAGTGTCACGTGACACGCATTTGACAAAGACGAGCTTTAACGTGACGGCCTCGGAGCCGAACGAGCTGGTGGTGGTGGTGGTGGTTGGGGGGGTTCGCCTCCTTGGAACACGTACACAAAAACACACACGCAATCCGCCTCATGGATCCTGAAGAGGATTCATGCTTGTCTGGTCTGGAAGTTCCTGAGTCCTTCTCTCTTTAGGTTTAAAACCCCACCCCCCCCCATACACAAGTCTTGCCCCTCCCGCGCTTGCGTTGGAGTTGTTGGACTGAAAAGGTCTGGAAGAGATTAAGAATAAAAGAAGCCTGGCTGGGATTCAAAGTCTGTCTGGAGCGACAGCACAACGAGGCCGTGCCTGCACTGGGCCTCACGGAGGGCTGGGAGTGCTGGGAGGGAGGTGTTATGTGTATTGGGTTGGGAGGGTGATGTGTGTTGAAAAAGCTCAACTGCTTTCTCCTCCGAGCTGAATTATGAAAGCAATAGCGAGGAAGCTTTACGCTCTACAAATACTACCCCCCCCCACTGGTCACCAACCTTTTTGTCTACAATAAAATAGATATTTACATGGACTTTTTTAAATATGTGGAACGTAAAGGAAAAAGGGATTGATGTTGAAATACTTTCAGAAATCATTTCAGCTTTTTCTCATTGTGCCTTTTGCTCTATTTTAACCTTTTTTCTTTGCATTGCAAACTACAACTCGGCGTGTTGGCTCGGTGCCGTGGGAGAGCGAGCGGGTGGGTCGAGGAGAGAGAGCCTGGCACGCCGCCATAACAAGATTTTATTGGAGGCGCACGTGTATGGAGTTATATTTGTGCCTTCAGTCTGAAGTCATGAAGGCAGATTTGGAGCCATACTAAAGTGCAATAATTACTGACATCGCCGCACTCTTTCACTCCCTCTCCCTCGCTCAACCTCTGCTTGGGAGGCGAGGCGATGCATTGATAGCTCTGGTCGGGTTTTAGGGACTGGGCTTGCAGGTTGCGTGCCTGGAGGGCAGCCATGTGTACGGGCGTGTTCAGTGGTCAAAATGCGTGCTTCTTGGTCCCTTTCCAGGAGTTGAGGGCACCGATGTAGTAATATTTGTTGTTCTTATAGAAAAAGATAATATAGTCTTTTCTTGCAATCGACTGGCACGAGTCCCAAAGACCAGTGACTCGTGATGGACGAGTTGGTGACACCTGATTCACACACTCTGTTATACTATCCACACGCCTAATTCTACTTTAACCACACCTTAAACTAATCATAACATCATCAAAAGCACAACATACATTATGCCACCCATGTCCCATAACTACATGCATAACAATCCCTCCTTCATGCATTGCACAACGCATTAACCCTTGTGCCATATTTACATGTTTAATTTACTTTCTAATTGAGCATATTCAACATATGTAATGTATCTAATGTACCATATTTAATGTACCTTCTAACTTACTATTTTTAACGTATCTTCTAATATGACACATTTAACAAAATAAATGAACTTCTAAAGGACCTTTTTTTTTTTACATATTTAATGTATCTTCTAATGTACCATCCATCAATCCATTTTATGCCATACATATTTAATCTAGCAAAATGAATGGATTCAAATGTAACATTTTGACATATTTATAGTTTACACTTCTAATTTACAATATTTGACATATTTATTGTATCTCCTAATGCACCATATTTATTACATATTCCCATTTACCATGTTTAACATTATATGCTCAATGTACCTTCTAATGTACCATATTTAAGAGAATGTACCTTGCAAGGTATTATATAAGGTATTATATTTACATATGTCATCTACCATATGTATATCATATTGAATCATCTCTGTGTATTTCTTAAGAAATGAAGGAGACTATCTGTGGTAAAAATGGAAAACATCTAGTAAATATTTTAGAAATATGGTGTAAAAAAACGATGTTTATTTATTTGGCAAAAAAAAGAAGCTGAAAGTAGTACTTTCAAGTACCGGTACCTTTTTTACACAAAACAAGCAATAAATTGCTTCTTTTAACTTCAACAACAGCTTGGACAAGACTGTTCAGGAACGCTGAAAGTATAATTTGTAGAAATTGAAGTTAAAAAATAAGATGTTTTCGGTGAAATGTTACCATAGAAGCAAAACAAGTTACCAGTAGGTGCAATAGATTCTCAGAAATCAAAGAAGACAAGATTCCACAACTCATCAACATTCCTTGCTTTGGCTTCACAAACAGCATTTTTGATTTCAACCCACAAGTTCTCCATTAGATGACGGTCCAGGGATTAAGCTGGCCTCTCCATAACATAGGAACATAAGAAGATGGTGCTGGTTTCCTAGTGTGTTTGGGGTGATGGTCTTGTTGATTTCAAGGGAATGTCCTCTTCAAGTTAAGGCAACACGACCTCTTCAAGTATTTGGACATATGCAAACTCATCCATGAATCCCTGCTATGGGATAAATAGTAGGAGGAACATGCCCATATCATGATGCTTCACTGTCTTCACCGTGTACTGTTGCTTCAATTCAGAGTTTGGGGGTCGTCTCACAAACTGTATGTGGCCATTGGACCCAAAAAGAAAAATTTTACTCGCATCAGTCCACCAAATGTTACTGCATTTCTCTTTAGGCCAGTTGTAACCTCTTCTGCACATCCTTTTTTTAACAGAGGGACTTTGTGGGGGAATCTTTTAAAGAGATTAGCTTCACACAGATGTCTTCTAACTGTCACAGTACTTACAGGTAACACCAGACTGTCTTTGATCATCCTGGAGCTGATCAGGATGCCATTCTGGTTATTCTTCCATCCATTTTGATAGTTGTCTTCCGTTTTCTGTCACTCTCTGGTTTTGCTCTCCATTTTAAGACATTGCGGAACAGCCAAACATTTTTTGCACTTCTTCAAAAGTTTTCCCCTCTCCAATCAATTTTTTACTCAAAGTACGCTGTTCTTCTGAAGAATACCTTGAACGAACCATTTTCGTCAGGCTTTCAAAGAGAAATGCATGTTCAGAGAGTGCTGGTTTCATCCTGAAATAGGGTCACCTGATCACTCCTCTTGTTCACTACATTGATCACTGACTGAACGCTACACTTGTATTGTTTTTAAACACACCCCTTTCAACTAACTGGCCAATTGCACAGCCTTAAGAGGGTGCAAATTATGAAGGCTCGGTCTTGTTTGTTTTCTGACAATCTACTGAACCTACTGGTAACTTGTGTGCTCTTCAGCAATAAAATATACTAATAACAGTGATTAATCTGGTTAGTCACATTGCCCTGCTATTGTTTCGAACACTACTGTAATGTTGGTGCAATAATAGTAATACTTTACTGTGGGCGTGGTTACGCATGTGTGTACGGATGCATCAGCAATGTACGATATTCGGCACATATGCATCTGGCTGGCGACCAGTCCATTGTGTACCCCGCCTTCCGTCTAAAGTAGCTGGGGTAGGCTCCAGCATACCCCCGCGACCCTAATGAGGATAAGCAGCAAAAAAAATGGATAGATGGACTATTTCATTTTTATGCACCGATCATGGGGTCTGATCCTGAGGTGAGGATATCATGTTTGTGGTGTGTGTGGTGGCACATGAAGAGTTAACCTCGTCAAATCCATTGCAAGCACCCAGGACCTATGCACGTGTTGTGTGTGCGTGTGTGTGTGTGTGTGAGCGCAGCTCAAAGAGCCACGATATGCTAGCAGCTGCTCCCTTACAACTTTTGTTTTGAACTGGAAACGAATCCTTTGTACTGGTAACCACTGCTGTCAGTGACACCAGTAGGATATTTCAGGATATCAAGTGTTTCCCACAGGACTGCAATCTGTTTGTGAGAGTGGTGGGATTTTTTTGGTGGAGGGCGGACTAATGACTAAATGTCATTTGGCAACCTCCTGCTGCATCTTCTTATTCCCTGGCAGACTGTATGTACGCCAGCATAACAGTCCCATCATAACCTGTTCATGCATGCTACAGTAGTAGTAGCAGCGCAGTCCCGATTATAACCCATATGTCACCAGTTTTTTCGCTGCTCTTGTGTGTCCCTGCGCTGCACACGAACCTCACTTACTCGGTCGGCTGCAGCAGAGAAGACGACGGGAGAAACGGAAAAAGAAAGTGCTTTTGTCGTACCACGGTGAGCTGGGACTTTGTAAAGCCACACACACTGTGCTGTCAGGGCTCATCAAGGAGAACATTCTAGGGGTTTTTTGTGTGAGTGGCATCTCAGTGAGACGAACAAAGATGGATCAAATTATGACAACTCACCGAAACGCGGGTCGAGCCGAGGGTCCAGCCAGGAAGTGGTTTTGTTCTTATGGTTGATGTAGTAGATCTCCCCATCGGAGGTGATGGCTTGTTCCCAGCCTTCAGGGAGCGGACCTGAGGAGGGAGGAAAGAGACAAGGTGTAACTTGGTGTAGTTTGTCATCCTTACCTTAAAGGAAAAGTACAAAGTTGCCCCTCATCCACAATTCTTATGTGAGACATGAACACACACGTTTTCTCTTTTCTGTGCAGGTACGACTGGAGCTGCTGTGTTTTTGTTTTTCACATTTCTTTCCATGTAGCGGCGTGAAGTCAATGCACCCACACTGCAAACCAACATTTCTTTTACAGCCCATTATTACTGTTCTTGCATTTTTTGCAAAAGGCGGGACCATTACTAAAGCAAGGTGAGTTGTAAACTACTTAAAAGGATGGCTCTGAGTGGACACGCCGCACATTTACATATTTTATATGCCAAATACAACAGAAGAAGAAGACGTTTGACGACCAGGTGACACCGGTGAAGTGGCGCCGGTTCTGGTGGGTACAACAGTTTATTAACGTATGGTAAGTACACAAATTTGCTTTCTTTTGTTTCCAAAATAGCACGTTAACGGTAACGTGAATTGAGTCATCTGGCCTTGCATTATAACGAGTTATAGTTATAGCACGTTATTCACCAATGCTTATATTCCTTGTTTTCTTTTTTATTTACGTGGCACGTTTCAAACGTTGACAATTGGTGAAACAAACCCAAACACTTTTTATTCACTAGAGCAGAAGACTGAGCACTTTACTCAGATTTTTGAAAAAATGTTACTATTGCACTATTTTTGCAATAAATGTGAAAAGGAAAATAAATCTTATTGTCACTTTATGTAAGGAACAACAGGTAATATCATTTTTTCTAATGTAATACATGCATTAAAATATATACACATACATTTTTATGATGATAATTTACATGTACTAACTGCAATTAATCAAAAGGGGTAATAAATACTTATAAAAAGGAGAGATACTGAAAATCGTGAGCACTGATTATTGTTATACACAAGTAATCAATAAGTTAAATACTCGTAAACATTAGTTTTAAAAAGTTGAGTTCATTAAGTAATGGAAGAAGAGCATGATTTGTTTGGTTTTTGGTTTTGTAAAAACTGAGGGCCGTCATTTACGCTGCATGGCTTCAGCAATGATTAGTAAATTGGGTTTACAGTGGACATGAATTAATAACCTACCATCACCATTGGAACGCATGGAAAAAAGAAAGACGTGTGTTCATGTCCAGTAAACGCTGTGACCTTCAGCGTTTACTGGAGCGGTTTGCAGCTGAGTGGGAAGCTTCTGGGATGAGACTCAGCACCTCCAAATCCGAGGTTCTCAGTCGGAAACGGGTGGACTGTACCCTCCGGGTTGGGAGTGAAGTCTTGCCTCAGGTGGAGGAGTTCAAGTATCTCGGGTTGTTGTTCACGAGTGAGGGAAGGTTGGAGCGTGAGATCGACAGACGGATCAGTGCAGCATCTGCAGTAATGCGGTCGCTGTACCGGACCGTCGTGGTGAAGAGAGAGCTGAGCTGGAAGGCAAAGCTCTCTGTTTACCGATCGATCTACGTTCCCACCCTCACCTATGGTCATGAGTTATGGGTCATGACCGTAAGAATGAGATCGCGGATACAAGCGGCGGAAATGAAGGCCTTTGTGTCCTCCCGGTGGAGCTGGAAGGGGTCGCCGGAGACCGGGAAGTCTGGACTTCCCTACTGAAACTGCTGCCCCCGTGACCCGGACCCGAATAAGCGGAAGAAAATGGAATGGATGGAATGGTGTTCATGTCTGATTGTGGATGATGGGCAACATACCAAAACAATTCTGCTAATGAGAATCCATGTCATTTCATCATGGACTGCCATCTGGTATCATATTTCCTCACAAGTTCAACACATTACAAACCAAGGAAAAGGAAAGCCATCACCCTGGAAGTGAAAAGGAACATTATAAAAAGATACACATAACGGTTATTTAGTTCCAGAGAGAGGAGACACGCCCGCCAACATTGGCTGCTCAACTGTGGCGACCATCATTAACAAAAAAGATGACCGAACGCTAATGAATGCTAGATGCGGTCATGGATTCTGTGAGCTCTTACAAACAGGAGGTTCTTAGCCTGGGACAGTATTTCAAGATGGTAGGAAGGCCTGCAAGACAATAAAAGTAAGAACTTGTTCTCTTTTTCTTTCTCTTTCACTTCATTTTCTAGGCCTGTCATGATAATAATATTAAAATCAATTAACCGTGAGAAAATCAAAAACAAATGATCGCACACACTACATGATCGCACAGACTACAGTGATTTGAAGTACTCCCGAAGCACCCGAGCTGCGTCGCATGAAGGCTGGAGGGCAAATTTTACGGAAACCCTGAGCCAGATTGAGAGGCAACCTCGAGGCAGGCAGGTTGGTCCTGTTCTGGAAGGGCTGCGGTGCGGCGGTGCAGAGGTGTCGTCCCCCGGACTTCATCCCCCTCGGCTTAACCTGAGGCGGCCGCTCCGAGCGGGCGCCTGGAACGTGACTTCTCTCCGGGAAGACACTCGCATACCTGCCTTATCGTGGGAGCTCGCACGGCTGGGTATTTCTGCCGCCGCTCTCTCCGAGGTTAGGAGGCCGTCCTCTGGTGAGATCAGTGAGGGTGGTTACACCTACTACTGGTCTGGCCGGAGGGACAGTCAACATGCCGAGAGTGGGCGCTCCGTGAAGGAAGCGTTCTACACCGAGCTCCAATTGGTGATGGATTCTGTGCCAGGGAGTGATTCCGTGATCATCCTCGGGGACTTTAATGCAGCCACTGGCACATCCAGGGACGGATACGAGCCTTGCATAGGTCCACACGGCTCTGGACTACGAGATGAAAGCTCCTCGATGCTCCTAGACTTTGTTTGAGGATTGGTGGATCGTGGTTTCAGAGACCGGATTTGCAACGCTGCTCTTGATATTCCAATGACAGCGTCACTAGGAAGGAGATCGATCAGATTCTCGTGTCTGGGCGGTGGAGATGGTTCCAGAATTGCAGGATCTGCAGTAGTTCGGTTCTACAGCGTTGTCCTGCGGTCCGTTCAGCTGCCGGTAACATCCTGTTTTAGGGATCTGCAGTGATGGGCCGATAGTTCGAGTATTGTGGAGACCTATATAAGGCTCCTCCGCCTAGCCGAGACCTCTCGGTGGGAGATGCTGAGATCCTGACCGCCGATCCACCCGTGGACTGCGATCCACCTTCCCTAGATAAAACAAGGAAGATGGTTGAGCAGCTGAAGGATGGAAAGGCGGCGGGTATCTGCTGTGTCTACTCTGAGATGCTGAAGGCGGGCAGGGAGGCCATGCGCCGGTCGTTGCATTCGCTCATTTGTTCCGTATGGAACACAGGGACTGAACTCATCCCCTTCGACTGGAGAAGGGCCGTTGTTGTCCCAATCTGGAAGGGGGAGGGTGACCCTCGGGAGTGCAACAACTATCGTTACATTACCGGGCAAGGTTCTCGCGAATATCCTTTTGAGCAGAGTTTGCGGCCAGTTGGTCGCGCATCAGCGTCCTGAGCAGTCCAGCTCTAAGTACTCACAGAGCGCCTTTGTGAATTTGATGTGGGTTTTCTTCAAGAAGGCATTCGAGTCGGTCAGTAGGGATGCCCTGTGGTGGGTCCTGGACCAAAGCGGGATCCCGCAGCGACTTGTCCAGCTTCTCGCCTCTCTGTATTCAGGTACTGAGAGCGCAGTGATGTGGGGGGAGCATTTACTGACTTCTTCCCGGTTCATGCCGGGGTGAGACAGGGATGTGTTCTCTCCCCTTCACTTTTCAGTGCTTGTATGGACCGGATTATGTGTGGGTTGGTCGGGCGTTCGAGCTGCGGAGTGTCGTTCGGTGAGGACAGATTTACGGATCTGGACTTCGCAGACAACGCAGTGATCTTTGCTGAGACCCGGGAAGCCCTCATCAAGGCACTCCAAGCATACAGAATAATTCTTGGTTATTATTGTGCACACCAGAAGGTTAGAAGGAACAAAGTTGAATTTGACTTAGTGTACTTGTTCATTCGTTCTAATCAAATACTAATTACAAAAGAGGAATAAAGTCCAAAGCCTGACTTCAAGGGTTTTACTAGCCAACAAAAGCCGCAACCTTCACACAATACGAGCAATTTCTAATTGAATTGAAGTACAGAAATAGCGACATTTATATGACTCGTCGTACAAAATGCACCGACTATTGTTTGAGGCCCGAGTAGTTTAAGCATAAAGGAACAATTAATCAAGTGATATGTATTTGCATAAATATATTGAAAGTGTTCATTGACAAGAGCGTGTTTTATTTCCAAATCAGAGCAGGGGGGATGTCATCTACTCTAAAACCCAACTTACATCAGAGTCGGGGAAAGCAACTCATTCATCTTGTATGTCCACGTCGACTTTGCAGTCAGAATAAGAACTTGGTGGAACCACGACTTGACGAGTTGCTCTGATGCACACATCTAGCAACATCAACAAACAAAAACCAAGTGTCCAAGACAAATGTTTAGCTCTCAAATCTTTTTCAGCTGCCCAAGCCAGCAGAAAGAAAGAAACCGAGACGTTGGGTAGAAATATGAGGATAGTTCATGTGTAAAACCCGGGAGTCATGGTGCTCCAAAACATGTTAGACAGGACCTGTCACGTTCTACCTCAGTCTCTCCTCACCTGAGGCAAATTCCAGCACGGTGGACTGAAAGCGAACTCGTCACAGCCTTGCTGGCGTGCAGCAACTAGCAAAGAAATGCCCAGACACAACTAGCCCAGTGCGGGAGGGGGATGGCTGTAGGGGAACGTGCACCAAATGCGCACCATATGCTGCAGGATAAAGTAAGTCAAGCACACACCACTGGCTGGGTTCATCAGGTTCTGCTGCTGGACTGGCACCGAGCTGGGTGGGGGAGCCTGGTTCATCTGAAGGAGGGCCTTGCGGGGGTCCTGCCAGGTGGTGGTCTGATCATTGTGGCTGCAAGGAGACAAGATAAGACAATCAGTTCAAAGTGAAGGTCGGGCTCGCGTTACGGAACCGATGACGGGTCCACAGTGCAAACATTGGATAAAAATGACCAGCACATTTTCAAAACATTTAAAGCACTACTGTAACTACTATTTGGTCAATTGTGACACAAATGCCAGCAGAGTTGGGATGAGAAGAATAAACCTATTCTGTACTACTAATGTTAGTAAACCATTGGCTCCGGAACCATGAGACAGTTCTCTAATTGGACGACACAATGTCTGGGAGTTCTGGAAGAACCCGTGGCAAATTACTATTACGATCACAGATGAGTTGACTTTGGACGCAAGGCGGGGTTCACCAGGGAATGGTCCCCAATCAATCGCAGAACACGTATTGCAAACATTTGAGTGTATGAACTCGGTTCTCTAATGTTGGTTGTGCACGGGTGAGATCTTATGTACCGGAAATTTAAGATATTATATCTGACACGATCACGATCATATGAATATCCAGTCCACCTCTCACCCAAAGACAGCCGGGATAGGCTCCAGCATACCAGCGACCCTATCATGGTGGACAGTGGATGGGTGGATAAATACGAATATAACCCCATGATAATATTACCCAATTGCCGTGCATTTGATGGTTACGATTGATAGACAGCTTGCCTAGAAATTAGGAGTGAAGTGAAGGTCAAGGTGACAAGCAGACATTCAAGTATTTGTTTTTGATACGCTTGTGGTCTATAGTTTACACCAAGAGATTCGCTTTCTGACACAACTTGAATCTTACTAGAATACAGAAGGAGGACTGAGGACATTTCAAAAAACATCTGAGAAGAGATCAGGATATCGATGCTACATTTTCAAGTGAAAAGATTAATGGATTACCAAATTACTGTAGTTGTCTGTTTTTTTGTTGTTTTCTTGTTAAGTTATATTTTTAGAATGACCCGGTGGTTACACTTTGGACACCCGCACATCTGCTGTACATATTTTAGATATACAGTATTGGCACAGGTAACAGCATGATGGTTTTGATTGCATATTGAGTTTTGATTGATTGATAGTCAATCGATGTAATCAATAGTAGGAAATAAAGAATAGAATTAAAAAAAGAAAGATTTAAAAAGAAAAAAAATTTTTAAAAAAAAAAAAAAAAAAAATAACCAAAAAAAATTAAATTAAAAAAAAAAAAATAAAAAAAAAAAATAAAAAGGGAAAAAAGAAAAAAAAAAAAAAAAAAAAAAAATAAAAAAAAAGGAGTGGACGTCCTAAAATATGCAATTTTCCATAGAATATGAGATGTACTGTCCTTGTATTCATGCTTGGTAGCTACATGACTCCTTCCTCTTCCGTTTCCTGTGGGATTTATAATGCGTGTTGGACCACATCCAAAGTCAAGTCCGACTTGAAGCCTTTCAAACTCGAGGATGGGAGCGTCAGGGCAGATAAAAGGTACGTAGAGTGTTAACTTTGTGCATGGTTGTGTTCTGGTTAAGTTCTGTTCTGGTTAAGTTCTGGATAAGTAGGTAGATAGGTAGGTAGGTAAGGAGGTAATTAGGTAGGAAGCTAGGTAAGAAGGTAACTAGGTAGGTAGGAAGCTAGGTAAGAAGGTAGGTACGTAGGTAGGAAGCTAGGTAAGAAGGTAGGTAGGTAGGTAGGAAGCTAGGTAAGAAGGTAGGTAGGTAGGAAGCTAGGTAAGAAGTTAAGTAGGTAGGTAGGTAAGAAGGTAAGTAGGTAGGTAGGTTGGTAGGTAGATAAGAAGGTAAGTAGGTAGGTAGGTTGGTAGGTAGGTAAGAAGGTAAGTAGGTAGGTAGGTTGGTAAGTAGGTAAGTAGGTAGGTAGGTTGGTAAGTAGGTAGGTAGGTTGGTAGGTAGGTAGGTAGGAAGCTAGGTAAGAAGTTAAGTAGGTAAGTAGGTAGGTAGGTAGGTAAGTAGGTAGGTAGGTAGGTAGGTAGGTGGGTAGGTAAGAAGATAAGTAGGTAGATAGGTAGGTAGGTAAGGAGGTAGGTAGGTGGGTAGGTAAGAAGGTAATTAGGTAGAAAGCCAGATAAGAAGGTAAGTAGGTAGGTAGGAAGCTAGGTAAGAAGGTAGGTAGGTAGGTAGGTAGGAAGCTAAGTAAGAAGGTAGGTAGGTAGGTAGGAAGCTAGGTAAGAAGTAAGTAGGTAAGTAAGTAGGTAGGTAAGTTGGTAGGTGGGTAGGTAAGCAGATAAGTAGGTAGATCGGTAGGTAGGTGGGTAAGTAAGAAAGTAATTAGGTAGGAAGCTAGGTAAGAAGGTAAGTAGGTAGGTAGGAAGCTAGGTAAGAAGGTAAGTAGGTAGGTAGGAAGCTAGGTAAGAAGGTAAGTAGGTAGGTAGGAAGCTAGGTAAGAAGGTAAGTAGGTAGGTTGGTAGGTAGGTAGGCATGTAAGAAGGTAAGTAGGTAGGTTGGTAGGCAGATAGGTAGGCAGGTAGGTTGGTAGGAAGGTAGGTAAGAAGGTAAGTAGGTAGGTAGGTAGGAAGCTAGGTAAGTAGGTAGGTTGGTAGGAAACTAGGTAAGTAGGTAGGTTGGTAGGTAGGTGGGTAAGTAAGAAAGTAATTAGGTAGGAAGCTAGGTAAGAAGGTAAGTAGGTAGGTAGGAAGCTAGGTAAGAAGGTAAGTAGGTAGGTAGGAAGCTAGGTAAGAAGGTAATTAGGTAGGAAGCTAGGTAAGAAGGTAGGTACGTAGGTAGGAAGCTAGGTAAGAAGGTAATTAGGTAGGAAGCTAGGTAAGAAGGTAAGTAGGTAGGTAGGAAGCTAGGTAAGAAGGTAGGTACGTAGAGTGTTAACATTGTGCATGTTTGTGTTCTGGTTGTCGCTTGGGAGCCACTGTTGTTCTGGCGCATGTTCTATTTTTCTTGCAATGATCAAACACCTCCTGGTAGCTTTCATGGCGTGTGTGCAAACGTTACAGCATGTACTTGAATCTGCACATGACATTTCCTTCTAAATAACTTCTTTTTGCTTTGCTTAGAGAAGTGAATGAGCTACCAAATTAAAGTTAGTCATGTTTTATCAGGTAGAATTCATGTCTTCTTTCTTAATTCAACCTGAAGTGTTGGTTGCACTTTATTCAAATAGAAGGTGAATGCATTTGCCGTGAATTGTTTACCTTTTTGTTAATATCCATAATTCATGTATACCTGATTCTCCTACAAGAAGCAAAGGGAATTTAGGAGGCTTCACCTGCACGTCCGGTATCAAGCCATTTATTTCACCGTCAGACCGCTTGAATTTGGCAAAAAAATGACTGAATTGATTTAAAGTTACTGAATCGTTTCGGATGGGATCGTTCTAAATGAACCAATATCGTCCTTGAATCGAGTCGCCAAGCACGAATCGTGATACCAATCAAATCGTTGCACCCCCAGTTATTAGGGGTTATGTTTTATAAGCCCCCGGGCCTTTTGATCTTGAGCTTGTGTCAAAAAGAAAAAGTACAACACCTTCCTGTTGGAGGAAACCCTTCACCAAGTTTTAGCCCAACAAAGCAGCAAACGTCAATCTAAAGCACCCGAGTCGCCTTGGTGGCAGTAGTACGCAACACAGGTGAAGCTGATGCTTTGGAAACACGGTTGTTATTCCGCGGCTCCTCCCTGCCTGGCACCGTGCTGGCGAGGTTGTAAAAAAGCCATTGATAATTACCGATGTGTTGCTACTTGATGTTTGATTAGGATGGAAAGCTGATACCGGAAGCCCTCCTCTCCCGAGCAGGACCCTCTCTTTGAGGGAGGGTCGGTCCCAGGGCTCAACGCAGGGGGTCCCTATTTTTTTTCTTTCCTGGAAGCCCCTGGGACTGCGTGGAGTGTCGGGGGCTTTAACAATCCGGCGCCACATTTACAAAGCTTTCACCTGCTTGACAAAAGCACAGACTGAGCTACGACCTAAAACCCGCCATTCACTTGTTCTTCTGCTTACACACACCCCTCGCGTCAAACAAAACAGGCGGCGGATTCCAGCAGTTGGTTATTCGGGGGGGTGGGCGGTTGTCGGGTGATGCAACTCCTATGTTTACAACGTGGCGGACAAGCTAACTTCAGTCGATCCTAAATCGCAATCCCTTCTTTCTCATGTTTGGAACAGCTGCTTGAAGCCAAAACGTTCTCTTTAGCCTCCGCCCAAACCCCAACCTGCTGCTTGGCCCTACGCCCCCAAGAGAGGGCCTGACTCAGCACCCCCCCACGCCCACCCCTCACTCCCCTGCACAATGCAAGCCATTTTGAAGCCCCCTCTTGTTTATGCTTTACTGATCAAAGGAGCTGCCAAATCCCCCACCTCGGACCCCCCACCCCCACATGGCCCTCACACACACACACACACACGCACACACATAAGCAAAGTAGCTGGAAGTGCTCAGACTGGAGGGGCCCCCTTGAGAAAAGACAGGTCATGGGGAGCGGCGTGATACAACGAATACAGAAAAAAACATCATCTGTCCTCTGATTGGCTGCTAGTATTGCTGTGGTCCGTTTGCACTCCGCCCCATCCCCCACTATGGAAAGCAGGACATTTATCCTAAACGGAGAGAAGCGCATCCTGGTACCCAAAAGCAAAAATATTATTCATGCATAAGTTACATTTCAGAGCTTCTCATTGCGTCCCGTTGGCTTTTCCTTTCACTCGAACTAACAAACAAAAAGTTTCTGATGAAGTCCACAAGAGCAGTGAACAACGAGTCAATGAGTTACCAGTGGTCATTCATTGAGTCATTCATCAGCAGGCTGGAAAAGATAATCCATCCACCCCACCCGCCTGCAGCCCAATATGGCCGCTTCCTGTTGGCCCCACTTTAAACAAAAAAAACGTCGCGGCAACTGCCGGGGAGGCGGCCCGGGAGGGGAACGGGCTGGGTTGTTGTGGGTGCACACCAGTTGCCGTGAGGAATTGCTGATGATCCACAAAACCCAAAGCAAAGGACGCAACTGCGAGCTGTTGTCTTTAGCCCCAACCTCTGGCCCCCCCCCCCCCCCCCCTCTTCTTTTTATTCCTTCGGCCATTGGGCTTGTTAACAGATGTGCCGAAACTGAACCGTATTTTACCTGTGCACTTTATTACTGGGACGCACGGTGACTGAGTGGGAAGCATGTTGGACTCACGGTCTGGGTTTGAACCTCCGTCGGGCATCTCTGTATGGAGTGACTCCCGTTTCCCCCCACATTCCAGAAACATGCATGTTAGGTTAATTGCAACCCCAACTTGTCCATAGGTATGAATGTACCTATGGACTTTATACTTAGACCCATAGGTGAGAGCGTATGTGGCTTATGTGGCATATTACCAAAACCATATAGTATATTCTCGACTGGGTTCTTCAACTTGTCTAAGACCCATACACATGCTTGGATCAAGCACTTCATACATGCTCAGTGACTAGCTAGGAGACTACAGATGTCCTGTCAAGTCTCCGGTGAGTCGGTAAGAGACTTAAGTGTTCCTGTCTAGTCTATGATTGATGGATTGGGGACTAAAACTGTTCTTTCTAGTCTTGGATAGGTAGATAGGAGCTGTCCTATTTAGTCTTAGATAGGTTGATGGGGACTAGAATTGTCCTATCTAGTTTTGATCATTAGATAAGGGACTAGAGATATCCCATCCAGTCTTTGGTATTTAGATAGGGGACTAGCACTGTCCTATCTAGTCTCTTAAAGGTAGTAATACAATATAATATACAGTGTTGATATTTAGATAGGGGACCACTGCTGTTTTATCTAGTCCGATAGCTGAAAAGGGGACTAGATATAGTATGTCCTATCTAGTCTTTGGGCATGAACCAATGAAGGCTGTGTGACTCAACCGACACAGTCCACTTGCGATGCCCTGAGAATCTAAAAAGCTTTGATATTTAGATAGGGGACTCGAGCTGTCCTATCTAGTCTTAGGTAGGTAGCTGTGACACAAGAGGTGCAAAATTCAAGCGTAAGTTGCTATGAAAATAGATCTTAGCTTGAACAAACTCAATCGAACAGTTAAGATTCAAGGCATTGTTGAAAATCCTGGCTCTACTCTCCTATCTAGTCTTTGAGCGTGAAGCGCTGAATGCTCCATGGATAAGGTCAAAAGGTCTTGTAAGTCCAGGTGTCATCCATTCAATGCTCGGAGAAGAATATTTTGATACTAAAATTAGAAAATCTTCATACTAAAAGCGTGACTTTTAGAGGTTTTTGCAACGTTCTAACACATCTTTGCAGGATGGAAACTGACTTCCATCTGTTTTTTTCAGTGGAAATGTTTCGCATACACGGCTAATCAGATGTAAGCCGCCGGATAAGATGGCCTGGTGCTATTTCTGGACACTCAAAATGACTGCAACAGCAAGTCACGATTCTCAACACACGAACCCGCCGTTTGATTCATTTTTGGGAATATCGGCTTTGGCACGGCTCCAACAGGTTAGTCCGTCATCCACTGCAGAGCAACAAGTCTTGATCCACCCAAAGTCCTGAAACGTCCTTGACGGATGGCCCACTTATCAAGGTGGTGTTTATTGTCCGCATGTTATTTATAATGTCTTGCTGAGCAGGAGGAGGGCCGGGGACTGTTTTCGTCCGAGCTATACATGACATGGTGGAAATTATAGAGCTGACGAGATAAGATTACCTTGATTTGTTTTATTGTTTTGCTTTCCAAAGTAACACAATAATTACGAATAGTGGCTACAACACGATCAAAATCTTGGAAGGTGATAACAGGTGGATGGATCAAGTCCAACCACCGCCAGCAACAGGCCTAAAAAGTTACAGCCTAACTTTGGGAAAGCATGATCCATATCCATACATGAGAAGGAACTCACAGGTCTGAACAAAAACTTTCCAACATGAAGGATTTGGACATTTACGAAAAAGACAAATAGTTGAAAATCCCAGTCTTCAGAAAACACATCTAATTCACCATAAATTGATAATAATTCATAAAAATGTGATAGTACCTGAAAAATGTACCTTTTGTACATTTATTTAGATTTTATTCATTCATTCATTTTCTATACCGCTTATCCTCATTAGGGTCACGGGGATGCTGGAGCCTATCCCAGCTGGCTTTGGGCAGGAGGCGGGGTACACCCTGGACTGGTCGCCAGCCAATGGCAGGGCACATATAGACAAACAAACATTCACACTCTAATGGACAATTTAGAGCGGCCAATGAAGCTAACATGCATGTTTTTGGAATGTGGGAGGAAAGCGGAGTACCCGGAGAAAACCCACACACGCACGGGGAGAACATGCAAACTCCACACAAAGATGCCCAACGCAGATTTGAACCCGGGTCTTCCAGATCTCCTGACTGTGTGTCCAATGTGCTAACCACTCAGCCACCTATTTAGATTTTATTTACAATGTAATTACTGGTGGATTTTTGCCATACAGAAAAAAAGCCCCCCAAAAGTGAGGACCTATATGAAACACTGTTTCAAGCATGGATCTCATCCTGCTAAAAACAAGCAACTTTGTAGACCTGAAACATCTCCGAATGACTTGACAAACAGCAGACAATTGCTAACCCCTATTGATGACTTTTGTTTAAACAGGTCCTAAGGTGTCCTAAGGAGACCCTCCTGTGGGGGTGTACATTCTGAAAATGCGCTTGAAGACAGTGACTAAAAAGCGCACCAAGGGGGGCCAGATGTAATCAGGCCCCTAAGATGAGGGTGACCACCTCGGCTGGGGTGGAGTGGGGATGCCTGGTTGCCTCTCTATCAGCAGGACATCATCAAGAGAGATTACAGGGGCAACCTCCATGACCCCTTGAAGCTTCCCTTTGAAGGGGCGTTTGTAGCAACAAGATGCATTTAAAGACCAATGCTTGGCGGGATGGTGGTAGCTTTTCCACTCTTTTCACCCAAACACTCACGTGGATTTAAAGGGCCCCAAATATGATTCATCAAATTTGCTGAAATATGTTATTTAGGCTTTGCATTTAGGTTCTACATTGTTCCATTTTTGAAAACGAACCGTAAATTTGACAACGCCATTTAGAGTTGATGGAGCTTTAAATCAGCTTCCTAATGAGCATGAAGGGGTCTTCATAGCCATAATCAATCATAGCCTGATTCATTCAGCCTGATTCGAACTCAGCGGAACATTTGAAAAAATGGTCCAGAAGTCCAACAACAATCCCAAAAGTCAAAGAGACAAGACAAGACAGAGCGGCTAAGCATCAGCAGAGCCTGTTTAGTGTTTGGTTGCCTTGGCAAGGAAGTTGAAAGCGATTTAATGAAAATAGACGTCAAAAACTCATTCATCCATTTTCTATGCCGCTTATCCTCATCAGGGTCACGGGGATGCTGGAGCCTATCCCAGCAGACTTTGGGCGAGAGGCGGGGTACAGCCTGGACTGGTCGCCTGTCAATGGCAGGGCACATATAGACAAACAAACATTCACACTCTAATGGACAATTTAGAGCGGCCAATGAAGCTAACATGCATGTTTTTGGAATGTGGGAGGAAAGCGGAGTACCCGGAGAAAACACGGGGAGAACATGCAAACTCCACACAGAGATGCCCAACGGAGATTCGAACCCTGAACCTCCTGACTGTGAGGCCAACGTGCTACCCAGTCAGCCACCGTACGGCCCAAAAACTAAGAATTGTAAAACATAACTCATGGGATGCAAGGTTATGTGATGATTATCTCAGGCCAGGTCCACACCAATATGGATATTTTAAACTGGCATATTTAAGATTTTGTCCCTTAAAACTGAGCTTTTGAAAAACTCCCGCCAGAGTTGAACAGCTCCATCTTCAACGTTTGCATTAGGATGGGTAAAAGTGAGCGTTCGGGTTTTGGTGCTAGCGGCCCCACATCCAACCACCCAGACAAAGAGACTGTGTGACTGACAAAAGGCCCCTTCCGTTCATGCCGCTGTTCTATGAAACAAGCGCGCATAGTCATTTAATAAAGGATGGCCAAATTATCCGGTTCATTTTAATTTACTGTGTGATTCATTTCTTGATGTATTATGGTCCCAGTTTTTTCCCGAACAGCAACTCTTCAGATCTGGTGACAGCCCTAGTCATTAGAAATGTTCAATTAGATCAAGCTTATTCCACAATAGTACATCAATATTGGTTTGTGTCATAGGAAAGCAAGGGATGGTATGAGATTCTGACAATGTGTCAACCTTGGGCAAAAATGGTATTTCACGCACCCGCGACCCAAACGCGGATAAGCGGCCTAGAAAATGGATGGATGGATGGATGGCATTGAAAAGTACAGTTCTAAAATGTCTCATTTTACAATACAGTATCATTGGTGAAGAGACAAAAGTCAAGTTCAAACCACCGTTTTTTAACCCTATAACATAACACAATGAGAGTGGAACATATGTTTTTAAAATAAAGAATGAAAAACAACTGAAATCTTTGTCATCCGCTGTGCCCAGACGTTGTGATGGCCGGCAAGCCGCGACAGAATAAATATTTTCTCAGTAAAAACAAAGCAAAATGATAATAAATGCAATCAAGTGGCTCTAGAAGGTCACAGCATAAGTAATAACCTTGTAATGTTATGTTATTACCTCATGATGGCCGGTCGCACATTTCCACATACTTATGTCTGCACATCATGTGACATTGTTACGTGGTTGCATGTTGATGAGATAAGAATAATGCGTGAACAACAAATGAACGCTTGAAGCTCTCATCCTCCACTACTGTCTCCTTCTCAATCGCATCTCCACACTGGATGACTAATACGTCCACCCACAGCCACGCAGCCGTGGAAGTCCAGTTCCAACTGTGACCAGTCACACAGGACTTGACAAAGTATTTCCACATAATGGTCATGCTGGACCTCCGCTTTCTCTCATATGGTAGAGACACAATTGTAGTGGTGTTGAAAAGGCGACCTTATCAAACCCCTAACCAGCCCGAATGAAGCTTTGGAAAGTGTTGACTTGTACGCTGGAACCTTAGCCGTACATTTTTTAGGACCGATCGAACATATTCCTTTGTTTCCTGTGATTCAACGCGAAACGGAATTGAACAACCCTTGGAAGGATTTGTTTAACCCCTGACCCCACCTGCATTCCCGTGCATCCCTGCAAACACGGCGGCAGGGACAGGGCTGCTATTGATGTCTGCAACAGAGGTGTTGCATCGAGACTCGGGTCAACACCAGCCTCCACTTTCTCACAGTCCCATTTGTGTGCTGAGCCCAACAGGAAGGGTCTTGTCTGTGTGTGGTCAATGAAGCAAAAGTTTGTCAAACACAAAGTTACCCCAAACGAGCTCTCGGAGCACAACACCATCTTCCCGGGGGCCCTGAGACGACCCGGGGTCAAAGCGGCCTGCGCTGAAATCTTTTACGAGCACCAGTATGAAACCGTTTTAAAACAAAAAGTCAGTAATGGTTACCTGTCGGGCGCACACGAGCTAATGTTGCATTGTTTGTCCAACTAAAGCGAGCTACCGCTCGTGGGCGCGGGCAAAAGAACCCCTTGAATGGGATTCAAATCCAGTTGGGGAAAGACAAAAGTGGCCATCAACACATGGCTGTACCTGCCCCTGAGGGCGAACAACAACAGACCCCCCCCACCTCAGCTTAGGGCTGACGTCCCATGTTCCCACGGACTAAAAGCTCCGACCAGCACCAAGCGAGGGGACCTAACCTCCCTGCTGTCGTAAATCAAAGACCACAGCAAAGTGCTGGAAGAAGAAGGAGGAAAGGTCAACAGAACGTGTTGACATTAGGCCGCTCTTTCCATTTCAAATGTGCTTCTCATGCAGCGAGTCTATCTTCATCAGAATTTCTTCTCCTGGTGATTCATCTAACCACTCTTTTCAGGCAAAACTCCATGCGGCATTTTATCATCAGCCCTGCGGAGAAAGACTGTTGTCGTGTGGAAGGTGGTTAGATCTAGCAAAGTCTCGAGGGGGAAAACGCCAGTCGCTCCCTACGTAACAAGCACCGGAAGCCTTGGCTTTGCACCAGTGCCTCCAAGGGGAGCTCCTCAGCGCCATCTTCCAACGTTATGTCAGCCATTTGTCTATTTTAGACTGGCTCACGTGAGGTCGCGGTCGAGTAAAGATCTGTTTCAGCGCAGACAAAGGGAGGGCCCGAGTCGCTTTTCTCCTGGTTGCCACATGGCTGCCATGTAACTCCACCAACACTAAAGAAGACCCATCACAACGCCACGTTCCATTCATGACGTGGCCCGGCCCGGTTCTTAACAGGACTTGTGAAGACTCAGAGACCCGTCACCAAGCCAATCCCCGCCTTCCTGCCATCATCCTAAAGTGTGCAAATAAACAACTGGGGAGGAAATTCCCGACTGCGGCATTCAAGCGGGGATTGATATGGCCCGTCAGGACAACTGAATGAAATGCGAGCCGCCGGCGAACCGCTTGTCACCCCAATCATCCAAACCCCCGCCTGCCCGTCCACCAAACGCTCCCTCCTCGGGCTTCGCCTCAACATTTCTGTGTCAGACTCTGCGTGTTTATAAATAGGGGAGTGTCGGTTCCAGCAGCTCTGCCGAAGACCTTCTGTGCTGCAGATCAAATGACGGCGCGTTTCCTTCACTTGTGTGACATTTTTGGACCGACAGAACCTCCTACGAGCCCACATCAGACATGCGCTGAAAGAAACATGGCTGTTTTTCAATTTTACAGCAGCAAAACCTTATTTTGGCTCCACTTTGGAGTTGCTTTCTGGTCTTTCTTGGGTGGAACGTACGACTGCAGAATGTCAAAAATGGTTCTGGCGTTTACTCAACTCAAGCCCACATTTTTCTCACCAAATTGCATAATTGTCCCCTTCTTAACAAGGCCGATGAGCCTGGGAGAGTGTGCTAAACACACACACACACACGCGTCGTTGAAACGCTACAGATGTTATCCAGATGTGAAATCTTTTTTAAATGCCAAGTAAATCCATTGTGTCTTTTAGGGACGGACTGCTGCCCCCACAATACAGACCCCGATAAGCGGAAAAACATGACATTGAATGAAATCATTTTAATTTTAAAAGGATAAAGTCAACACATTGAAAGAAAAACAATGTAGTATTATGAGAAAATATAATCTCACTTTAGTAGGATAGAGTGGAATTAAAAAAAAAAGTTTTTCAAGTAAAAAAAAAATTAAGTTGTAATTTGCAGAAACTTTGGTATAATGTCAAAATATCACAAGAGGGAAAATGTATGAAAATTATTTATGAAAAACGATTACATTTTAGGAAAATTAAAAAAAAGATCAAAACTGGGGGAAAAAGAGCAAAGAGTGAAGCAGACCCCTTGATCTAAATATCAAATGAGGGGCTAGAAGAACAACTTTGTGCTACCTAGCTTCACCTTGTGCGGCCTGGAGATGATCAGCTTTGCAGATGAAGTTTGCAGAGATGTCTGCCGAGGCCACAGTGGACCTTTTGTTTCCCAGCGAAACCTGAGGAACGCTACATGCAACCCACTGAAGCCTGGTCTTGTTTGCTAGCAAATGTAATAAGCTGCCATTGAGGCCACTGTGCTGCATTGTGCTGCAGGACTGCAAGCGGGCTCTGCAGGTCTTGTACAGCAACAGTGCACGGAAATCCAAAAGTTGCCTTACTCGGTTTTGTTGGGTCAATATAAGCTCATCACATAGCAGGATAGCACGCAAAAAACATCTTGAGCATTAGCTAGAGAGACATCATCAAAGACACCGCACAGTCGTCCTCTACTAATGCTCTGCACACAAAAAGGTGAACCTCTACTACCAGATGTCCAACGCCCTGGTAGTAACACGTTGTAAAAGTTGTCATCTCAGGTCTTTCCTAAGCCAGTGAAGAGAGTGATACTCTTACTTGAGGAAGTATCTCTGGCCCGAGGCGGTTTTGGCCATCTCCCAGCCTGGGGGCAGGGGCACGTCATCGGGGATCTCGTACGAGGACTGCCGCAAGTGCTGCGGGGAGGCGCCCGCCGGCGCCATGCTGGACAGGGAGGCCCCGGAGACGGCGCCCATTTGCAGGGAGGCTGGAGACGAGTGGGCGCGGACGTGGTGGGGGGTGAGGGTGCCGCCGGTTCCTGCGTCCGTGCTCGACTGCAAAGTGTGGACAACAAAGAGACTCGTCACTTCGGAGGTCCCATAAGGTTTCCTCAATGTGAGTGTCAAAGTGAACTACAGCTGCAATGATTAATCGATGGACCTATGATTAATCAGTGTAAAAAGTGCAATCAACATGTTTTGTCGCATTCTAATGCCTTGCGAGGCAAACCACTGCAGAGATGGGTGTGTAGAGTGGCGTCCTGTAAGAATATTCCTACACAAAGTACCCGCCTGGACTTGTGCGTAGGATGCACGTGCACACACGTACACACAGAACCTAGTGGTAGAGCCGTGAAACTACAAACAGCTTGGCTGTGTCTGTCCAGGGCAAGCCATTTCATCTTGCTATGTGCTTCATAACTTGACCGTTACACGCGGCCTGCCCCTAAAGTTGCTTTATTACTGATGCACAGGTAGCAGTCTGGGCCAGTGTCAGTTGATTTGCAGTGAGCTAAAAATCTTCAGCTGGGATAGGCTCCAGCATACCAACACAACCCCAATTCTTCTACGCGCTACCTGTATGATCGCCTCCAAGTTCTTTTGCAGGATGACTCAGGCTATCATTAGTAATCTTTTCAATCATTTGCAAAAGGCGGAAACCCGACTAAAAAAAACACTTCAAACTGGTATTTGCTGTGCTGATGGCTCTGAACTGAGACGCCTCACACTATTATCTTATTCCTGCAGGTTTTGGGAAAGGCTCGACGGAATCATTTCTACCACTACGATGAAGTGGCACCAGTTTGGTTGTCATACCAGTTTATCAACGTAGGGTGATTGCACTCATTTTAGGGCCCTGGGATTTTGGCGTAAACGGAATCCCAGACTGAATCACGGAATAGACTGTTAAACGCGGAATCTCACGGAAATGCTATCATGTGAATGAAATGCTATCATTGTGAAGAGAATCGAGGAGAAGGAACGTTCATGTGCGGAATTATACCCCCGGCGGACGGCTAAATTGTGGCGGAATCTCCTTACGAACACTAAACCTCCCACTCCAATGTTGAAATGACGATCAAGAAAGTCGGCAAAAACTCCTCTTAGCTTCACGTCCGGTAAGCATCGTTCCGATCCTGCTCCGTGAATGGAAGCTAGCATCGTTCCGTTCCTGCTCCGTGAATGGAAGCTAGCATGCTGGCTTCCATTCCTGCTCCGTGAATGGAAGCTAGCACCGTTCCATTCCTGCTCCGTGAATGGAAGCTAGCATCGTTCCATTCCTGCTCCGTGAATGGAAGCTAGCATCGTTCCATTCCTGCTCCGTGAATGGAAGCTAGCATCGTTCCATTCCTGTTCCGTGAATGGAAGCTAGCATCGTTCCATTCCTGTTCCGTGAATGGAAGCTAGCATCGTTCCATTCCTGCTCCGTGAATGGAAGCTAGCATGCTGGCTTCCATTCCTGCTCCGTGAATGGAAGCTAGCATCGTTTTATTCCTGCTCCGTGAATGGAAGCTAGCATCGTTCCATTCCTGCTCCGTGAATGGAAGCTAGCATCGTTCCATTCCTGTTCCGTGAATGGAAGCTAGCATCGTTCCATTCCTGTTCCGTGAATGGAAGCTAGCATCGTTCCATTCCTGTTCCGTGAATGGAAGCTAGCATCGTTCCATTCCTGTTCCGTGAATGGAAGCTAGCATCGTTCCATTCCTGTTCCGTGAATGGAAGCTAGCATCGTTCCATTCCTGCTCCGTGAATGGAAGCTAGCATGCTGGCTTCCATTCCTGCTCCGTGAATGGAAGCCAGCATGAGTTTATTTTCACCATGTCGTGTTTTACCGCTTTAATGTGAGGAGGGTTTTATATTTCCCGATGAAAATGTGTAGGTGTGGAGTGAAAAAAGATAGAAACGCGTTTATTTTTGCACCTAGCTCGTTACCTGTATAGAGACTTTCTCCCACACAGAACCTCCTTCTGGCCTTCAAAATAAGAGTGCCATTTGACACTTGTGCAACTATAAACATGCAATCAAAGTATCTTACATATGCGGTTGGGTATTGTGACTAACTATGACTACCTCTTCCTTAATCACAAGCAAGGACCTGACCGTTTGTTGAAGATTATGTAGCAATGTGTGCATCCCATTGGAAACGTTAGCATGCAAGCTACAACCAATTCTCAATTACTGGCCCAAGTTGTCCACTGATGGATTGCATCAGTAAATGTAAGCTATTTGCACCGAATTAACTGACCTTTTATTCCCAAAATCCCACACACTAAGCTGGAGTGTGAAATGTAAAGAACGGAATTCTGAAAAACCGAAACAGAAAAAATACAATTAGGGGAAAAAGGAAAACTGTTTTCACAGGGCCCTGTTTGACCTTGCTGGCATGTTCTTAACGCTTGTGCTTCAGTCATTTTATGCACTAATGCTGGTGTTTGTTTCTCCTTGGAATGGTGATGAGCCCTCCCCCGGCGCAACTTCCCCTGGCATACTTCAAATATACGAGACGGTGAAAAGTACAACAAACCCAAACACTCTAAACTCAGATTTGAATGTTTAGAGGTTGCAATTGCACAACTTTTGCAATAAAGGAAAATGAAGTATCAGTGTCATTTTAAGGAACAAGTAATACACAGAAAATGTTATATACATGTACATATGTGTGTATGTGTACACAGTATATATACACACACTGTATATACACGCGTATACGATTACAGTTGACATTTAACAACGCAATAAAACGTCACAAATCATCATAAAAATTAGAAATACTGATAAACGTGAGTAACGAGTATTCATATGCACAAGTAATTGTTAAATAACACAAATATTATACGTTCTAAGGATAATGGATTATATGAACATCCCGGGCAATCACTTAGCAACGGTTAGCACTTTGGGTGTACCGTGTGCCGCATTTGTACAGCTTTTAGTTTACACTTCACAGGTTTTGGTGATGGACCTGACTTTTGCAAAACATTGACCAGTAATCACAGCCTGAGATATGACGTGGAAGCAAACGCGGTCCTACGGCGTACACAGCGGCGCCATTAGCAGGGATCCACCGGGTTTTGCCGTTGTTCCACGGAACAAACGTGCCATGGAACCGAAAGCAATGCACAGAGTGAACCCCGTTTGGGGGCGAGGCAAGGCACGGAAAACAGACCTGGCAATATATTGATTGATATTGAACTCGTACCACTTTTTCTAGATCCTGTGACAGCCCTACTTTTTGGTACTTGAAAAGCGGTGTTGGAGTCCAATAAGTAGGCCTACGGGGATTTGGGAATCCACAAGGGTCCCGGGTGGTTTTAGCCATTATTTGGCAGGAGCACACTTCGCTGTTAGGCGATGTCCTCAAAGACGAGATGACATTGACATGACATTTTGAGCTCCTGCGGGACACAAAATGCTTTGTGTGTCCTAAGGAGGACGCACGTTTGCATCCCAAGCAAGAAAACGGGCGAGCTCGCTTGTGTTTGTTTTTGCAGACTGTGGTGGAAAAGGAGACCTTCTTTATGTTGCAATTACACGGAGTTCGGAGGCTGTGCATGTGGAGGCAAGCTTGCAGGCCTCTGGAAGGAAAGGGGGGGAAGGATGATGGGGGGGGTGCTGGGAGCATGCGCACTGGCCACCAGCGCCAGTATGAGGGTGGGGGAGGAAAAGAAGGAGAAATGGGACAAAACATTGGGAATGGTGGGCTGCGGACGGGAATCTGAGGATGAATTGCGGGACATGTTTTGCTGTGGGAAGAGGCGTTGCGGGGAGATTGACTCGCCCTCCCTAATTAAAGCCTGCTTCGGGATGACGTCATTTCCTCGTCTTGAAATAACACGTTTAGGTGGCGTGAGGTGCCACCGTCCCTTTGAAGACGTGACGTTGTTAAGTTGAAAAATGGGACGCTCCCTCCCTCCCTCCCTCCCGCAGACCCGGGGCCTGCCGTCTGGGTCGGAACCAGGAGGCCCAGGCCGGACTTACTTGTCTGGAGTGGGACTTGGGTTCTGGCGGCTTGAAGAAGGAGTCCGGCAGCTTCCTCATCCTCATGGGCACGGAGGGGGGCACTATGGTGTTCTTGGGGTTCATCACGGCGTTGAACAGAGCCTCCAGGTCGGTCTCCGAGTCGCCCCGGACGTGGACGATCTGGTGTCCGGCCGGAGGGTTGTGCTGGCTCGGATCCATTGTCCGGAAAAAAGTTTGCGAGTGAGAAAAAGTACAAAAGTAGACATAAAAATCGAAGCTGCTCCGGTCCCGATCGCGCTTTCCCTCACTTTTTGGCGCAGCAGGAAGTGCCAAAGTCGACGCCAGTCAGGAAAAGTCTCATCCTAAACTGCCGCTAAAACTTTCCCGACAAGTTTGCAGTCAAAGGCGACGTTTTGTCCAAGCAAACCATTCCGAACTGGAGTCAAACTGGACTCAAAAGTAGAGGCGGGAACAAGAAATGGCCAACAGGACGCAGGAAAAGCAAAAGTCTGAGCGGAGGGAAAGGTCATCCCTAGGAGGATAAATCTCTGCTGCTCACTTTGTGGACTTTCTTCAAGTTTAGGACATGAAAAAGTTGATGCCTGCAGGGGCGGAGCTAGCCTCCAACCCGGATTGGGTCTTTTAAAGGCACCGCACGTGGGGGGGGGCTCCCAACTTATTAGCAAACACTTTAATACGCAGGTATTACACTTGTATATCACCATTACACACATAATACACACGAAACACTGTCATTTTGTATATATTTGTGTGTAAAAAGTATCAACACATTAACACACAAATGGCATATTTTGTTCCCAAAGGCCCTGAAAAGACACAATATTCTTTTTTGTACATACTGCATGTATTGTTTTTCATTTTTTCAAACCCACAAAAAAACAACAGTTTCAAAAAGGAACAAGCAAACATACAGTAATAACACAGGGCAAATACTATGGAATCGAACACGTGTGTAAAATATAATGAGCCTCGGGTTGTACGAGTATAACAATGATCACATGTGTAGGACATGTGGGCCGGTACCAAGGCCATCTCGTGTCCTTCTACGCCGTTCCAAGTGTAACTTTCTCACGATTGTAGAAATCACACGAGGCGTCGGCCTTTACGTTGTACCATATGCTCCATGAAGGGCTGAAGTTATTCCAAACAAGTTTTAACATTCAGCCATGTTCTATGCCGCTTATCCTCATTAGGGGATGCTGGAGCCTATCCCAGCTGGCTGTGGGCGGGGTACACCCTGGACTGGTCGCCAGCCAATCGCAGGGGACATACAGACAAACATTCACACTCTGATGGACAATTTAGAGCGGCCAATGAAGCTAACATGCATGTTTTTGGAATGTGGGAGGAACGCGGAGGACATCTTTACGGGTGCTGTCCATATATTTAAGCAATTGTTACAAAGGCCTGGAAGAAATTAGGATTTGACCAAGTTTTGTCCTGATCAAATATCATTACGTCACTACTGCTGCTCCCCGAGCCACCACCTTATCGTGGTGGAGGAGTTTGGGTGTCCCAATGATCCTGGGAGCTAAGTTGTTGGGGGCTTTCATGCCAAACAGGTTCTAGGGGAGGGACCAGACAAAGAGTGGCTCAGTAGACCCCAATGATCACAAACATGAATTGACTTCGTTTTCCCTCGCCCGGACACGAGTCACCGGGGCCCAGAGGTGGGAAGTGTCCGGTGGCTGGGCCTGCACCCTCGGGGCCCGGTCAAGCATATCCCAAAGAGGTACCGTAGGTCCCCTGCCCCGTGAGCTCACCACTCGTCGACCATGTTCCTTGGGGAATGTTGTAGGCCGTGAGTAGGGAATATAGGGAATATCAGTCCATCCATTACTAGCGGTTTGTTCCCTGTATGACTTGTCAGAGTTTGGTTTGCATCGGCAGCCCGTTTCCAGCGAGGGTTGGACTCCACCAAAGAAGCGCTTGATTTGCTCACATGAACAGCACGTGTAATCTCACACCATTGGAGCATTTGTAAAAAAATTACATTTTATTGGAGACATTTTTAATGTTATCAAGTTTAGCATTCATTCATTTTCTATGCCGTTTATCCTCAATAGGGTCACGGGTATGCTATCCCAGCTATCCCAGCTGACTTCGGGCAAGAGGCGGGGTACACGCTGGACTGGTCGCCAGTCAATCCCAGCAAATTTAGCATATGATGTCATAATTCCCTAATATCAACCCCCCTAAAATCAACATAGTTCTGGTCAATATACACATCCATCCATCTTCTTTGCCGCTTATCCTCACTACGGTCGCGGGGGCATGCAGGGCGATAGGGAGGGTACACCCCGGACTGCAAGGTCGCCAGTCAATCGCAGGGCAGACAAACAAACATTCACGGCTATGGGCAATTTAGAGTCGATGTAGAGGTTTTTGGAATGTGGGAGGAAACCCGAGTACCCAGAGAAAACCCACGTTCGCACGGGGAGAACATGCACACTCCACACAGAAATGCCAAGTGGAGAATGGAACCCTGATCTCCTGACTGGGACGCAGCCACCGTGCGGCCCCAATACATACATGGGTATGTGAACACATCCAGTACAAATGAACAAATGTGTAGATAAAGAGAAGAATGAATAAATGTGCTTGTAAATATAAATAAATATGATTGAATAAATGTGCTTGTAAATATAAATAAATATGATTGAATAAATGTGCTTGTAAATATAAAAACATATGATTGAATAAATGTGCATGTAAATGAATATAAATACAGTATATGTGTAAATACACATAATATGAATGTAAATCCACACTTATTCAAGCAAGTCAATATAAATAACTGTAAATATATATGAATAAACAAATGTGTAAAATAAGCATGCAAGCGAGTAAATACAGTATGAATAAATAAGAGTGTATGTAAACGAAGGTGGGCTCAGCAGGACCTTCTGTGTGGCATGTGTTGTGTCAACAATGCCACACAAATACTCATCACAAAGTAACCTAGTACAGTATTACACTGAGGAATACAGTATGATACAGCACACCCGCCAATGTCTTGTTTTACTCTCTGGGGGCTTAACCAAATATTACAAACAGGTCTCACTTTATTCATGAGTATACTGTTATTAAATAAATAACTCTTTCAAAATGAGCGTTATTATGTTTGGAACGCCTGCATGTACAAAATCAATACAATTTCAACCTTTTTTACTGATCCCAACATCCCCTTTTCCCTCGTGCGTGATGGTTTTTTGTACAATCGTCTTTATGAAAAAATAGAGCCATGCAGTTCCCACAATTGTTATGCTAATGAGAGCCTCTTCCATTGAGACATCCTTTTTTCAAGATCCACTGTTTTTGCATACAAAGGCTCAGTTTCCACACTTTCCCATACATCCCACTCAAAGTACCTTTATTAATGTGGCCCAACTCCCCTGAGAGCAGAATTATGGGCCACCAACAGCATGCTCTTTTCTGCTGTTATTTGTTATTTAACTACCAAAAACACGACTTCCTGTAAGGATGACACCCACTGCAGTTTTGCAAAAGTCAAGCACTGTACGCGCCTTTATTGCAAAACAATCCAGTCGTGTAAAAAATCCATAGTGTCCAAGTCAAGCACGTAGCATAGAATATAAAGTACATGCAATGAGTGTCACTCGGACGCATTCAAGGGACCGTTTAGCATTGCTTTAGCATTGCTTTAGCATTGTGTACGATTGCTAACAGGGACAAACGTGCCCTCAAACCCTCAAACACTCCAAACACAGAAATGATCCAAAACCAAAACAAACAGGAAGGAAGCCAAAATGCCAAAAAGTTAGACAGACTAGCAGGACGCTAGCCTAGTCAGGCTACCGGATAGTCAGCCAGGATACCGACTAGTCAGCCAGGCTAGCAGCTAGCCAGCCAGGATACCGGCTAGTCAGCCAAGGTACTGGCTAGTCAGCCAGGCTAGCACCAAGTCAGCCAGGATACCGGCTAGTCAGCCAGGCTAGCAGCTATTTAGCCAGGCTACCGGCTAGTCAGCCAGGCTAGTGGCTAGTCAGCCAGGAAAACCGGCTAGTAAGCCAGGCTAGAAGATAGTCAGCCAGGATACCGGCTAGTCAGCCAGGCTAGCAGCTAGCCAGCCAGGATACCGGCTAGTCAGCCAAGGTACTGGCTAGTCAGCCAGGCTAGCA
>QODF01000382.1:111067-126281 GCA_024372805.1 Oostethus manadensis
TCTGTGACTGTTCTGGTTGTTGCTGAAATTGTGATTATCATGGTTGTTTATAATATGGTTGAAATATGTTTGTGAGGTTCTTCTGCACCCTTTCTTATATCCCCCACCCTACCCTACCAAGCGTCCCTTTTCAGGTCAGGTTCGGCATGGAAATGTGGTTCAACAAAATTCATAATAAACGCAGTCAAATGTCAAGGGAGACTCATTTGGGTTATGAAGTTTCCCTTGGCAAAGAAATTTTGCTCAGCATTTAAAGGCAGCTTGACTCCCATTCAGCTGTGATGATGCCGGACAAGACAAAAACAAACGTCCGAAACATCTCCCCACAGCGACATCTGGTGGCCAATTTAATAAATGTAATAACATTTCACATTCAAACAGTAGAGCAGTGTTGCCAACTTCATAGTAAGGAAAGTAGCTATTCAGTCCTTGCAGGATTTCGCGATGTTGCGATCGCGACTATAAATGTGAAATCGCGACTTTCTGCAACTTTTGTTCAAAACACCGCAACTTTCCCGCACCTTAGACCAAAAATAGTTGTTCACTGTTGTATCTGCACAGAATAACCCGCGAATAAAAAACACACAATACTTCATATCCTGTTACAGTCCGAATGCCGGGAAAATGCAATGTTATTATTGGACGTGAATGCACATCGAGAAGAGTGCAGGCAATGGACAAATCGCGCGACAGATCACAAGGACACAAGCTGTTGAATCAAGACCGGTTGGAAGTGCAGAAGGAACTAAGGTAAAAATAAAAATTACTTTTAAAGAAGTGTTGGTACGTTAAACTGCAAAGTATCTCTTGTTCACCTGGCAACAGTACAATGAGCATTGCGAGGGTTTTATAGGCTCTTATAACTCTTTACGTTGTGTTTCAAGGACAATGCGCAGTGGCAGGTATGCTAGTTTAGATAACTAACAATCGTTGCGGAATATAAAAAAATCTTTGCTGCATGTAATCATTTCATGGTATTTATTACCTCACAAATGTTTATGCTACCCACTATGTGTGAGCAATTACTGACAATTATAAAATAAACCTTTGGCAGCTGATTTCACCTTGTAAAAAGTGGCAAACATTTTGTCATTGAATGCTTTATTAAATTAATGACAGTAATCAGAAAAAGGTTGAATACCTTGGCCTGACATCAGTTAATTAGCATTGAATTATTTGCATTATTTATTTGTCACTTTCTTTATCCTCTTTCCAAAGATTGGGTCGCAACCTGCACAGCAGTGAACATCCCACTATCAATAGGTGACCACACTGCTATGAGAAGATTCCTGAGAGATACAGTAGTGAGTGGCGGAAGCCCTACCTGCGTTTCATCAGCTTCAAGAGAAGTACTTCAAGAGAAGAGGGCATCCAAGGAGTACTTGGATGATGTATCACTTTGACTAAAAAACAGTTGCAGTTATTTGTGATGAAACAGCTGATGTAGAGGGGAGATGTGTCCTTAACATTCTTATTGCTCCCATTGAAAAAGATAACTCTGGCAGGATTTCATCCTATCTTGCAGACACTGGTTTTTTGACAGAATGCAATCATTCCACAGTTGCAATGGCAGTGGTCCAGTGTCTGCATGAGTACTCAATGTGTTATGAAAACGTTCGTTCATCGTGAGTTTCTCTCAGATGTTTTACCAAGTTGGCTCACGTAAAAGAAGATACCTTCAATTCATCCATCCATCCATCCATCCATTTTCCACCGCTTATCCGGGTCCGGGTCGCGGGGGCAGCAGCTTCAGTAGGGAAGTCCAGACTTCCCGGTCCCCAGCGACCTCTTCCAGCTCCATCGGGAGGACACCAAGGCGTTCCCAGGCCAGCTGTGAGACATAGTCCCTCCAGCGTGTCCTAGGTCTTCCCGGGGGCCTTCTCCCGACTGGGCATGCCCGAAACACCTCACCAGGGAGGCGCCCGGGAGGCATCCGGACTAGATGCCCGAGCCACCTCAACTGGCTCCTCTCGATGTGAAGGAGCAGCGGCTCTACTCTGAGCTCCTCCCGGATGGCCGAGCTCCTCACCCTATCTCTTAGGGTGAGTCCAGCCACCCTACGAAGGAAACTCATTTCCGCCGCTTGTATCCGCGATCTCATTCTTTCGGTCATGACCCATAACTCATGACCATAGGTGAGGGTGGGAACGTAGATCGATCGGTAAACAGAGAGCTTTGCCTTCCGGCTCAGCTCTCTCTTCACCACGACGGTCCGGTACAGCGACCGCATTACTGCAGACGCTGCACCGATCCGTCTGTCGATCTCACGCTCCAACCTTCCCTCACTCGTGAACAAGAACCCGAGATACTTGAACTCCTCCACCTGAGGCAAGACCTCACTCCCAACCCGGAGGGTACAGTCCACCCGTTTCCGACTGAGAACCATGGCCTCGGATTTGGAGGTGCTGAGTCTCATCCCAGAAGCTTCACACTCAGCTGCAAACCGCTCCAGTAAACGCTGAAGGTCACAGCCTGATGAGGCCATAAGGACCACATCGTCTGCAAATAGCAGAGACGAGATCCTAAGGTCACCAAGCTGGACTCCCTCAACACCTTGACTGCGCCTAGAAATTCTGTCCATGAAGATTATGAACAGAATCGGTGACAAAGGGCCTTCAATTCATGACAAAGAAACTACCCTAAGGAAAGAAGGCTACAATAGAACCAAATCCATCTGCAACGAGGTGGAACTCAAGGTTCAGTGCAGTGCAGTACCACTCCCAACACATCCCACTGTACACCAAGTTCATGGAGATGGAAAAAAAGGAGACACTCTCAAAAAAGTTTAAAAAATTAACTGTAGTACAAATGTTTCATAATTCTGTCTATTTTTATTAATAGGTCTGTGGCAAAAGCGCCCCCCAGTCTGGAGAAACTGGATGAAATGCTCCACCACACCGATACTGCAAAAAGACTCCAAGTCCAAATCAACATCATGGCTGACAATGCAAGGTTATTCTTCACCTTCTAGACGTCTTCCAGAGCAGACACCCTGCAACTACCAAACTCTTCAACTACCTTGAGGATCTGCAGATAAACTTTGACGCAAACAAAACACTACATTATGAAGCATGTGCACAGTACTTTGTGAGTCATGACCTACCTTGTGGCATCAAAAAAGAAATACCGATCACAGTAGAGAAGACTTACAACAATGCAGAGGACCAACTTATCAAGTATATGTCAGACGGTCATCCCGACATTGGCTTTTTCAAAGAGGTTAGGGTCTTTGATCTTTGATCGCAACGGGGCACAAGCCAGTGCCTTATTGTGCCGGTCCCAAGCCCGGATAAATACAGAGGGATGTGTTAGGAAGGGCATCCGACGTAAAACTTTGTCAAACCAAAACATGCGAAAAAATTAAATGACTTCTATTCCGGATCGAACGTGGCCCGGGTTAACAACGCCCGCCACCGGTGCTGTTCACTGACAGGGTGCCGGTGTAAACTGGATTACGGTTGGTCAAAGAAGGAGGTGTGTCCGCAGGAGGAGAGAGAAGAGGAATGCTAAGAGTCTAGAACTAAGAGTTGGGACTTTGAATGTTGGAACTATGACAGGAAAAGGTAGAGAATTAGTTGACATGATGCAGAGAAGAAGGTAGACATATTGTGTGTCCAGGAGACCAGGTGGAACGGTAGCAAGGCTAGAAGCTTAGGAGCAGGTTCAAGCCGTTCTATCATGGTGTAGATAGGAAGAGAAATGGAGTAGGGGTGATTTTGAAGGAGGAGTTTGCTAGCAACGTCCTGGAGGTAAAAAGAGTGTCAGATAGAGTGATGAGCCTGAAGCTAGAAATTGAAGGTGTGATGTTCAATGTTGTTAGTGGGTATGCTCCACTGGTAGGATGTGGGATGGAGGAGAAAGATAAATTATTGTCAGACCTGGATGAAATGATGCAGAACATCCCTAGAAGTGAGAGAGTTGTCATTGGTGCGGACTTCAATGGACATGTTGGTGCAGGAAACAGAGATGATGAGGAGGTGATGGGCAAGTTTGGTATCCAGGAGAGGAACGCAGAAGGACAGATGGTGGTCGACTTTGCAAAAAGGATGAAAATGGCTGTAGTGAATACTTTCTTCCAGAAGAGACAGGAACATAGGGTGACCTACAAGAGTGGAGGTAGGAGCACACAGGTAGACTACATCTTGTGTAGAAGGTGTAACCTGAAGGAGGTCAGTGACTGCAAAGCAGTGGTAGGTGAGAGTGTAGCCAGACAGCATAGGATGGTGGTGTGTAGGTTGACTCTAGTGGTGAGAAGGATGAAGAGGGTAAAGGCAGAGCAGAGGACAAAATGGTGGAAGCTGAAAAAGGAGGAGTGTTGCGTGACTTTTAGGAAGGAGTTGAAAAAGGCTATGGGTGGCCAGGAAGTCCTTCCAGATGACTGGACAACTACAGCTACTGTGATCAGGGAGACAGGTAGGAGAGTACTTGGTGTGTCATCTGGAAGGAAAGTAGATAAGGAGACTTGGTGGTGGAATGAGGAGGTGCAGGAGTGTATACAGAGTAAGAGGTTAGCTAAGAAGAAGTGGGACACTGAGAGGACTGAAGAGAGTAGACAGGAGTACAGAGAGATGCAGCGTAAGGTGAAAGTAAAGGTGGCAAAGGCCAAACAAGGGGCTTATGATGACTTGTATGCTAGGTTGGACAGCAAGGAGGGAGAGAAAGATCTATACAGGTTGGCAAGGCAGAGGGACAGAGATGGGAAGGACGTGCAGCAGGTTAGGGTGATGAAGGATAAGGATGGAAGGGTATTGACAGGTGCCAGTAGTGTCATGGGAAGATGGAAAGAGTACTTTGAAGAGTTGATGAATGAGGAAAATAAGAGAGAACAACGAGTAGAAGAGGTGACTGTTGTGGACCAGGAAGTAGCAAAGATTAGTAAGGAAGAAGTGAGGAGGGCATTGAAGAGGATGAAGAATGGAAAGGCACTCGGTCCTGATGATATACCTGTGGAGGTATGGAAGTGTCTAGGAGAGGTGGCAGTAGAGTTCCTGACCGGGTTGTTTAACAAGATCTTAGATAATGAGAAGATGCCTGAGGAATGGAGGAGAAGTGTGCTGGTGCCCATTTTTAAGAACAAGGGAGATGTGCAGAACTACAGAGGAATAAAGCTGATGAGCCCTCCAATGAAGTTATGGGAAAGAGTAGTTGAAGATAGACTAAGGGCAAACGTGAGCATTTGTGAGCAGCAGTACGGTTTAATGCCAAAAAATAAATAAAGGGAGAAAAAAGGTGAGTAATGAGTATCCGTGCCATTCTTGTTAATAAGCTGAAACATGGGTATAGGCATGCCAGAGTTTCAAAGAGGCAAAAAGATGGCTTCATGGAGGGCATCTACTGGCTGTCTACTTCCCTTGCCATCCATCCCCAAAATTCTCCATTGGATTTAGATGAAGGGGAACATGCAGAATGGTCCAAAAGAGTAAGCCAATTAGTTAGGAAGAAGTCCTTGGTGAAGTGCAGCATTGTCCTGTTGAAAAAGCCAGTCATTACCACACAAACGAGTCTCCAGTCATGAGGGACGCCTGCTGCAACATCTCCACATAGCCATCTGCCTTTTGACGCCCATGCACAACCTGAAGCTCAATTGTTCTATTGACGGATCATGATGGTGGCCCCTCCACTGTGCCATGTGGAAAACATCCCAAGTGGGATTTTTTTTGTCATGCCAGTAACGTTGGAAGCCATCAGGACTGTCAGTGGAGAAGAAAACCTTCTTCCACTTTTCGATGTCTCTGGCAGATGGCGTCTGATGGCTATTGGAGCTGCTCTCCACACCAGTAACTCCATTCATTTGGACCTAGAAGGGTCCCATGTATTGACAGACGGGCAATGAGAGCCTCCTACTCATTTATTTGGCTCTACAACTTGTCTTAAATTTCAAACGACTGTCTTACTGTGTCCAACCTCAGCAGCAATGGCATGCTTTTGCAGCTCAACAATCCCACCGTGTTTAAAAAGAGAAAGCTTTTTTGCCTTTGCCATAGAGCACGACAATGTGAATTCTAGACACTGTATCCACATTTGGACTTTTAAAGGCTGTGCTCTTAAACTTTTGATCAGCTGATGAACAGCCTATTTCAATTAAATGCATCTTTGCAATTAATAAGTAAAAATTAATTGCATTTTTGTCTCACTCCCATTTCTTCTTTATGCATTTTGAAGCTCTATTTTAGAACCTCCTTAACACCCAACAGTGAGTGCAAAATGTACGTTGCTCTTAATATTTTGGTCAGGAATAATTAACTGCTCATATTTACCAATTCCTTCTCTACGGTGCTCCACAGTTTGCTTCATATTATTTTGTTTTGGTGTATTTAAAAATGGTGCTTTCTCAGGAACAAAGGCAGAAAGTTTGAATTTTTTGGAGTTGCATGTCAAGCTCCACCACAGCGTTTAAAAGGGACAGAGCCAGCCAGCGTCCACACTTTAACATAACAAAGCTTTTAGACATTTTTGACTTGACTTTTCTGGAATGCATTATTCCTTGAGGTATTGTAGGGGTGAGGTAGCTGGGATCTCATCCAGTTCAATATGTTCTTGATTGATTGAAGTGTCAACCAAATGGTTAAAAAGTTTGAGTCTTACTGAGATGCCTTTTGGTTCTTGTTCCGTTCCAGCATAAGGCACATGTGCTTTGAAGGTACCGTAAGCCTGTGTATTAAGTGCTATGAGCCATCTTTTAGGGATTCCATCTTGTGTGTTGGATCTGTCAGTGATCTGTCAATGAAGTCCACCTTTACGATGCAGCTGGTAGTTGAGTCGGTCCAAAGACTGACAGATGCTCTGCTCCTCCATGGAAATGGATGTTGGCGGTGGCAGCCGGCGCTGCTGCTGCATCCTCTGTGTTTTGCTAGTTCCCATGGCAACCAAGGTAGCGCGGTCTTCCAATGGGGTGTAGGTGTGAGTGTCCCCCAAGTAATTCTGAGTTGCAGTTCTGATGCCTGTGATGGAGACCATGTCACACGAGGAACTTTTACTTGACTAATTTCTTCTCGACACAAACCTTTGTTTGGAACATCCATGTACCATCCTTTGCTATGCGCTCCTTCAGGATTAGCAGCCTGAACATACAACACAATACACACATTCATAAAACTTTACAAATGTGGAGTACAAAGCATTGGGAAAATGACTTTAAAGTTAATAATTTGTTGTAGTTACTTTCCCAAAAAGTAATTCACTTGTGATACTTCAAATGTACAGGAACAACAAAACAAGCACTTTCTAAATGAAATGTACAAATTGGACCCCGATCTCGTGCGAGAGGTTGAGACATTCCGACTAGATATAGTTGGACTCACCTTGACCCACACTTTGGGCTCTGGAACCAGATTCAATGAGAATTTGTTCTGGACACGTGGGTGAAGAGAGGGGCTGAGGTGTCAACTGATCACCACCTGCTGATGAACTGGATAAGATGGCGAGGGAGGATGGCGGACAGACCTGGTAGACCCAAACGCAAACGCTTCACCTGCATCATGGGGGAGGACCGGGATATTGAGTCCGAATGGGCCGTATTCTGTGCCTCAATTGCTAAGGCAGCCGGTTGCAGTTGCGGCCGCAAGGTGGTTGGTGCCAGTCGTGGCGAGACCCGAACCTGATGATGCCGTCAAGCTGAAGGAGTCCTATCACACATGGATGGCTTGTGGTACTCCAGAAGCAGCTGACAGGTACCGGCAAGCCAAGTGGCATGTGGTTTCAGCGGTGGTCGAGGCAAAAACTTGTATAACTGCGCATATTTACCAATTCCTTCTCTACGGTGCTCCGCAGTTTGCTTAATATTCTTTTGTTTTGGTGGATATAAAAATGGTGCTTCTTGGGAACAGAGACAGAAAGCTAGGATTTTTTGGAGTGGCATGTCAAGCACAAGGGCGTAGGAGGAGCTCGGTGAGACCGTGTAGCATGACTGTCGGTCAGCCTCAAAGAAGTTCTGGCAAATTAACTTCTCCGATGTCTCAGAATAGGTAAGCGGTCCCCGGTTCACACACTTTATAGTGTGAACAGGGCGCTGCTGACCTCGACTGAGGATATAGTCGGTTGGTAGAAGGAATACTTTCAGGCCCTTCTCAATCTCATTGACATAGCTTCCGCAGAGGAAGCAAAGTCTGAGGACAGAAACACGGGCAGTTCTATCACCGTGGCTGAGGTATCTGGGGTAGTCAAAACACTTCATTGTGGCAAGGCTCCAGGGGTGAATGAATTTCGTCCTGAGTTCCTCCCTAGGTTCTGAATGTTGAGAGACCGTCTTAGCTGACACGTCTCTCCAACACTAAATGGAAGTTTGGAACAATACTTGGACTAGCAGACCAGGTTGGTAGTCCTCATCTTTAAAATGGGTGACCGAAAGGGTGTGCTTCAACTATAGGGGGATCACACTCCGCAACCTCTCTGGGAAAGTCTATTCCGGGTTGCTGGAGAGAAGGGTACAATGTTACAGGAGGTGCAATGTGGTTTTCGTCCCGGTCGCGGAACACTGGACCAACTCTACACCTTTACAAGGGTACTGGAGGGTATGTAGGAGTTTGCTGAACTGGTCTACATGTGCTTTGTGGACTTGGAAAAGGCATTTGATTGCGTCCCTCGGAGTGTCCTGTGGGGGGTGCTCTGGGAGTACAGGATTTGTGGCGCGCTATTACGTGCCATTCGGCCCTTGTACAATCGAAGCAGGAGCCTGGTTCGCATTGCCAGCAGTATGTCGGGACTGTTTCCGGAGAACGTTGACCTCCGCCGAGGCTGCCTTTTGTCTCAGATTTCGTTTATAATCTTCATGGGCTGAAATTCAAGGTGCAGTCAAGGTGTCAAAGGTGTCCTTAGGAGCTTGTTTCTGCTATTTGCAGACGATGTGGTCCTCTATTGGCTTCATCAGGCTGTGAGCTTCAGAGTTTACTGGAGCAGTGTGCAGCTGAGTGTGAACCTTCTGGGATGAGACTCAGAACGTCCAAATCCGAGGTCATGGTTCTCAGTCAGAAACGCGTCTTGCCCCAGGTGGAGGAGTTCAAGTATATCAAGCTCTTGTTCACAAAGGAAGGTTGGAGAGTGAGGTCAACAGATGGATCGGTGCAGAATCTGCAGTAATGCCATTGCTGTAACAAACTGTCGTGGTGAAGAGAGAGCTAAGCCGGAAGGCAAAGCTCTCTATTTACCGATCGATCTATGTCCCCACCCTCATCTATGGTCATAAGCTATGGGTCATGGCAAAAGAACAAGATCGCGGACACAAACGGTGGAAATGAGTTTGCTCCTCAGGGTGGCTGGACTCACCCTAAGAGATAGGGTGAGGAGCTCAGCCATCTGGGAGGAGCTCAGAGTAGACCTAGGACACACTAGGTCCTAGGTCACAGCTGGCCTCGGAATGCCTCAGTGTCCTCCCGGTGGAATTGGAGGAGCTGGCTGGGGACCTGGAAGTTTGGACTTCCCTACCGAGACTGATGACCCACCGCGACCCGGATAAGCGGAAGAAAATGGAATGGAATGTACAAGTTGGTACCTTGAAGGATTCAGCAGCTTTTCTATTGGTTGCAGAGGGAGTTCGTCGGTTCTGATTCACACAGGATTTGTTGACGCCTCGCATACTGGTCCCTGCCAGACATCGTGTGGCAGTTTTTTCTAAGTGCATGACAGAATGAGCGGGAGATGAATTAAGGGGTGCACACCGAGGTCAATATAGAAGAATAATGATAAAATGCCAATAAATCTGATTAAAAACCGCTCAAATAACCGACAATTTAAAAAGCTCCACTGAGGCAAGATTACTCATACTCCATCTGACCTCACTTGTAAACAAACATTCACTTTACGAAAAATACATTTTGCGTGCTAGTTGTACCAAATATTCCGCGATGAGACCAAAAAAAAAAGCACAAAAGAAAAACTCTGTCACCTGAAATGTCAACACGTTTGAAAAGTGCAAAAAGTTTGCCAGAGACTTCCGTCGCGTGACACCAGCTGCTTGGACTGACCCTTGATACGCCTGACATGTATCAGAGACATTTCTCTAGGACTAAGTCTTCTTGCTTGGTCTACCATGTTTCCCTCTATTCCTTTTATATCTACTTTTATACATACAAGGGAGTGCAGAATTATTAGGCAAGTTGTATTTTTGAGGATTAATTTTATTATTGAACAACAACCATGTTCTCAATGAACCCAAAAAACTCATTAATATTAAAGCTGAATATTATTGGGAGTAGTTTTTAGTTCGTTTTTAGTATTAGCTATTTTAGGAGGATATCCGTGTGTGCAGGTGACTATTACTGTGCATAATTATTAGGTAACTTCAATGGACATGTTGGTGCAGGAAACAGAGATGATGAGGAGGTGATGGGCAAGTTTGGTATCCAGGAGAGGAACGCTGAAGGACAGATGGTGGTCCACTTTGCAAAAAGGATGGAAATGGCTGTAGTGAATAGACAGGAACATAGGGTGACATAAGAGAGGAGGTAGGAGCACACAGGTAGACTACATCTTGTGTAGAAGGTGTAACCTGAAGGAGGTCAGTGACTGCAAAGCAGTGGTAGGTGAGAGTGTAGCCAGACAGCATAGGATGGTGGTGTGTAGGATGATGAGAAGGATGAAGAAGGTAAAGGCAGAGCAGAGGACAAAATGGTGGAAGCTGAAAAAGGAGGAGTGTTGCGTGACTTTTAGGAAGGAGTTGAAAAAGGCTATGGGTGGCCAGGAAGTCCTTCCAGATGACTGGACAACTACAGCTACTGTGATCAGGGAGACAGGTAGGAAAGTACTTGGTGTGTCATCTGGAAGGAAAGTAGATAAGGAGACTTGGTGGTGGAATGAGGAGGTGCAGGTGTGTATACAGAGTAAGAGGTTAGCTAAGAAGAAGTGGGACACTGAGAAGACTGAAGAGAGTAGACAGGAGTACAGAGAGATGCAGCGTTGACTATTTTCAATGAAACGCTGGATTGTTGGAAGATCGCGCTTCAGAAGCTTGGCAATTTTAAGAGTGCTGCATTCCTCTGCAAAATATCTCACTGTTTTTGACTTTTCAGAGCCTGTCAAGTCTTTCTTTTGACCCATTTTGCGAAAGGAAAGGAAGTTGCCTAATAATTACGCACACCTGATATAGGGTGTTGATGTCATTAGGCCACACCCCTTCCCATTACAGAGATGCTCATCACCGAATATGCTTAAGTGGTTGGAGGCTTTCCAGCCTACACAGCTTGGAGTAAGACAACATGCATAAAGAGCATGATGTGGTCAAAATACTCATTTGCCTAATAATTCTGCACTCCTTGTATGTACTGTATATATGTATATATACACAACCGTTCAAAGGTTTGGGGTCACTGAGAAATTTCTGGCAATTCCTCGCATGGAATAGCCTTCATTTCGAAGAACACGAATAGACTGTCGGGTTTCGCATTAAAGTCGTCTTTTTCTGGCCATTTTGAGCATTTAATCGACCCCACAAATGTGATCCTCCAGATACTCTACCCGCTCAAAGGAATGTCGGTATTATGGCTTCTTTAACCAGCTAAACTGTTTTCAGCTGTGCTAACATGATTGCACGAGGGTTTTCTAATCATTCAGTAGCCTTCTGACACAATGAGTAGACAAATTGTACCATTAGTGTGATAGTTGCTGGAAATGGGCCTCTATACACCTATGTAGATATTGCACCAAAAACCAGACATTTGCAGCTAGAACAGCTTAAACCACATTAACAATATAGAGTGTATTTAGGATTAGTTTCAAGTTATTGTCGTAGAAAAAAACTGTGCTTTTCTATTAAAAATAAAGACATTTCTATGTGGCCGCAAACCTTTGAACGGTAGTGTACACGGCCACCCCACAGAGCCTGGTTTCTGTCCAAGGTTTCTTCCCCAGAGGGAGTTTTTCCTTGCCTGCATCGCCGAGTGCTTGCTCATGTGGGGTTTCAGTTGGTGCTCTGTTTGTGTAAAGTGTCATGAGATAACTGCTGTTGTGATTTCGCACTATACAAATACATTGAACGGAATTCAATTGATTTTAATTGGAGCATGTGTCCAAACATACTGCACCTTGCTGGGCCACAGCAGGTGGCTCCTCATGCTCTATACTTTGGTTCTCCTGAGAGTAGTAATGGGGTAGTAGTAATGTCATATTTGATTAGATAAAGTTGGTCAAATCCAAATATTTTCCAGTCCTTCCTACCTTCAGGTGTGCACAAACTCCACTTACATCGACATTCAATAAGTAAGATATAAGAAAGTGATTCATTATCTGTATTATATATATATGTCTTGAGAAGCAGAGATTATCGCAATGGTTTGAAAAAAAGATAAAAAGTTTACGTGTATGAGTGGCACTCTTAAATTACCGGCACTGCTGATGAAGGCACTGCGGACGTCTTGGCAGAGCTGATGGATCTCGTCTGTGGGGGTGGAGTGCAAAGCTTTTTCTCTGTACACTGCTCCCTGGCTTCTGCCCCCACCCTGATGACAAAAAACAGGAGTGGCCCTCCAACATGAAGGTGGCAAGCGTGTGGTCGTCACTCTGCCGTCGCCTGTCATGTGACCCTCCTTGCCCAGAACCTCCTCGGGGGACTGATGGCCGACATGTGCCTGGTCCCCACCGTACAGGCCCCTCATAGGGCCGCCATGTTTGTACATCTCCCCCATGTTCCTCACCATCGGGGTCATAGTGGCAGATCGGGGTTGAGCAACAAAGTCTTTGACGACTGGCAAGGAATCGAGACCCGCCCCGACCCTGGCAGAGTGATCCCCTTTGGAGATGTGGGGGGCCCCCATGCTGCCCTGTGGTGTCACCAGGCTGACTTGAACCCCGACATCTGCCCACGCCTGCACGTGAGCATCTGTAGGGCGAGGTCTGGGGGCTTCCTCATCTAGCCAGCGGAGCTTCTTAGCGGCACTCTTGCACTCGGTGCTCTTTGCCCTCGCTTTGGCCACCTCGATGCTGTCACGCACCGACAGTTCAACCGCTTTGTCGCAGCGGGCGTGAGAAAGTGGGGAATCAGTCAGTGTTTCCCCGGACAAACCTTTAAGGATGCCTTTGGTGAGTTTGAGCGATGCCATCTTTGACCCGCTTGTTTCATCAACTTCATTTTGGGGGCTCTGGTGACACTTTTGACTCCCTGCGAGTGCCGTGTTGATGGGCTTCCACACGCCCATCATGTCTGCAGAAAACTTATTGAGGTTGTTTATGGAGGCACAGGTTTCTTTGTGGCCTGGCACATTGTAGTTGACGTCTCCAGGAAACTTGCTAAAGGGTGTCATCCCAGGCTTGATGATTAACGGCGGACACGTGTCATTTGGACATTTGAGGTCTTGTGCGGGCATTTCTCTGTAGCAGAGCACGGCGCTCTCAGTGGGGTCCTCACTCTCCAAACTGTCCTGACTGGATACGCTCGATTTGGAGCAACAGGAGACATTGTCGTCCTGAAAAAAAAAACATGTATTGGAAGGAATGCTTGCTAGTTACCTTCCAAGTTTGATTGGTGTCAGGTTTCCACGTAATAGTGAGGATAAGCGGCATAGAAGATGGATGGAGGGAGGTTATCACGGAATTCCACAGAAAGCTGGTAGCCTACCTGTCCGCTGTGCTCTTGTTTCTCTTGCATCTTTGGAGGCTCCTGCCACCTTTGGACACAGATGCTCTGCTCCCGCACGGCGGGGGGGCTCTGGTGATGGGGGGATGCTGATATGACAGGGGCCTTGGAAGTGGGGGCCCCGCTTGTGTGACTGGAGACACATAGACGACACGATTACTGTATTTTATCGACTCTTCACCTCAGTCAAAAAAATGTAGTAAAGACTAAAAAAAACAACAAGTAATCCATGGCTTATGGCCGTTCATTGGTTCCTGACCCAACCGTGATAAACAAGTAAAGTGATAAGTGAAGAGAAAAATAATAAATGACACACTTCCTTGAAGTAGGAGTCCTTTTTATAATTGCAATATTTTCATAATTATGGCACAGAAAACCTGTTTACCACCTCCTAAATACAATTTTTTAACAACAGTAGACACCACTAGACATGAAATGACAACCCTATTGTCTCCTTCACACTCCTATTACCCAATATAGCAGACATAAATTGTTCCTTTCTTTCTTTTTAATTTATTCCAGGCAATGGCATTTTACAAGGAAACACAAATCTAGAATTTCACATTTTTGCATCATAATACACAACTGCAAACTAACTTAACTTTTTTAATACCACTTTTAACACCAATTTTGCCAGAAATGGAATAAGAAGAAAACTTATTTAATCCCACCCCCATTTCTCGTCAAAATAGAAACAAAGCTTCGCTGTTCCTCCTCCAATTACCATGTCAAACAGCAAAACAATAGAGTCAAGGTATAGTACAAACATTTTGTAGGCTAATTGGTAATCGTTTATTATTGTAATTATTGTCATACGACTTAAATAGAATTATTCAAGTGTTGTATTTTACAAGGTCATTACATTTTAGCAACACTGACTGAATAAATTGATTATGATGATATAAATTGACATGTTGGTGCAAGAAACAGAGATGGTGAGGAGGTGATGGGCAGGTTTGGTATCCAGGAGAAGAATGCCAAAGGACGCATGGTGGTCGATTTGCAAAAAGGACAGAAATGACTGTGGTGAATACTTTCTTCCAGAAGCCACAGGAACAATAAGAGTGGGGGTAGGAGCACACAGGTAGACTACATCTTGTGTAGAAGGTGTTACCTGAAGTGTGGTAATAGCAGGTGAGTGTATAGCCAGACAGCATAGGATGGTGGTGTGTAGGATGATGAGAAGGATGAAGAGGGTAAAGGCAGAGCAGAGGACTAAATGGTGGAAGCTGAAAAAGGAACAGTGTTGCGTGGCTTTTAGGAAGGAGCTAAAACAGGCTATGGGTGGTCAGGAGGCGCTTCCAGATGACTGGACAACTACAGCTACTGTGATCAGGGATACAGGTAGGAGAGTACTTGGTGTGTCATCTGGAAGGAAAGTAGATAAGGAGACTTGGTGGTGGAATGAGGAGGTGAGGAGGAGTGTATACAGAGTAAGAGGTTAGCTAAGAAGAAGTGGGACACTGAGAGGACTGAAGAGAGTAGACAGGAGTACAGAGAGAAGCAGCGTAAGGTGAAAGTAAAGGTGGCAAAGGCCAAACAAGGGGCTTATGATGACTTGTATGCTAGGTTGGACAGCAAGGAGGGAGAGAAAGATCTATACAGGTTGGCAAGGCAGAGGGACAGAGATGGGAAGGACGTGCAGCAGGTTAG
>QODF01000382.1:126722-148958 GCA_024372805.1 Oostethus manadensis
TGAAGCTAGACTAAGGGCAAACGTGAGCATTTGTGAGCAGCAGTACGGTTTTATGCCGAAAAAGAGTACAACAGATGCAGTATTTGCTTTGAGGATGTTGATGGAGAAGTACAGGGAAGGCCAGAGGGAGCTGCATTGTGTTTTTGTAGATCTGGAGAAAGCCTATGGGTGCCCAGAGATGAGTTGTGGTATTGTATGAGGAAGTCTGGAGTGGAAGAGAAGTATTTGATGGAGTACATGTGTGTGAATGAGAGGGATCCAAGTGGAAGAGTGAGGTTACAAGGACAAGAAATAAAGAAGGTTGAATAAGTACTTAGGAACAACAGAGCAATGGAGAGGGTGGAAAAGAGGTGAAGAAGCTTGTGCAGGCAGGCTGGAATGGGTGGAGAAAAGTGTCAGTTGTGATGTTTGATGGAAGAGTTCCAGCTAAACTGAAAGGAAAGGTCTACAAAACTGTGGTGAGACCAGCAAGGTTGTTTGGTCTAGAGACAGCGCCGCGGAGGAAAGGCAAGGACGAAGAGCTGGAGGTAGCAGAGATGAAGATGCTGAGGTTTGACCAGGATGGACAGTTTCAGGAATGAGTAAGTCAGAGGGACAGCACATGTTAAGAGATAAAGTCCAGACTGATATGGTTCAGGCATGTAGAAAACTACATTAACAGTTTAAATTTGTATTTTACCTCATTTGTATTTTTACAAATAATATTTTACAGATAGTGATGAGCTCTACTCGTTTCATGCTCGTACCCGGCAAAATTACATTATAAGTAACGCATACTCGTCCACTAGGCTCATCCCTACTAGGCACCCCTGCAGCTTTTGATACCCCAGTTTTTACGTTTTTCATGCCATTGATAAACAACCGACCGATATGCAGTCTGCAAGTGCGACATATGAAGAAAATTATATTTTGCCCAAACCAGACACCAGCAAAACATACTTTTAAGAGAAATAGTTTTCCACTTGACATGAGTAGTGTGTTATGTCTGAACATTCTGTTCTCAGAAAAGAAGTTACAAAATACCAATTGGATATCACATTGTGTTGTTTATCATTCTCAGCACGCACACACACACACAGTTTAGTCACTATGTTCCCAAAGATTGACAGATTGAGACCCCGACGGGGTATGTAAATAAAAAATTTAAAACCGCTTGGCTACATTAACACCAAACACTGAGATTTACAAAATGCGCTTGAACTCCTCATGTGAACATCCAAAGCCGGTACAGTGCAGAAGAAAGCCGACAGATTGCAGTTGTTCATTGTTGTTTGATGAACACGTATGTTTGATGATGACATTGTGGATGAACAGACTTATTATGAGCAAATGGAGAAACCTGGAAAATTTTTAAAAAAGTACTAACAGTGGTAAGGTGCCGGGACCAGATTGTCTACTCATTGAAATTTATAAAAACGTTTAAAAACGGGTGACTCTTTCCATTATTAAATATGTTTAACAAATCATTTCTAAAACAATTATTCTCAGACTCGCTACAATTAGCAATAATAACATTGATTTTAAAAGCAAGAAAACCTTCAACAGATGTTTCTCATTTCAACCCGTAAGTGTGATACTAAAATATTGCGCAAATTATTAACAAAGATCTTAGAACATTATACCACATTTGGTGCACAATGATCAGAATGGTCTTGTACAGAAATGCTAAGGATTTCATCAGACGTGTCCTCAATATAATTCATCAGGACGAGGCTGTATTGTTGCTGGATGCTAAGCAGGCCTTTGATAGAATGGAATGGCCGTACTTCTTCCGCCTTCTACCTAGATATGGACATTGACATCATTTAGTTATGGATGGATTAAAATCAAGTGTTAACCGATAACTTGACTTCAAAGCCATTCTCTTTCCACTCATCCGGGATGTCCCTTGTCACATAGCCCACTGGTGATGGCAATGTCCCGCTTGGAGGACAGGAACGTAAGATATCTCTTTATGCGGAGGACGTGATTCTTTTTCTGACAAATCTGTTAACTACGTAGACATGTTTTGACAATTTTCTGGGCACGATATTAACCATACAAAATAATCTAGATTATTTTTAAGTAGAGAAGAAAGCTCTAACCAAATAATAAAAAAACATCTATAAATGCCAAGGAGGGATTTTCTTATCTTGGGGTCGAGACCGCGCCATTAATTAAGACAATTATACCTTCAAATTATGATGTTTTAATTGAAGACATAAAGGAAATACCTGACCATGTCCGTATCAATAATTGTCTGTATAAATATAATATAAATTATATTGCCTACATTTTCTATTTATTTCCGTGAATTCCTCTGTCTTAGCCAAACACATTTTTGAAACAATCAATAGTATTTTAGTACATTTATTTGGAACAATAAAAAGTCAAGGTTTAGACTGCACCTCCCCTATGAAAGAGGAGGGCAAAAATTTCAAATGGTATTATTGGCCTAAAGAACTGGGAAAGAACTGACTGAGGAGGCGGAGAAAGGGAGCTTTTGGTTGTGAACAGTACATTACTTATATTTGAAGAGCTTACTTACATATCAAATCCCAAAAAACACTTCCGGGGTTATTATTAACAAATTAATTTGTTCCGAAAGGATTTTTGTAAGCTGAATTTTTTTGTAACCCGAGCAACATTGAACATGTAAACAGGCTAATTTGTTCCACTGACCCGGAAGACCCTTCATACCATAGGAAAAAAACACTGTTCTGCACATTTGGCAGAGCTGGAGGTAGCAGAGATGAAGATGCTGAGGTTCTCTTTGGGTGTGACCAGGATGGACAGGATCAGGAATGAGCACATCAGAGGGACAGCACATGTTAGAGGTTTTGGAGATAAAGTCAGAGAGGCCAGACTGAGATGGTTCGGACATGTCCAGAGGAGAGATAGTGAATATATTGGTAGAAGGATGCTGAGTTTTGAATTGCCAGGCAGGAGGCCTAGAGGAAGACCAAAGAGGAGGTTTATGGATGTAGTGAAAGAGGACATGAAGGTAGTTGGCGCAAGAGAAGAGGATACAGAAGACAGAGTTAGATGGAGGCAATTGATTCGCTGTGGCGACCCCTGAAGGGATAAGCCAAAAGGAAAAGAGATGTTTTAGTATGCGCCCTAAAATACGATAAATCCGGAAACACCAGAAAAAAACAAGTTTTAGTAAAATCAACAAACTTTCGTAAAGCAAATTCATTTTTGTAAGCTGAAGCAAAAAAAATAATCAGAGGTATTTTCGTATCCCGGATTTTTCGTATTCCGGGGCCATTTGTATCCCGAGGTTCCACTGTATATGAATTTTGTGCACTTCCAGGTTTATTGTAAAGTCTTTCTAGTTGTCCACTTTTAGCTTTTATTTTGCGGAGTTCAGGAGAATACCATGGGGCAGAACGTGGGAAAGAGACAGAACAGGGTTTTGACTGGAGCATTAGAATCAAGAGCATTAAGGAGAATGTTATTGTAATGAGAAACAAAGTCATTTGGTGCAGATAAATAGTCCAGAATATTAATACTTTCAATGTAGGAGGAGAGAGTGTCAGTGTTGATGTCTTAGATGTTTCTGAGTAAGATAAGACGAGAAGGTTTAGTAGCAGAGAGGACTCTACTAAGTATCCCTCTTATATGAGAACCCAACCGGTCGAGACAGACTGCTGCCCCACAGAACCTGGGTTCTGTCCAACGTCTCTTCGCCAGAGAGAGTTTTTCCTTGCCTTCGTCGCTAAGCGCATTCTCATAGGGGGTTTCAATTGGTTATCTGTTTGTGACCTTCATGTGTAAAGTTCCATGAGAAAATTACAATTACAAATTGAATTGAAATTGAATTGAATTGTTGCGAACTTTGCTTAAAGAGGCCGACACAAAACACCCGATAAAAACTAATAATTTTGGTAGGCCTTGCCCTGTAAAGGGGCCGGTCCGAACAGTACAGAGAAGTGCGCAAGTTTGGTCTTGTAACCTGAAAAGAACGTAACCGACCAAACAGCTTGTTTGACATGAGCTCTGCGGCCGGCCAACACAGGAAAAACTACAAAATAAGAGCCTCAAAACAAGTCATAAAAAAAGAAACAAACTGTGGTACTTATTAACTCAGAGCGTGACTGATTTGTCCAAATCAAATAACATGACGTTACTACTACCACTAATATCAGGAGAACCAGAGTAAACAGTGGGAAAAGCTACCCTGCTGCGGCCCAGCAAGATGCCATGTATTTGGACACACGCTCAGTTTTTTGTATGGTGGATGAGTTTTTTTTCCCCCTCAGAGGAACATTTGATACAACTAGCATGCAAAATTTCTTCCTTGAAGAGTGAATGCTTGTTTACAAGGTGAAGGTAAACTGTATTATCCCCGAGAGCAATTTATTCTACAACCAGCAGTTTCACACGGACAGCAAACCAACAATAAATACAATATTAAAAACAAAAACAAGCAGAACACAACACCATTGTTTCAAACCGGTGTTGAGCAGAACTACAGCTGCCGGAATTTAGGAAAACCAAATCTGCGACCCAATGGAAGCAACCTGAACTCATCATGCAGGGGGTGACTCGGATAATAGTGTCTGTTTTTGAGGGTGAATAATAAGTGAATATGAGAAAAATCAGATTAACCAATTTTATATATGACAATCCAATGAGAAGGACATTCATCAAAACAACGATCGTAAATGGTAACTTCACATTTTCCACCCCCACCAAAACCGGAAGAAGTCAGTTGCTGCTCATTAGTGGTTCACACCAAATTCATCCTTTTTATATACATCGGAATGCTTACATTTAAATTTAGATTTATTGGTCACACGTCACATATTTCAACAGTAACAACATATAATCAGCATGACAATGACTGCATACTTTATTAATCCACAAGAGAAATTCATGTTTCCAGCAGCTGTTCAAAAATGTCAAAATAAACAAACACTTAATCACAACATAACATAGAACAACCCACGCAAGCCAGGAGTGATAGAAATAAGAACATTGTATAAGAAGAAAAACCACAACACTTCAAATGTGTAGTGCAATAATATGTAATTAGGTAAAAATAAATAAATAAATAAAATGCAGTACAATGCTGTGTGTGTTTTTATTGCTCTACCTCTGTTGTGTTGCAAAGCCGCATGGCATCAGGATCAGAATCGGAATCAGATTTAATTTCCATTCGTGTTACCACACAACACCAGCGGTGAGGGACGCCGTCAAGCTGGAAAAAAAAAGAGTCCTATCAGGCCGTTTTGGCTGATGGGACTTGGGAGGCAGCTGACAGGTACCGGCAGGCCAAGCGGTCTGCGGCACTGGCAGTCACTGAGGCCAAAACTTGGACACGGGAGGAGTTCGGAGAGGCCATGGAAAACGACTTCCGGATGGCTTCAAAGAGATTCTGGACCACCATCCGCCATCTCAGGAGGGGGAAGCAGTGCACAGTCAACACCGTGTATGGTAGGGATGCTGTGCTGCTGACCTCGAGATGTTGTGGACCGTTGGAAGGATTACTTTGAAGACCTCCTCGAACCCACCGACACGACTTCCAACAAGGAAGCAGTGCCTAGGGACAGCTGAGGTTACCGAGGTGGTCAAAAAGCTCCTTGGTGGCAAGGCCCAGGTGGTGGATGAGATCCACCCGGAGTTCCTTAAGGCTCTGGATGCTGTGGGCCTGTCTTGGTCGACACGACTCTGCAGCATCACATGGAAATCGGGTTTGGTGCACCGAAGGGGGATCCGAGGGTGTAATAATATTATTAATTAATTTAATTTAACAGCCCCTTTCTTGACACTCAAGGACAACTTACAAGCATTAAAATACATAAAACACAGTAGGTAGCATATAAAAACAGACAAAAATACATCAGTACTGTGGAGACAATTCCAGAAGAAAGTGAGGAGTAAAGAATAGCAGAAATGAGGGGAAGAAGTGAGGAGACTGAAGATTTCCCCAGAGATGTGAGGAAAGGATCCAGTTGGCAAGTAGACGTTTTAGAATTACGATTAAGGACAGAAATTTCTGAGATATTTGGGAGGTTGAAGCTTGAGAATGTTTGAGCGGAAAGTAAAAGTACAGGAGATGAGTCAGAGGAAACAAGGGTAAGTTGTTGATGGATGGACTGGATTTTTTTGGTTAAACGGTAAGGAGTTGCAGGTGTCGGTAGAATAGAAATGGTAGGGCAAAGCGTCTGAGGGCTGGAGAAGAGAGTTCATTAAAGAGAAAAGCATCTTCTGTTACCATCATTGGAGCAAAATAAACCAGAGTAGTGGTTAGTTTTAGTTTGAGTGATTCTATCCTTGTAAAGGACTATATGAGTTCTGTGCATTTCCTTGTGAATACTGAGTCCAGTTTTATTGTAAACTTTTCAAGTTCTCTACCTTTAGCTTTTAGTTTGCGAAGTTCAGGAGAGTACCATGGGGCAGAACGTGAAAAAAAGACAGAACGTGTTTTGACTGGAGCAATACAATCCAGAACATTGAGGAGAGTTTTATTGTAATAAGAAACAAAGTAATCTGGTGTAGATAAATAGTCCGGAATATCAATACTTTCAACATAGGTGGAGAGCATGTCAGTGTTGATGTCTTTGATGTTTCTGAATGACATAAGATGAGAAAGTTTAGCAGCAGAGAGGGTCAGTGAGATGTTGAATGAGATGAAAAAGTGATCAGTTATATGGAGTTCATTAGCTGTACAGTTGGAGGGGGTGAAACCAGAGCAGCAAACTAAGTCCAAAGTGTGGCCTTTAATGTGAGTAGAAAAGTCCACATATTGGTAAAATCCAAGGCCGTACAAGCAGGAGGAAAAGTCTCTTGTGAGAGGAAGACTGCTGTCTTCAAACCAGATATTTACGTCGCCCGGTACAATTACATTTGGTGAAAGAGTGGATAAATGGCTTAATAAAGTAGCAAACTCGTTTAAAAAGTCACTGTTTTGTTTGGGAGATTGATAAACTGTTGCAATAATAGTGGCAGTAGGTCCTGGTAGAGTACACGCAGTACATTCCAAGGTGCTGAGGGCAGGGACAGAGACGGGCAGCACTTTCCACTTGTCACGTAAAATTATTGCGAGCCCCCCCCCTGCGACCTAAGCCACAAGGTTGGCTGATGTAAACAAAGCCAGGAAGGGTGGAGTCATTTAGTTGAGAAACGTCATTGGGTCGCTGCCATGTTTCATGTTTCAGTCATTAGGTCAATACGTGTTGTAAGTATGATGGGATCACACTCCGCACCCTTCCGCGTAAGGTCTATTCAGGGGTTCTGGAGAGGAGGATCCGGAAATCTCTGATTCAGGATGAGCAGTGTGGTTTTCGTCCTGGTCGTGGAACTGTGGACCAACTCTATACTCTCGGTAGGGTCTTAGAGGGTGCATGGGAGTTTGCCAAACCAGCCAGGGTGTTTACATCAAGAGGAGACTCCCAGATGAGGCGCTCCGAGCATGCCCAGCCGGGAGAAGACCCAATTCTGCGGCCAAACCATAACCCTCTTACGCCCTGGGTGCGCCTAGAAATTTTGTCAATAAAAGTAATACACAGAATCGGTGACAAAGGGCACCCTTGGCGGAGTACAACCCTCAATCGAAACGGGTCACTTATTGCCGACAATGTGAGCCAAACTTTGATACGAGTAAAAGAGGCAACGGACTACCTGAATTAGGTGGTCAGATACCCATATATTTCCAGAGCATTTCCCAAGGAACACAGTTCAATGACTTTCCCAAGTCCACAAAACACATGTAGACCGGTTGGGCAAACTCCCATGCACCTCAGAGAGTATAGAGCTGGTCATTTTCACGACCAGGACGAAAACCACATTAGTCCTTCTGAATCCGAGATTCGACTATGCGGGGGATCCTCCTCTCCAGAACCCCTGAATAGACCTTGTCAGGAAGGCTGAAGAGTGTGATCCCACCATAATTGGAAAACACCCTCCGGTCCCCCTTCTTAAAAAGCGGGACCACCACCCCGGTCTGTCAAACCAAGGGCACCGCCCCCGATGTTCATGAGATGCTGCGGAGCCGTGTCAACCAAGACATGCCCACAGCCTCCAGGCTCTTAAGGAACTCTGGGTGGATCTCATCCACCCCCAGGGCACCACAAACGGTTGTTTTGACAACCTCGGGAGCCTTAGCCCCAGAGATGGGACAACTCGCCATGGAGTCCCCAGGCACTGCTTGCTTATTGGAACACGTGTCGGCGGGATTTAGAATGTCTTCAAAGTATTCCTTCTACCGGTCCACAAATCTCGAGTTGAGGTTATCAGCACACCATCCCCACCATACACGTTGTTGACAGTGCATTGCTTCTGAAGCTGTCCGGAAATAGTATTCCCATGGCCTCTCTGAACTTATTCTATGTCCCAGTTTTTCCCTCAATGGACTGCCGGACTGCTGGACCGCTTAGTCTGCCGGTACATGTCAGCTGCCTCTGGAGTCCCATGGGTCAAAAAGACCCGATAGGAATCCTTCAGTTTGACGACATCCCTTACCACTGGTGTCCACCCACGGGTCCTGGGATTACCGTTCCGACAGGCACCAACCCCTTTCGGGCCACAGCTCGGATCCGCCGGTTCGACAATGGAGCCACTAAACATGGCCGACTCGGACTGAATGTTCGTTGCCTTCCTCGGAACATGGTCAAAGCTCTCCTGGATGTTGGAGTTGAAACTCCTTCTGACAGGGGACTCTGCCAGACGTTCCCAGCAGACCCTTACAATGCGTTTGGGTCTGCCACGTCTGACCGGCCTCCTCCCCTGCTTTCGGAACCAACTCACCACCAGGCGGTGATCGGTTGACAGCTTCGCTCCTCTCTTTCCCAAAGTGTCCAAAACATGTGGCTGCAAGTCCGAAGATCACAAAATCAATCATCAAACTGTAGCCCACGGTGTCCTGGAACCAGGTGCACATGTGGATACCCCTATGCTTGAACAGTGATTCTCAAATTCTGGGGTGAACGGGTGAACTGTCAGGGGGGGGCGCGAGAAGCAGGGAGTACTTTCAATATTAGTGTAAACCTGCCAATAAGTCTAAATTTATTATACTCAACATACAATTTGACTCTTGAACACACTTCACAGCTCTCCATTTTGTTGCATTTTCCTAGTTTCAGTTTCAAGATCAGTTTGTACAGTACAGATAAATAGTTACTACCATTTCAAATGGGGGGGTGCGACAACATGACAGAAAATAACTGAGAATCAGTGCTCTAAGGACTCCAAAAAGTGCGGGTATCCTGAACTGGTGTTTGGCGCATTGCACAACCAACAGTCAGAACCTGTCTCCCCACCCAAAGACAGAGGGAAACTACCCTCTTGCTCATCGGGTTAAACAGGGTTGAGCCACTTTTTGTCTGCTTCATCCCCTAGATCCTGTTTGTCAAGTGTGACCCTACCAGGGACAAGAAAGCCCCCGACAACTAATCTCCTAAGATCATTGGGACATGCAAACTCCTCCACCACAATAAGGTGGTGTCTCAGGAAGGAGTCTCTATATCCTTATCAATAAAGTTCTTGGGTAAACTGCTGTGTGTATTGCTGTGCCTTATAATACATTGCTCAAAAAATAAACATTAACATAACACGTCCTAGATCTGGATGAATGAAATATTAAATGCTTCTTTACACAGTTAAATGTTGTGACAAAATCCATGTATATCAAATCGGGTAAAAGTACATCCTCCTGATTCCTGGTGAGTAATGGGGTTTGACAAGGTGGAATATTGTCACCTGTTATTTCCAACATGTATATGGATGATTTTTCCCAAAAATAGAAATTGCGTAAGACTGGATGCATGGTGGGGGAGAGCCTCGTTCAGCGTTTATTTGCTGATGACTTGATTTTTATGTCTCCTTACAGTGCTGGTTTACAACAACTGCTCAGGAGCTGCTCTAGTTATGGTACGCAGTATGACACTGAATTTAACCACAAAAAGAGTGTAGTTATGATTGCCAAAACTATAAAGGACTGTAGGCTAAATTTTCCTTCACTGTTAATGGTAGACAAAATTTTAAATGTGGTGAAAAAAGTCCAAGATTGGGGGCACATTATTCCAAATGATTTGTGATGATGATGTGCAGCGCCAGTGCTGTAAACTGAATGGACAAGCCAATATGGTGGCACATAAATTTCACATGTGTACAGATGTTAAAATAGCTCTTCTTAGAGCTCTGTACTCCACTCTATACAGCCCGTTTGTGGTGCAATTACAGTAAATGCCAAAATGAAAAAGCTTCAGGTGGCAATTAATGACGCATTCAGGATTTCGCTCCAACTCTCAAGGTGGACGAGTGCCAGTCATATATTTGTAACCAGCAGTTGTTCCCACATTACATACTTGAGGAATGAGAAACCAGAGGAATACCTTGTATCACCTTGTAAAGGCCCAAGCTATTATATATTTTTTTATAATTTCATGCAGCAATTAGTGGATTTAAAAAAATTATAATATCCTTGATTGAGCCTTTACAAAGTGATAGAAGGTATTCCTCGTTTCTGGAAACATGGAAATAAATGCCTGTATTTAATTTAATTACCATGAACAGTAATGATTCGTTGTATGTGTTGTCATGTGTTGTTATGTGGTGTGTTGTGTTTTTGGAATGTACTTTTATATACTGTATAGTGACATGGACCTGTGTGTTTGCAATTTAATAGTGTGTGTGGCCTCCACATGACTGTATGACCTCCCTAGAACGCCTCCCAGACCTGGAGTAAAGCATCCGCCAACTCCTGGACAGTCTGTGGTGCAATGTGGAGTTGGTGGATGGAGCGAGACATGATGTCCCAGATGTACTCAATTGGATTCAGGTCTGGGGAACGGGCCAGTCCATAACATGACACACTCCAGCTACGTGAGGTCTAGCATTGTCTTGCATTAGGAGGAACCCAGAGCAAACCACAGCACCATATGGTCTAACAAAGGGTCGGGGGATCTCATCTCGGTACCTAATGGCAGTCAGGCTACCTTTGGCGACCACATGGAGGGCTGTGCGGCCCTCCTAGAGAAATGGCACCCCACACCATTACGGACCCACTACCAAACTGGTCACGATGGAGGATAATGCAGGCAGCAGAACATTCTCCACGGTGTCTCCAGACTCTGTCACGTCTATCACATGTGCTCAATGTGAATCTGCTTTCATCTGTGAAAAGCACAGGGTACCAGTGGGAAATGTGCCAATCTTGGTGTTCTCTGACAAATGCCAAACGTCCTGGACGGTGTTGGTCTGTAAGCACAACCCCAACCTGTGGACGTTGGGCCCTCATAGCACCCTCATGGAGTCTGCTTCTGAACGTTTGAGCAGACACATGCACATTTATGGCCTGGTGGAGGTCATTTTGCAAGGCTTTGGCAGTGCTCCTCCTTTTCCTCCTCGCACAAAGGCGGTGGTAGCAGTCCTGCTGCTGAGTTGTTGCCCTCCTACGACCTCCTCCACATCTCCTGATGTACTGGCCTGTCTGCTGGTAGCGCCTCCATGCGCTAGACACAACGCTGACAGACGCAGCAAAAATTCTTGCTGCAGCTCGCTTTAAAGTGCTACCATGGATAAGCTCCACTACCTGAGCCACTTCTGTGGGTTGTAAATACGGTCTCATGCTACCACTAGAGTGAAAGCCCCGCCAGCATTCAAGTGACCAAAATATCAGCCAGAAAGCATAGGAACTGAGAAGCGGTCTGCTCTCACCACCTGCAGAACCACTCATTTATTGGGGGTGTCTTGCTAATTTCCACCTGTATTCTTTTCCATTTGCACAACAGCATGTGAAATTGTCAGAGTTGCTTCTAAAGTGGACAGTTTTATATCACAGAAGTGTGCCTGACTTGGGAGTTACACTGTGTTGTTTAAGTGTTCCCTTTATTATTTTTTTAGCAGTGTATTATTATATCTTCCATGTTTATTTATTGTTATTTTTAACATCAGATAAAATTATGTTAACATTTATATATTGTTTATATTTCTGTTCTGCCTCTACAGTTCCCTGTCAAATTAAATGTTTGTAAAGTAAATTTTTCTTTTTGTTATCTATGGACAACTATTGTGTTAGATTTTTGTTGTATTTATTTATAGGACAGTGTTGATTATTATATTACTTATTATATCCGGTTCGCAGCTGAGTGTGAAGCGGCTGGGATGAGAATCAGCAACTCCAAGTCCGAGTCCATGGTTCTCGTCCGGGAAAGGGTGGAGTGCCATCCCCGGGTCGGGGATGAGGTCCTGCCTCAAGTGGAGGAGTTTAAGTACAAAGTTCTCGATTTACCGGTCGATCTACGTTCCTACCCTCACCTATGCTCATGAGCTTTGGGTAGTGACCGAAAGGACAAGATGGCGGGTACAAGCGGCCGAAATGTGTTTTCTCCGCAGGGTGGCTGGGCTCTCCCTTAGAGATAGGGTGAGAAGCACTATCATCCGGGAGAGACTCGGAGTAAAACCGCTGCTCCTCCGCATTGAGAAGAGCCAGATGAGGTGGCTCGAGCATCTGGTTAGGAGGCCTCGGGGAAGACCCCGGACACGTTGGAGAGACTATGTCTCTCAGCTGGCCTGGGAACGCCCCGGCATCCGCTGGGAAGAGCTGGAAGAAGTGGCCGGGGAGAAGGACCTCTGGGCTTCTCTGATTAGGTTGCTACCCGATCTCGATAAGCGGAAGAAAATGGATGAATGGATTATTATTATAATACATATTTTTTTATGCATGGTCAACATTGTTATCATTATATATTATTTCCCAATTCTGTTCAAAAAGTTAATTTTTAATGCATTTATAGATTCCTCTGTCTTTACTTGTCTTACTGTCTGATTTTTTTCCAACTTTTGCATTAATTGTAAATACTGGGAGGTGGCAACTAATATCATTAATCAATAATCCACTAATTGCCGCACCATCGATTTTGTGAATATGTTGTGAGAGAAGCAGAATAACATGTAATCCTACTGGGTCCAGTGATTCTGGAAAATTCCTTATATTGTACACTGTATTGATAAATTCATTTGTAGGTTGTTGGTATTTAAAAAGGTCAATGTTCCAACCCTCACCTATAAAAACTGATTTGTTACCTGTATTTGAAAACATACTTTTCATCCATGCCTTGCAAGTGCCAATACTAGAGCCTGGTTTTCTATACACAGTGAGGAAAATTCATTCATTCATTTTCTATACCGCTTATCCTCATTAGGGTCACGGCAGTGAGGAAAAAAAGTATTTGAACACCCAGCTATTTTGCAAGTTCTCCCACTTAGAGATCATGTAGGGGTCTGAAATGTTCAGCGTAGGTGCATGTCCCCTGTGAAAGACATGATCTAAAAAGATAAATTCCAGATTTCACAATGTATGATTTTTAAACTATTTATTTGTATGAAACAGCGGCAAATAAGTATTTGAACACCTGTCTATCAGCTAGAATTCTGACCCTCAAAAGACCTGTTAGTCCACCTTAAAAAAAATCCACCTCCACTCCATTTATTATCCTAAATTAAATGCACGTGTTTGAGATCGTTAGCTATATAGAGACACCTGTCCACCCCATACAATCAGTAAGACTCCAACTACTACCACGGCCAAGACCAAAGAGCAGTCTAAAGACACCAGAGACAAAATTGTTCACCTCCACAATGATGGAAAGGGCTACGGGGAAATTTCCAAGCAGCTTGGTGAAAAAAGGTCCACTGTTGGAGCAGTCATTAGAAAATGGAAGAAGCTAAACATGACTCTCAGACTCCCTTAGACTGGGGCTCCACGCAAGAGCTCACCTTGTGGGGTATTAATGATCTTAAGAAAAGTGTGGATTCAGCCCAGAACTACACAGGAGGAGCTGGTCAATGACCTGAAAAGAACTAGGAACACCATTGCCAAGCTTACTGTTGGTAATACACTAAGACGCTATGGTTTGAAATCATGCATGGCACAGAAGGTTCCCCTGCTAAAACCAGCGCAAGTCCAGGTCCGTCTTAAGTTTGCCAACGACCATTTGGATGATCCAGAGGAGTCATGGGAGAAAACCATGTGGTTAGATGAGACCAAAATACAACTCTTTCGTCATAATTCCAATCAGCGTGTTTGGAGGAGGAAGAAGAATGATGAGTACCATCCAGAAGAACACAATCCCTACTTTGAAGAACGAGGGAGGTAGCATCATGTTTTGGAAGTGTTCCTCTGCACATAGAACAGTGCAACTGCACTGTATTAAAAAGAGGATGACCGGGGCCATGTATTGAGATTTTGGGGAACAACCTCCATCCCTCAGTTAGAGCACTGAAGACGGGTCGAGGCTGGGTCTTCCAACATGACAATGACCTAAAGCACACAGCCAGGATAGCATAGGAGTGGTGTGGGCTAGCCAGTCTCCAGAACTAAATCCAATTAAAAACCTTTGGCGGGAGCTCAAACTCCGTGTGTCTCGGCGACAGCCCAGAAACCTCAATGATCTGGAGAAGATCTGTGTGGAGGAGTGGGCCAAAATCCCTCCTGCAGTGTGTGCAAACCTGGTGGAAAAACTACAGGAAGCGTTTGACCTCTGTAATCAAAAACAGAGGCTACTGTACTTACAAAATACAAAGTATTAACATTTATTTTCTCAGGTGTTTAAATACTTATTTGCCGCTGTATCATACAAATAAATAGTTAAAAATCCTACATTGTGATTTCTGGATTTTTCTTTTTAGATCATGTCTCTCACAGTGGACATGCACCTAAGCTGAAAATTTCAGACCACTGCATGTTTTTCAAGTGGGAGAACTTGCAAAATAGCAGGGTGTTTAAATACTTATTTTCCTCACTGTATACAACTCACAATTATATTTTTGATATTTTTCTTTTCCATTCCATTCCATTTTCTTCCGCTTATCTGGGTCCGGGTCGCGGGGGCAGCAGTTTCAGTAGGGAAGTCCAGACTTCCCGGTCCCCAGCGACCTCTTCCAGCTCCACCGGGAGGACACCAAGGCACTCCCAGGCCAGCTGTGAGACATAGTCCCTCCAGCGTGTCCTAGGTTTTCCCCGGGGCCTTCTCCCGGCTGGGCATGCCCGAAACACCTCACCAGGGAGGCGCCCGGGAGGCATCCGGACTAGATGCCCGAGCCAACTCAACTGGCTCCTCTCGATGTGAAGGAGAAGCAGCTCTACTCTGAGCTCCTCCCGGATGGCCGAGCTCCTCACCCTATCTCTTAGGGTGAGTCCAGCCACCCTACGAAGGAAACTCATTTCCGCCGCTTGTATCCGCGATCTCATTCTTTCGGTCATGACCCATAACTCATGACCATAGGTGAGGGTGGGAACGTAGATCGATCGGTAAACAGAGAGCTTTGCCTTCCGGCTCAGCTCTCTCTTCACCACGACGGTCCGGTACAGCGACCGCATTACTGCAGATGCTGCACCGATCCGTCTGTCGATCTCACGCTCCAACCTTCCCTCACTCGTGAACAAGAACCCGAGATACTTGAACTCCTCCACCTGAGGCAAGACCTCACTCCCAACCCGGAGGGTACAGTCCACCCGTTTCCGACTGAGAACCATGGCCTCGGATTTGGAGGTGCTGAGTCTCATCCCAGAAGCTTCACACTCAGCTGCAAACCGCTCCAGTAAACGCTGAAGGTCACAGCCTGATGAGGCCATAAGGACCACATCGTCTGCAAATAGCAGAGACGAGATCCTAAGGTCACCAAGCTGGACTCCCTCAACACCTTGACTGCGCCTAGAAATTCTGTCCATGAAGATTATGAACAGAATCGGTGACAAAGGGCAGCCTTGGCGGAGGCCAACGTTCACCGGAAACAAGCTCGACTTACTGCTGGCAATGCGAACCAGGCTCCTGCTTCGATTGTACAAGGACCGAATGGCACGTAGAAGCGGACCATCAATCCCGTACTCCCGGAGCACCCCCCACAGGACACCACGAGGGACACGGTCGAATGCCTTTTCCAGGTCTACAAAGCACATGTAGACTGGTTGGGCAAACTCCCACATACCCTCGAGTACCCTTGCAAGGGTGTAGAGCTGGTCCAGTGTTCCGCGACCGGGACGAAAACCACATTGCAGCTCCTCTAACCGAGGTTCGACTAACGGTCGTACCCTTCTCTCCAGCACCCTGGAGTAGACTTTCCCAGGAAGGCTGAGGAGTGTGATCCCCCTATAGTTGGAACACACCCTCCGGTCACCCTTTTTAAAAATGGGGACCACCACCCCGGTCTGCCAGTCCAGAGGTACTGTTCCTGACTTCCATGCAATGTTGTAGAGGCGTGTCAACCAACACAGTCCTCCAACATCCAGAGCCTTGAGAAATTCTGAGCGGAACTCGTCTACCCCCGGAGCCTTGCCACTGGGGAGTGATTTGACTACCCCAATTACCTCAGCCACGGTGATAGAACTGTCCACGTACGTATCCTCAGACTCTGCTTCCTCTATGGAAGGCATGTCAGTGGGATTGAGAAGGGCCTCGAAGTATTCCTTCCACCGACCAACTATATCCACAGTCGTGGTCAGCAAGCCCCAGTCCGCACTGTAAACAGTGTGAACTGGGGGCTGCTTCCCCTTTCTGAGGTGTCGGACGGTTTGCCAGAACCTCTTCGAGGCCGACCGAAAGTCGTGCTCCATAGCCTCACCGAACTCCTCCCACACCCGAGTTTTTGCCTCGACCACCGCCGAAGCCGCGTGCCGCTTGGCCTGCCGGTACCTGTCAGCTGCTTCGGGAGTCCCGCAAGCCATCCATGCTCGATAGGACTCCTTCTTCAGCTTGACAGCAGCCCTAACCCCCAGTGTCCACCATCGGGTTCGGGGCTTGCCACCACGACTGGCACCAACCACCTTGCGGCCGCAACTACGACTGGCTGCCTCAGCAATGGAGGCACGGAATACGGCCCATTTGGACTCAATATCCCGGTCCTCCCTCGAGATGCAGGCGAAGCTCTGCCAGAGGTGAGAGTTGAAGACTCGACGAACGGGAGACTCTGCCAGACGTTCCCAGCACACCCTCACTACGCGTTTGGGTCTACTAGGTCTGTCTGGCATCCTTCCCCGCCATCTAATCCAACTCATCACCAGGTGGTGGTCAGTTGACAGCTCAGCCCCTCTCTTCACCCGCGTGTCCAGAACATGCGGACGTAGGTCTTGATGATACGACCACAAAGTCGATCATAGACCTGCGACCTAGGGTGTCCTGGTGCCAGGTGCACTTATGGACATCCTTATGTTGGAACATGGTGTTTGTTATAGACAAACTGTGATTTGCACAGAAGTCCAGCAACAACACACCACACGGGTTCAGGTCATGGAGGCCGTTCTTCCCAACCACGCCCCTTCAAGTCACACTGTCATTGCCCACATGGGCATTGAATTCTCCCAGTAGAACTATGGAATCACCAGCTGGGGTGCTCTCCAGAACCCCTCTGATAGACTCCTTTTTCTTGTAGGTTTCAAATGATATACATTCAAGAACTTTATCCACCACAGTTTCACCCTCTGAATAACCTTGAAGTCTAACATGTTATCAACATACTGTATGTAGCCACTCCTTCACCAGCCTTGTTTTCTCTGTTTTTATATGTGAGATCATAACCCTCCATCCATCCATTTTCTATGCCGCTTATCTTCATTAGGGTGGCGGGTATGCTGGAGCCTATCCCAGCTGAATTTGGGCGAGAGGCAGGATACACCTTGGACTGATCGCCAGTCAATCGCAGGGCAGACCAACACATTCACACTCGCACTCTAATGGACAATTTAGAGTCACCAATTAAGCTACCATGCATGTTTATGGAATGTGGGAGGAAACCGGAGTGCCCCGGAGAAAACCCACACACGCACTGGGAGAACATGCAAACTCCACAAAGAGATGCCCAACGGAGATTCGAACCCTGAACCTCATGAATGACCCACTCAGCCACCGTGCGGCAAGATTATAACCCTTCATTTCACAATCAAAATGTTTCTGACATTGTTGTTACTATAACCTATACGTCTATAGTTGCAAAATGACTCCAACAATTTCTGCCAGATTTAATTGATGAAGACCAGACAGGATTTGTTAAAAGTCAAACAGACGACAATATTAGAAGGACACTACAATTGATAGATAACATACACCAGAGTAAAACAGCCGCGGTATTATTAATACCAACAACAGCGTTTGCATTGGAAAGGGGAACGAGGTAGACATTATTTGCCATCTACATTGAACCATTAACCCAAGCAATTAAGCAACATGAACAATTGAGAGGTATCATAATAGGGTTAAGTGAACATCTTATTAGCCCCCGCGACCCGACCTCGGATGAGTGGATGGACATGACTTGAGGTGGGACCTGAAATTGATAAGGTACTTGGAGGTTAACATTGCTAGAATTGTAAGTGAGTTGTATGAGATTAATTATAAACAGGTAACACTGAACAATCGCCCACCTACCCGCTGGATTTTGGTAGTAGGGTTAATGTCAATAAGATAAATATATTGCCACAACTGCTATACTTATTCCAGGTCCTATCAACAGAGGTCCCACTGAGTCAGTTCATAGCCTGGAACAAGCTTATATCTAGATATGTTTGGAATGGGAAAAAAACAAGAGTGAGATTTGCAACACTAACTGCCTAAGCATAAAGGAGGAATACCAAGTCTAAAGGAGTACAGTACTACCCAGAAAATTTGAATATCCTGAAAAGGTTCTGAAAAGGTTGTTGCATTTCTGTAATTCAAGATTAAAGGTGAATTTAACTATTATACAATCGAATAGTTTGTATCCATTAGCAATAAAAAATCCAATAAGAAATCCAGACACGGGAAGGTCAATCATGGTATCCCTCAGGGCTCTCTACTAAGACCAGTATTATTCATTATTTACATGTTGCCTTTAGGTAATGTCATCAGAAAACACTCCGTTAATTTCCATTGCTATGCAGATGACACACAACTGTACTTATTAATGAAACCCAACCAAGGTAATCAGCTGTCCAAACTCCAGGCGTGCGTGACCGACATAACGAACTGGATGATGTCATACTTTTTACTGTTAAACTCAGATAAAACTGAAATCATAGACCTTGGTTCCCAGCACCTCGGAGACAAGCTTACAAATGATATCACTGTTCTAGATGGTCTTGTACTCACCCCCATAATACAGTCAGAAACCTTGGTGTCATCTTTGATCAGGACCTTTCCTTTAGTTCCCCAAATACAACAAATTTGGGAACTAAGCATTTTTCCATTTACAAAACAAAGAAAATTAGAAAATTCCTGCCTTTACTAGATGCAAATGGTCATGCTTTTGTGACCTCCAGGTTGGATTATTGTAACGCTTTGTTAATACGCTGCGCTAAGAAATCTATAAAGACCCTTCTGTTAGTCCAAAATTCTGCCGTACGAGTCTTAACTGAAACCAAAAATATCTCGCCCGTACTAGCCTCACTGCATTGGTTACCAATACAATTTAAAATTGGATATAAAATTCATCTTCTTACATATAAAGCACCACACAATCAGGCACCAGTATATCTTAAAGAGTCATCTTTGTTCCTTGGTCTAAGACTAAGACTTCTGGCTTGATCTTCCATGTATGCCTCTATTCTTTTATATCTCAGCCAAACCGGTCGAGACCGGCCACATCACAGAGCCTGGGTTCTGTCCAAGGTTTCCTCCCCAGAGGGAGTTTTTCCCTGCCTCCGTCGCTAAATGCTTGCTCATGTGGGCTTTCTGTTGGCTCTCTGTGACCTTTATGTGTAAAGTGCCATGAGATGACTCCTGTTGTGATTTGGCGCTATACAAATGCATACAAATTGAATAATGTGCAAATCAATATATTTCAATTTTTTTTTTTCTTTGAATTTTGCTGATCAGGTCTTGCAGCTTAAACAAAATTCTCATTTTCTGAGTTTGTGGGTTTGTGGTTTTGATAAGCTGAAAATCTTAATCAGCAAAGTTACAACAAGGAACCGCTTGAGATACGTCAATTTGCGTGTAATGGCTCAATAAAATTAGTTGGTTGCATTTTTTATGTTAAATTGCCAAAATAAAAGAACTTTTGTTTGATATTCTAATTTTTCGGGTAGTTTAATAATATCTTTATTTTTGGAGTAAGGATAACTATGTAGCTAGATGGAAGGAGATTGAAAAATATTCTAAAAGCATTCAGGTGCAATCCATTTTAGCGGAACAGCAAATACACTAGATTATTGGTTTAATTTATCAAGCAATTAAGTTTATGGAGATAACAACTGCTCGGATGGATATCATTTCATACACGATTTGAGCCAGGAAAAGGAGGAGTTGCATTTAAGCAGCGGTCAACGAAAGGTATTAAAGCCACCAGTACAGTCACTGATAATAGAATTGCAGAGTTTTAAAAACTTTAAAGGACAAGTTTGGATTACAAAACAGTAACCTGTTCAGGTATCTACAGTTCAGGGATTATTACAACAAGGAAGTAAAAATGCATAGTGTGCAAGGGCTAAGTCCAGTAGTAGAGGTAATGCTGAGTCCATATGAACGTAATAGTAAATCAGAAAAAAGTAGTGGAAATTACACTCCTTTTAAAAACATTTTTATTACCCCTAAGATCTTTGTAAAAGTGGGTGTTGATTGTGAAAGGTTACAAACTGTTACCTGCTGATGTTGCAAGGCAGCCCAGAACCTCGGATTTGCTGAAGTGCATCTTCTAAACGAGTATCATTTCTTGCTGAACCTAAAAAAAGACAATCCATAAGACAAGAATGTGAAGTAATGCACGCTGCTGGGAGATATACGGGAGATGCGTGGCTCACTTTGAGCTTGCCGTAGTGAAGGAGGCACGTAAGCCCTCTGGAAGTGTTCTGTCACCGCCTGGAGTTTCTGCCTGCGCTGCTGCAGAACTTCTTCACGTCGTTTTTGCTCCTGCAGAACCCACTGCCTCTGTTTCTCCCTCAGATCCCTGAAAGAACAATAAGAACAGTTACTGGAAGATTCTTCTCCTTGCTAGGTCCACCACACCTGTAAGGTCGTGTAATCCTTAGGACAAATGACTGGACTGCTAGGTAACGTTTTCCAGGACCATTCAAACACGGTAAAATATTGCCAGGATTTCACAGCATTTAACAGTACACAGTATATTACAAAAAATGGTACAAATAAGACTGAAAATTACCTGTAATATTCCAACAAATAACTGTGGAATTTACAGTACAGTTGCATTTTTAAGTATGTAACTGCAGCTCAATATGGTTGGCCTTGTTGTTGTTGTCGTCAGCTCTCTGGTCTCTTTGTAGTCTGTCCTCAGAGGCAAAACGCTTCCAGACATTGGCAGCGACAGACCAAAATGGTATGTAGAAAAGTTCAAGGTCAGTTTGGACAGTAAGGTAAATTTTGGGGTGTGTAGTGTAGTAACATGGCGTTTAGCCACTACATTTTGCACTGTTCAATGGTGTTCTACTGTTTAGTTATCAGGCCCAAAATAACAAAGGCAGTACAGGCCTACGGTTCTTTCAGTACCATGACCGTCGTTGTGGGATCATAGAAGTCCTGACAAGTTTTGATCCTGACACTTCAAATAGGGCTGCATGTGTCCTCTTCCTGCTGTTGGGATTCTTTAAAGGAGCCAAAACCACAGTCATACTCAAGAATGACGTAAGTCCCAAACCTTCTTACGGTGGCGTACCCGACATTTGATCAGAAGCCACGTATCCCCTACGTCTGCACACTTGAAAAAACAAAACCTTTTATATTCACTTGAAATATTGAACATAATTAATTTGATTGTAATTTCAGGTCAAAATTTCAAATTTTGCACGGTCACATTTTGATACCGTTTCACTTGAGCACCAATAAATAGATGAAAAATCGTTCTACATATCTTTTAGAAATACTGAACATAGTTGATTGGTTAAATAATTTTATAGTCTTCTTCTTTTCCTTTCGGCTTATCCCGTTAGGGGTCGCCACAGCGAATCAATTGCCTCCATCTAACTCTGTCTTCTGTATCCTCTTCTCTTGCGCCAACAACCTTCATGTCCTCTTTCACTACATCCATAAACCTCCTCTTTGGTCTTCCTCTAGGCCTCCTGCCTGGCAATTCAAAACTCAGCATCCTTCTACCAATATATTCACTATCTCTCCTCTGGACATGTCCGAACCATCTCAGTCTGGCCTCTCTGACTTTATCTCCAAAACCTCTAACATGTGCTGTCCCTCTGATGTGCTCATTCCTGATCCTGTCCATCCTGGTCACACCCAAAGAGAACCTCAGCATCTTCATCTCTGCTACCTCCAGCTCTGCCTCCTGTCTTTTCCTCAGCGGCACTGTCTCTAAACCAAACAACATCGCTGGTCT
>QODF01000382.1:152392-167542 GCA_024372805.1 Oostethus manadensis
CCCCCCCCCATGTCTTAAAGCACTAGTAGTGCTGCTTTCTCCAGCAACACCGTATTTTAGAGTGAATGTGTTCCCAAGGTGTCAAGGGACTATTATGGTATGCTCAGGTACATTTCGCATGTTCTCACTGTGTCAAGAAACGGTCCAAAGTTGGAAAAACTGACCTGCGGCGCCGGTTGGTCTCCTGCACACATCTGCGAGCCCGTTCTCTGCTGATCTTCTGCTCCTCAACCAAAGATTGTCTCTCCTGCCGCAGGTCCGACATCCCATCCGAGCACAAGCACTTTCACTTCTGTATCATAACCACAGCACAAATAGGAACGCAGCAGCTTTCTTCGGCGTGATTAGGTAGGCCCGTGTCACGCTCTCAGCCACACACATTAGCATTAGCTTTGTAACAGTGACGATGACGTCACTCGCGAGCAGGACACGAGCAGGACAGCTGGCATCCTGTCTGCAGAGCCGTGACGTTTATGAAGTCACAATGATGTTGAACGTGGTGCACAAGCTTGAGATGTTAACGCGATATCGTCTCCTTAGAATGTCAACATGGACGAAGCAACGACTAGAAGAAAGAAAAGGGGGCCCCAATTGACTTAACACTTTAAAAAAGTCGCTACAGGACTCACCTGGGTTTGTGTACGCAGCAGTAATCCAAAAGAGTCAGGGCGCCGCTTCCTTGACGACGGTTGCCATGGTTACATCACAAACGACCAGCAGAGGCCGCTACCGTTCCAACGTGCAAAGACAAAGGTCCCAAACCTGTACTGACGCTGTCTTGCTAAGCAACATTTTCTTTTAAGTAGACAGAAAGTATACTCAACACATATGGCAGTAAATTCAGACACATTTTCAGAAGCTGGGGGGTACACCCGGTGACGGTACATCCGAGGGGACAGGAGGAACCCCCCAGGTAGGGAGATCAGCTGCAGGAGGGGTCTGTACCTGCAGCAGGGTGACGAGGATCCCAGGCTGCATCTCGAGGACCTCCAGGGGAGCATCTCGGCGTTCGGCCAAGCCTTTGACACAGGTGCCAAGAACCCCAAACTGTTCCTCATGCCTGCTCAAGCATTGGGCTTGGAGACGTAGTGCCTTCTTGAGAGGGTCTGTCCCCACGAGGTTCATTACTGGCTGGACTATTCTATTACGCGTAGTTCTTCGGTGGACCCCAGACACAGAGACAAGAGTTGAATGAGATAACAAGCCTCTTAATAAAGTCCAAAAAGGTTGACCTAAAGCGATGGGGCCAAAGCCACACCTTGGAATGGTGCAACTAAAATGACAAGGAACTCCCCAAACTTGGCAGGAGGAGGCCAAGGTCCACTGGGCAGTGGTGAAACAGTCCAAACCGGGCAGTAGATAGATGGATACTTTATTAATCTCCGAGAGAAAATAATGTTTCCAGCGGCTCTGCTAAAATGTCTAAATAAACTTCAACATTTAATCACAACATAAAACAAAGAAAGAGAGATAAAACTTTAAATATGTACTTGAATAAAACATAATTAGGTAAAAACAAAAAAGTAGTCTAGTCCTGTGTGTGTGTTTTTATCGCTCCCTCTCTATTGTGTTAAAAAGCCGCATGGCATGGGGGAGGAATGATCTAAGTTTTTCAGTGGAGCAGGACAGTTATGGTAATGTTCCACTGAAACTGCTCTTCTGTTGAGATGATGCTGTGCATTGGACTATGCTGGTTGTCCATGATGGACTGGGGCTTGCCTAGTGTGTTTTGTTCTGCCACTGATGTCGAGCTGTCCAGCTCAGTGCCCATGACAGAGCCTGCCTTCCTCACCAGTTTGTCCAGGCGTGTGGTGTGGCGTCTGCTCCCCCAGCACTCTGCCGCATACAAGAAGGCACAAGCTACCACAATCCAGAGCAGAGCATCCATGTTAGCAGTCCAGTCCAGTTTGTCATCCATATGCACTCCCAGGTATTTGTAGGTGTGAGCCACCTCCACACGGTCACCTTTAATGAGAACAGGTTCGGTTGTACTGAAAGTCGAACGTGTACAGAGTAAGGAGGACAGGAGAGAGCACAGTTCCCTGCGGTGCTCCTGTCCTGCTAGTCACAGTGTCGGACCTGCAGTTCCCCAGTCGCACATACTGAGGTCTACTGGTCAGGTAGTCTGTGATCCATGCCACCAGCTGTGATCCTACTCCCATCCGTGTCAGTTTGTCCCTCAGGAGCTGGGGCTGGATGCTGTAAAGGCACTGGAGAAGTCCAAAAACGTAATCCTCACAGGACCACTGCCTCTGTCCAGGTGAGAGATCGGTGGCGCACGTAAATGATGGCGTCCTCAACACCCACCTTGTCCCGGTATGCAAACTGCAAGGGGTCGAGTGCAGGGTTTGGTTTAATTTGTTTCAAAACTTGCATACATTCATTCAGAGAATTATTCATGTTACATGTTCTACATTATTCAGTTCTACATGTCCGAAAAGGAGTAGGAAGAAGCAGAGCTTATTTAATCCTACCCCCTTCTCACATTTACTAATACATACTGTGTATATACTTGCATACACCCAAACATTCATATGTACACATACATAGGTACATATATATTACATACATTCACATGCATGCATGTTCCGTTTTCTCCCACGGAAAAAGCAACCTGGTGTGCAAAAAGGATATTACTTAAACTTCAAGTTGCTATTCCAATTTTTCTGTTTAATTTTTGCAGAAGTAGCAGCATCAGCATCAGGTAATAAACCTGAAGAAATAATAAACACATTGCTTCAACACATGCACATTAATCCCACTACCTGTACATCAAGCATTTATCTAATACATAAGCATTAAATACAACATAACCATTTTTATATAGTCTAGCTAATATTAAATATACAATACCATACATTCATGACTTATACATATAAGCATGTACACACATTTCATAGCAACACGTACGTCAACCAACGACAAGCCTATGAAAAAAGGCATGTAATCAGTCTGTATGACTAGAAAATACAGCCCCCAAAATGCCTTGCGGCAAACCCGGAAGTATTCCGGTATCCGCGCTGAAAACCAGTCCCATGCAAACCAACATTTAAACAAAGAGAACACGACAACCCACAAGACAGCAATGTTATAAAATCCCACGTCTGCTTCGTCTTTCGTACCTCTTCACCTCACACAGCTGCTTGGAAACCCCACGGAAGAACGTAGCGTTCAGCAGCAATTGAACTAAGCACACCGGAACATAGCTTTTCTCCGAAGCTAACGCCTCCTGTTACAGGAGAGCAGGTAAGATCACGTGACTAGACTCTTAAAGGGGCCGTACTCTATTTACAGCGTCCGAGTTCTAGATAGGTCTGACAGTGTTTAAATGAGACAGGAAAAAAAAAAAAAAAAAAAAAAAAAAAAAATTACCCCCCCTACTCTTTCCTTCCCTCCCCCCCTGTTGATTTCCGGCCAACATCTTGCTGTCTTGGTGTTGTACTGCGAGTGTATTAAATGGAAGTACTTGAGTTCCTGATTTTCATACTTTGTTGGGCGTGCCCTTTCAATGTTAATATCAATGTTCGTATTATTGAATGTAATCTTACTGTTTTTGTGTGTTGTATCCTCTTTTATCCTTATTGTCATGATTATGTGACGTTTAGTATGTATCCAGATCTTTGACATCTTTGACAACCAGCACTCCTGCTTCTCCTGGACCTCCATCTAGCTTGATGTATATTTTCCCGTTGGTGCTCCGAGTACTTTGTATCTTTCCCTGCTTCCTCAAGTCTCGTGCTTTCTCGGCGATGTCAGCGTTGCGTTATGTCAGATGCTCATTTAAGTAGACGTTTGTGCCTTTCAAGTTCTTTACCTGTTTCAGCAGTGCAGTTTTTCATTCCCTGTTGGTGAACTTGATGATGAAGGTGTGGTGTTTCTGCCATACAGTGGGATGCAAGTATCAATGATGTTGATATCTACATCCACCTCCTTTGATTGCAGGAAGCTGACAATCTGTTGCTTTGCTGAAGGAACATTCATTCCATCTGGTTCTCCTCTGTAATGAGCTTCCCTATCTTTTGACCCGGGTGCAATTCTGATCCGTGTGAGGATCACATCATTTATTCGTGAATTCTGATCCATCTCATCCATTATAGGTTTCATTTGCTCAGTGATGTTATCTTTTGCTTCTTTCTCTTCCTCCAGAGCGGTGCGCCAGGCGGCATAATCCTTCAATAGAGTCCTGATATCATCCTGTAGAGCCTTGATGTAGTTCCATAATGCATTGTTTACTTCCTTGGGGTTTTTAACCTCCCTGAGGGCAGCACGCAAGGCAGCATTGTCTCCCAATAATGTCTTGATATCATTCTGCAGAACTCTAACATCCTTGCATAATGCTCTATTTTCTTCACTATGGTTTTTAGCTTCCTTGAAAGCAGTGTGCAAGGCAACATTGTTTTTCAATAGTTGCTTTATATTATCCTGCAAAGCCTTGATATCGCTGCGTAGTCCTTTATTATCTGCCATAGGGTTTTTAACCTCTTTAAGAGCAGCACACAACGCAACATTTTTATCTTGCACCTTCTGGATTTCTTCCTTTAGAGCTTTAGTTTGCTCAGTGCTCTGTTTTCCTCCATAAGGTCTATGACATCACCATGGACCCCTAAGATCTTTTCCATGAGACTGTCCTTTTGCGATGGTATATGCTGAATTTGTGACTCCAAATGCTTAAGGTCTGGTTGTGCTGCAGTACACTCCAGTATCTCCTGCCACTGCATCTCCATGTCTATCTGTCCTAACTTCTTAAAGTCTTGCCGCCAGTACTCCCATAAATGTTTCTCTTCTTCTTGTTTTTCCGATGTACTCGACTCATGGCTGTTTGTCGTCCTCCTCCACCACATCTGCCAACAAGACTGGCGCTCGTGATTTTGAGTCCATGTGTCCAGGGCCAGTATCCTTCACAATTTTAATTGAGGCTTGCTTTCTTTTATTTTTTCATTTGTTTGGCATTGTTGCTAGGCAACCGCTTTACTCTTCAGTTAGGTAGCCGGTTAGTTTGGCTTCCTAGCAGCTTTCAGCACATGTAGCTCGTTGATTTCAAGGAATCTGTACCGATCCAAGTGAAGGTTGAGGGAATCAGCAACCAGTTGCGATCTTGTGTTTGTATTCAGAAAAGCACCAAAATAATTGTAGTTTATAGTTTCCTCAGCAGAGCCCTTGCCTTGTACTTCCTCTCCAGTCAACAAAGGACAAAAAAGGGGATAGAGCAGCAACCGTTCCGTGGTCTTCCTCACATGCTACTGGTGTGGTCTCTTTGAGACTGGAACGATGCAGGAAGGCCGCACGGCGGCTGAGTGGTTAGCACATTGGCCACACAGTCAGGAGATCTGGAAGACCTGGGTTAAAATCTCCGTTGGGCATCTCTGTGTAGAGTTTGCATGTTCTCCCCGTGCGTGTGTGGGTTTTCTCCGGGTTGTTTGTCTATATGTGCCCTGCGATTGACTGGCGACCAGTCCAGGGTGTACCCCGCCTCTCGCCCGAGGTCTTCTGGGATAGGCTCCAGCATCCCAGCGACCCTAATGAGGATAAGCGGTATAGAAAATGACTGACTGACTGACGGACGATGCAGGAAGTCTTCCACAGCTGTGGAACCCTCCCCAAACCCAAGCTCAGACTAAAAATGCGCTGTAGAGGGTATCCCAGCTCCCACGCCCAGGCTTTCAGAAGTCTCGACGATACTTCATCCGGACCTGCTGCTTTGCTGGGGCGCAGCCTCCTTAGCTCCGCAGTAACCCGAGTGACCCTAAAAGTAGTCCAGCAGCAATCAGTTGCCGGTTTGCCCAGTGGGACCGCCTCATACCAAAGTAGGGAGTTCCGTGGACAAAAAAGAAAATACGAAAAAGGCGGGGACAACATAATAAAAACAGCAGGTGTACAACAGGAGAACTGTATTTTCACAAAATTGATCACTGATCACTAATTGAATGCCACACTGCTCTTGCTTGCTTATGTGTAAAATGCCATTCCATTCCATTTTATTTGTATAGAACATTTAAAAACAACAAAGTTGACCAAAGTGCTTCACAGCATAGTTAAAATAGAGTACATAAAACAACAATAAATATAAAACGAATGGTAATATAAAATCACAAGACAACTAGAACAAAAAAAACAAAATTAAAATGACTCTCAGTTTGTGTTAAAAGCCAAGGAGTAAAGATAAGTTTTTAAACGCATCTTAAAAACTGGCAAATTTGGTGCAAGCCTAACATGTAGCGGCATTTTGTTCCACAAGGCAGGACCTCTGACTGAAAAGGCCCGGTCCCCCCGGCTCTTAAGTCTGCTCTTTGGCACTTTCAATACAAGCTGGTCTGCAGGTCTGAGAGATCTGGAAGGAGTATAAAACGGTAAAAGCGAAGAAATATAAGAAGGAGCTAGAGCGTTAAGAGCTTTAAGAACAAACAACCCTAAACTTGACCGGAAGCCAATGTAAAGATGCTGAAACCGGAGTAATGTGCTCCCCCTTTCTAGTGTTGCTTAAAAGACGTGCCGCAGCATTTTGCAGAAGCTGAAGGCGGGACAGAGTGGCTGAGGAGACTTCAGAGTAAAGCGCGTTGCAATAATCCAGCCGGGAAGTAATGAAGGCGTGGATCGGGGTTTCAAAATTAGATGATGACACGAAGGTCTTAACTTTGGCTAAAAGACGCAAATGATAAAAGCCGCTTTTAACCACATGATTTATCTGTTTATCCAATTCAAAATCAAAGTCCATTTTTACACCAAAGTTCGCCACTAAAGGCCTGGCAAAGTTTATGAAGGGCCCAGGTTAGGGGGTAAGACTGAGGAACTACTGGAATTAAAAACAATAACTTCAGTCTTACTTTCATTGAAGTGCAAAAAAAGTAGTGCAAGCCAAGCTTTGATGTCATTAAAACATTCTAAAAGCATGTTAAAAGAACTGCGGTCATTCCTTTTAAGCGGGACATAGAGCTGAGAGTCACGGCCATAAAGGTGAAGGGAGACACCGTGCTTTCTTAAGATCGAGCCAAGGGGGAGAAGGTACAGGGAGAATAACATAGGACCAAGAATGGAGCCTTGGGGCACACCACATGTTAAAGGTGCAGCGGGGGAGCTGGTGCCTCCAAGGCTGACATCGAAACTCCTCCCCGATAAATACGATTTAAACCATTTTAAAACTGTTCCCTTGATGCCCACAGAAAGCTCTAATCGGGACATCAATATGTTATGGTCAATATTGTCAAAAGCTGCCGATAAGTCTAAAAGCAATAAGAGAGCATGGTCGCCAGAGTCAGTTATAGAAAGTAGGTCATTGAAAACCTTTAACAGTGCTGATTCAGTACTGTGCAATGTCTTAAAACCAGATTGAAGTACTTCTGTAATTCCAAGAGTTTGAAGGAATGTCTGAAGTTTGCATCACGGCAGCTTTCTCAAGAATTTTGGACATGAACGGTAATTTAGAAATAGGTCTGTAATTATCTGGCTCTGATGGGTCCAGACTGGATAATTTCAAAAGTGGTTGGACTATGGCAGATTTAAAAGCCAGGGGAACCACACCAGAGAGCAGGCTGCTATTGACAATAGCCAGAATAGAGATGCCGATTGAGTCCCATACTTCTTTAGGAATACGGGGCGGGACAGCATCAGAGGGACAAAACCAATTTTTTATATTAAACACAATGTCTTTCAGGGTTTCCAATGACAGAGGCTCAAAGTTGATAAAAGCGGCAGTGCACGGTACGAGTACAGATGGGTCATAGGAGGTTGATGGGATGTTAGCTCTAATTTTTTCAATTGAGTTGACAAAGAACTTTAAAAACCGATCACAGAGCTCAGGGGAAGGTAAAATGGTGGATTGAGAGGGATGCAGAACTGAGGCAACCGTGTCAAATAAAACTCGAGGTTTATGGGAATGTTTTGTATTTATGTCTGAGAGATATTTAGATTTTTCACACTTGACCACCAGTCGATCATTTCGCCAGCTGTTTTTTAAAATGTCAAAAGAGATGCAAAGTTTGTCCTTTTCCCATTTTCTTTCCGCCCTCCTGCATTCGCGTCGAGCGGTACGAGTTGTGTCATTGCACCGTGGTTCTTTTTTAAATCTGGGAACGGAGTCGCTTCACAGGTGCAATGGAGTCCAAAGTGTTTGAGCATACTGCGAGAAACTCCTCGGTTAAAGACTCGGTGTCTAAGGATGCGCGGTCCAGGACACTCGTCACTGAGGCATTGAGAGCGTTGGCAATTACTGTTGCAGGTGGCCGTAGGCTGAGTAACAACCATACGAGTGGATGCATGGCACTGATTTCTATGGCAACACTTCAAATATCACAGGCGAATGATCAGAAAACACAGAGATTTAAAACTGTCAGGTCCCGTGACAGCACCAGATCTAAAGTGTGACCCCGGATATGAGTAGCGCCGGACACAGCCTGGACAAAATTTAAAGCATCAATAATTTGTAGAAACCCTTCTGACAGAGGCAGGGAGGGGCAGCACACATGTACATTAAAATCTCCTGTTAGCAAAATCTTATCATATTTAATGGAAACTTCTGCGAGGAAGTCTGAAAATTCCTTTAAAAAGTCTTTGTTGTATTTGGGTGGGCGACAAATAACAGCGAATAAAACAGGCTGAAGATGTCCCACTTCAACCTCAATGATGTTTGATGAATGCTGCTGAACAAATCAATCTGAATTGAATGTTGAAAATTTGAATTGCGATTTTTTTCCAACACACCCCTTTCAACTAATTGAATTGAGCCCGAGACAGAGACAACAAACAACAGGTGTCCGTGAAAGAAAAAAGGAGCGGCCCACGGCAATAATCTCTGGGGGAGTTGTTTGCTCACTCCGCAACCTTGAGTCAATGTTTTCCTTATTGGGATTTACAGTCACAGTCCGAGTGTTACTAGGTTTCCCCAACATATCAATCATTACATGGAGCCAATTGGGTGCGTTGAACCGCTGCGTCTGCCTTACAAGTTCTGCAATACACTAGGGCAGACTTTTTATCATGGTTCCGAATAGGTAGACATCTTTGATGTTGAGAGCCAGAAGAAGAAGGTAAAATTATGTGAGTTAGTTTGCATATGTCCATCAAAGTTCTACTTAGGTTCTGACACAGCATTATTCTCATCTGCATCATCACTGATAGTCTCCTGGAAAGTTTCTTTGGTTTTCAGAAGCTGACGACAGTTTCTTCTGAGTAATTGTCCTTCCTGGGTTTTCACTTTGTAGAATCTTGGACCGTAGCTTTTCTGTTGCAACTATCTTGATCTTGATCCATCACTACATCATCCTTTGAAAGTGGCCTGACAGTCTGACGTGTTGGCTGTAGTAATCTACAGTCTGACCAACAGTCTTTGCCATTATAATGAAACAAATCTGTTCCTACCTTCTTCTAATGTGCTATAGGAAGATCTGGAATCATCCTGGACTCTCTCGTGCTTGTTTGCTTTGGTACCTCTTACACGTTTCATTGTGTTCAATCAGGTTTTAAAAGTCCTTGTTAATACTAGGCCATGTCCTTTCTCGGGCTGTGGGGAATCACAATCCTATTGTCTCTCAATAGCAGACCATTTGCCACACTTAACTTTCATGCAAAATGCTAGTATTTTGCACCAGACCCTTCAGCCAATCATTGAGAATGTGTTCCATCACGGTTTGCAGCTCCTTGTCTCTAGCTGTTTCATCCTGTGTGTGTTTCAATCTAGCATCAGACGCTGCTAGCGAATGCACTATCATGTTCACACACTCTTCCACTTCGTTTTCAGTGGAGCTCATCTGGTTTAGCTCTGGCGCTCACAACAGCGTGTCTGCCGTGACTGAGTGTTTGCCTGGAGTGTACATTAACTCAGCGTCACACTTGTCCATTGCACGATGAAAGATCTCAAGGCTGATATTATCCTAAATACCATTTCCTAAAATTCTGTACCTGCCAAAGGGTGTGTTAAAGGTGCAGTACTTTGAGCTTTTGTCTTCCAACTTGATTTGCCGGAATCCCTGAGCGGCCTTCAGTTTTGAGAAGTGTTTGGCTCCAGCCATCTCACTTGCAATCTAAAGTAACCTTCCTTATAATCTCTTTAAGTAAGTTTTTTTGCGGCAGATTATGTACAAACTTACAAGAGCCCCTATTCTTTTCTTAATAGTTTAATCCCTTAGTTTTGTACCCTATTCTTTTCCCTACCATTTTACCCCAATTCATTTCAGTCTTATACCTTTATTCTTTTTAATCTGTTTAAATATTTTCCATCCGTCCATCCATTTTCCTCCGCTTGTCCGGGTCCGGGTCGCGGGGGAAGTAGCTTCAGTAGGGAAGTCCAGACTTCCCGGTCCCCAGCGACCTCTTCCAGCTCCATTGGGAGGACACCAAGGCGTTCCCAGGCCAGCTGTGAGACATGACAAAGGGCAGCCTTGGCGGAGGACAACGTTCACCGGAAACAAGCTGGACTTACTGCTGGCAATGCAAACCAGGCTCCTGCTTCGATTGTACAAGGACCGAATGGCACGTAGAAGCGGACCATCAATCCCGTACTCCCGGAGCACCCCCCACAGGACACCACGAGGGACACGGTCGAATGCCTTTTCCAGGTCTACAAAGCACATGTAGACTGGTTGGGCAAACTCCCACATACCCTCGAGTACCCTTGCAAGGGTGTAGAGCTGGTCCAGTGTTCCGCGACCGGGACGAAAACCACATTGCAGCTCCTCTAACCGAGGTTCGACTAACGGTCGTACCCTTCTCTCCAGCACCCTGGAGTAGACTTTCCCAGGAAGGCTGAGGAGTGTGATCCCCCTATAGTTGGAACACACCCTCCGGTCACCCTTTTTAAAAATGGGGACCACCACCCCGGTCTGCCAGTCCAGAGGTACTGTTCCTGACTTCCATGCAATGTTGTAGAGGCGTGTCAACCAACACAGTCCTCCAACATCCAGAGCCTTGAGAAATTCTGAGCGGAACTCGTCTACCCCCGGAGCCTTGCCACTGGGGAGTGATTTGACTACCCCAATTACCTCAGCCACGGTGATAGAACTGTCCACGTACGTATCCTCAGACTCTGCTTCCTCTATGGAAGGCATGTCAGTGGGATTGAGAAGGGCCTCGAAGTATTCCTTCCACCGACCAACTATATCCACAGTCGTGGTCAGCAAGCCCCCGTCCGCACTGTAAACAGTGGGAACTGGGGGCTGCTTCCCCTTTCTGAGGTGTCGGACGGTTTGCCAGAACCTCTTCGAGGCCGACCGAAAGTCGTGCTCCATAGCCTCACCGAACTCCTCCCACACCCGAGTTTTTGCCTGGACCACCGCCAAAGCCGCGTGCCGCTTGGCCTGCCGGTACCTGTCAGCTGCTTCAGGAGTCCCGCTAGCCATCCATGCTCGATAGGACTCCTTCTTCAGCTTGACAGCAGCCCTAATATGCGGCCGATGCTAATATCTTTATTGATAATTGACAGTATCGTTCCGATGCGAATCTCCTTGATAGCGTGGGGGTCGATATGGTGCTGTATCTGCCATGGACATACAGCTGTCAGCGACAATATGAGGCATCGAGTTGTATTCATTACATATCACATTGTGTTCCCAAGTATGATTATAATAGTATGAATTACCGTGGTTGATTTTATTATTAGTGTTTGGTTTTGAATTAGACAGCTCTTCTCTTTATTTGGGGACTAGTCCACTGTAAGATGGCTGTTGCTTTGGTGCTACGTTGTGTGGACTCACTCCGAAACGATTACGCTAATTGCATAGAAATATTTTTTATGGTAACAATTTACATTCAATCATTTTAAGTAATGACAACATTTGTTAGCAGTTTGTTGGCGTTACACTATAGTTTGAGTTGAATGGAGGTTCCCCTTTCTTTCCACTATGTGGAAAAAAAGGGCATTGGGTGCTGAGCTAACATGCCGTGCTGAAGAAGTGGTGTAAGGTTTTAACAGGACAACCCCAGCAAAGAGAAACACTTTAACACTTAAGTTTTAAGAGGTATGTCAGTTTGAAAGAAACATGATATTGGGATTAACATTATAATGTCAATAGGATCCAGGAAAGAATGGTATCAGGGTTAGGGTTAGGAGTTTGGGTTAGGGGTTAGGCGTAGGGACAATATAACGGGGCACTTTGTAAAACAAAGATCCCCTCACACTGGCACAGGTGGTATTTTTAATAACCCCGGGGATTTTAAAACGAAGTCCAACAATTAAAAAAAATAAAAAAATGAAAATTATTCCTTCCCATTTTGTCCAGCAGGTCTATATCAGAAAATGTTAGGATGAAACCAACATATATGTTTTAAAAGGCAAGAATACCACCATATTAGACAATAAAAGACATACAATCATCAAGATAAAAGTAATAAATAACCATGACACTATATAAATCCGAAAATATGTTTAAATGCAAATGCTTTTTTAAAAAAAACAAAACAAAACGTAAAATAGTAAGATAATAAATACTAAAACAAAATAAAACATGCAATTAAAAACGGGTGTATGCCTCCCTCTGGTGGCAATTCATAGAAACACACTCATGCATAAAAGATAAAATCCGTATCTGATAAAAGCATGCTAAACCACGAAGATAGGAAAAAACGCATACAAAGAAAACATAGAAAATATATAAATAAATAAACATATGTATAAACTCATAAACTAGATAAATACGTGATTATTTCTTGAGGAACTACAATGTCAGTTTTATCCTAAAAATGGCGTCCAACTGAACGGGACATGAAATAAAATGGTGATGTGGTGTAATAAAGGTTAGGCTTGGGCGGAAAAAAATGTGGTTTTTTGGGTACATATATTTTCCCGAGACCGGAAATGTCTTCATGTCTTCCAAGCACTTCCGGGACCCGGAAGATGGCTCCGCCGGCTGGAAACACCGGACAAGTTTAAATTTTTTTTTTAAGTGCTATAAAAAGTGCTATAAGTAATTAAAAAAAAGTGCTCTCAATAGTAAAAACAAAATCATGCATTAAAATAGTTAAGACATGAAATCCCAACCAATAAATACTTTAAAAGAAAGGGAAACGGAACCATATATGTCCGGGCCGCGGGTTCGTGTGAAGGACGGCCAGCAGGAAATGTTGTACCGCAGGTGCGTCTATTCATATTTAATGTTAAGACCGAGCGGGTCCGTGGATTTCATGGACTTAATCTATCTGGTTTCCGCTCGTCTTGTCCAAATGAGTCCTTGTCCGATTTTTCCTGCTCTCCAAGCCAAACGCTTGTAAGTTGTCCAGCTTGTGTAATTTAAAATGTGGGCAAAGTAGGCCATTGGTATTGCCCTTTTTGATTTGATAGACATGTTGTTTTATCCTCTCCTCCGTAGTATTTTGACTTTGTCCACTATATACCATCTGACAGTAATTACATTGAATGCCATAAACCACATTGGTGGTTTCAGGTGGCAAAGTCTGCCAGATGGGGGCGCTGGTGCCGGCCAGGGGGTTCTGGAGGAGTAAAATGCTGTCGTTTCAGAGGTCGACTGTTCATCCTGGCGTGTAGCACTTTAATACTTTCAGACTTTTATTTCTCCTGTAAGCCGGGATGACCCTGAAATTCCTTAGTGCCGTGTTTTCCTCCTGGGCCTGCCGGAAGTGGTCCTTCCGCCGGGAGGCGAGCCTCACCGCAGATCCAGAATATGTTGAAACGATTCACTGTTTGTCCTGAGTATTTATGTTTTTAAATGTATCCCTGACTTCCTTTCTAATGTATCTCAGGAAGCGTTTAGAGTACCCTCATGCTGTAATTAAGATTTGTGTGGCTCCGTCTATGTCCTCCGGGAAAGTGCATATACGGTGAAAACGTATGAGGTGTGATTTAATGATGCCTTTAAATGCATGTCTGGGGTGGAAGCTGGTTTTATGTAGGAGAGCACGCTGTTAGAGCCAAAAGTGTGTCATGTGTGTGTCTATTTCCTGAGTTTGATTACTTTTATTGGTGGCTAGACGGTGCTAAAGGTGCACTGTTTGAGGGATGCTTAAGAGGTGTTACCATAGCTTTCCGACACGCTACCGGAAGGAAGTAACAGTCTTTGACCGTTCTTTGAAGAGGTGTATGGGGAGCTACCGTGGACAGTGAGCGCTGGATTTGAACTAATGAACTATAAATGGAACGTCAATAAAGCTGTAAGTGCATCTTTTTATACCTCAAATACAAGTCTGGAAATCTATTTTACACCTCGCAGTTGAGTAACGCGTCAGACAGATCTTCCGGGTAGCAAGTAGTGTCTGTGTGGCTGCTACCCATCGGACACTACACATAAGTTAAAGACTATCTTCACTATGCGGACATGGAAGATTTCTTGGAGCGAGTATCATGGAGGATGTGTCGCACTGAAAGCATTTGTTAATAATATTTGCATATTTTCTTGTTGTTTATATATTAATGTGCAAAAGCAATATGTTTAGGCTGTAAATGTGTGATTTGTCGCTAAAAGTATTCTGTTTCATAGTATCTTGAAATAGTGTAACGATGACATCACATCCGCTTTGGTCATTTCCGGTCAGAACCTTGTGATCCCGTCTGCAAGCGTGACGGCATTGTAACACGCTCTGTTGATCCGTTGCCATCCTAGGTGCAGCATCATAGAGGCAATGCCGTACGTTGATTATAAGATGTTTAGTGTATGTTGGAGATGTTTAAAAGCATAAATAGTGGTGCCATGTTAGAAACTGTATACACGCTATATACCAGCTAACAGGCGAGGCGACTGTTGCCCCCTGCTGGATATTCATGGAACTGCAGTTACAATAGAAGTAATGGAAACGACTGTTTAAACTGTTTGATTGACAAGGCTTAAAGAAATGTTAACTGCTTTACCAAATATGTACACAGATACTGAGTATTTCTGTATCACTTTATTTTTCAGTTTTTTACATGTCTATGTCTATGAAGAAGTGTTGAAGTAAATGGTCAATCTTGCATCGGCATTGTCTTCATTTGCTCTGGTTTAACTTGGTGTTGAGTCGGCGTTCCAACACGTTGCACGAGAACACTAAAGTAAAAAAGGCAAGTTTGGATGCTGCAAGTCAACATGGCGACAAGTCACTGTGGAAGCTGCAGGACTTCATCGTCGGCATCGTCAAGCGCAGCCCTTGTCAGGGCTAAAGCAGAAACAGCCAAGGTAAGAGCATCATACGCCAGCCAAGAAGCTAAGCTAAAAATGGAAGAAGCTAAGCTAAAAA
>QODF01000333.1:0-97293 GCA_024372805.1 Oostethus manadensis
TATATCCATCCATCCATCCATCCATCCATCCACCCATCTACCTGTATATCCATCCATCCATCCATCCATCTACCTGTATATCCATCCATCCATCCATCTACCTGTATATCCATCCATCCATCCACCCATCTACCTGTATATCCATCCATCCATCCATCCATCTACCTGTATATCCATCCACCCATCTACCTGTATATCCACCCATCCATCTGTCTATCCATCCGTCTGTCCGTCTATCCATCCATCTATCTGTCTGTTTGTATCTATCCGTCCATCCATCCATCTATGCATCCATCTATCTAGCTACCTGTATATCCATCCGTCTGTCTGTCTATCTATCCATCCATCCATCTATCTATCTATCTACCTGTATATCCATCCGTCCATCCATCCATCTATCCATCCATCTATCCATCCATCCATCTACCTGTATATCCATCCAACTGTCTATCCACCTATGTCTATATATCTACCTACGTGTCCGTCTATACATTCTCAACTGTTATGCAAGTGTAAAAAGAAGTGAAGTGTTGTTAATGTAAAGTAAAATGTAATGTAATGCCTTAAACTGCAGCGATGAAGTGCAGAGTGTAAAAAGAAGTTCACCTCTGGAACTTTGCCAACACCCTACGACGGGATAAGGCTCAGCCCAAAAGGCCAAAGAAAAAGCCTGGCAACATTTAGAATGTATAGCAGTTCCACTTGAGGTCCAAAAGGTCCGGTTCTGTTGAACTCTGTGTTACTGTACGTAGAAGAACAGCATGTAATACTAGCGGATGAGGTACACAATAGTGCACAGGTGGAACTCAGCTTTTGGTGCCAATAATGTATTCATCCTGGCCAAAGATATGAAAAGCATGTTACAAACAAGCCGCATTCATGTAATCATCGTGAAAGTGTTCCAATGTTTGCACGCACCCAAGCGGGTGACACTGGTAAATTTGTCAATGCAAACACTTGTTTTTCTTCACAGTGGAGGTCAACCAGGATGAGTTCACATCCAAACACCGCACACACTTTCACATCATTTCCTGCAGCAAACATAAAGCAGAGTCTAGCAGTGTGAGGCCATCTCCAACATCTGGATATCAGCTGCCGGTCCACCCGCCCCCATCTGTTTTATGACAAAATGCAACATCCCCACACCCAGAAAACACTCGCGCTAGATGAGACTCCCCAACGTCAGGAATGCAAAAACTGGCTCCACGTTTCTGCTGCGAGGAAGAAAATGTTAACTCGTGAATGTGTCATACGGTGTGAGAGAACATGTCTTCTAGTTCAAACTTTTTGCTGGAGCTCAGCGGTGCGGCGGGAAAGCATCTGATGGTTGTGATGCGGTGCAGACGGTAATGGTTTTGGGCTGAGGTCAGCGTACGGTCATGCCTCCGCTCCTTCCACATGACCTTGGGCATTCCCAGAGTGGGCGTCATGCAGCCGAGGTCGGGCTTACGGCGCCTGGAGGAAAGCTTACGAGAGCAGTGACACATTGTTGCTGCTGTGACCAAAGCTGTGGGCCAAGTCAGGCCAGCTCTGAACGCCAAAATCTGCCAGGAGGACTTTTGAACGTTAGAGCGAAGAAGCGATGGGCTTTTATGTTCAACAAACATTCCTTATGAGGAAGTACCATTGTGTGGAAAGCAGCAAGGCTCTTAAAACCCTAACATTGTCACCTTTTGCTATGGCTCTGCTCAAAGAACACTGACGCCTACATTTCCCACAATGCACCGGTTGTTTCGATTGCGTAACTTTACAAAACCGCCAATTTGACAGTGAAATCGCCCCAAAACACGACTGTATGACTGCATAACCTGCTCCAAGAAAGCCACTCGCACAACCTGATAGCATCCAATACAAGTGTTTTCGCTCAAATCCACACGTCGAAATGGTCCAACTTAACAATTCAGTAAATGTGGCATTGTGGATGTTGTTTTCCGGGGCATGCGCTGCAGCTAAACTAGATCACAATCTATGTTCTCTCCATATGCACAAAGGCAGAATGTGTATGGAGGTCATGATTGTTCAGGCGTGCAGGTTTTGACAAGCGTGTAATCAAATATAAACTGACATAATTGAAAAATCCATCCATTTTCTGCGCCGCTTATCATCACAGTGGTGGTGGGTATGCCGGAGCCTATCCCAGCCGACTTTGCACGAGAGACGGGGTACATCCTGGACTGGTCGCCAGCCAATCGCAGGACAGACAACACTCACATTCACACTCTAACGGACAATTTAGAGTGGCCAATTATGCATGTTTTTGCAACGTGGGAGGAAAGCGGAGTACCCGGAAAAAACCCACACACGCACACGAGGAGAACATGCAAACTCCACACAGAGATGCCCAAGTGGAGATTTGAACCCTGTGTGGCCAACATGCTAACCACTCGGCCACAGTGCCGCCAAAAAAAAAGCTATTTTTTAGATCTTCATGTTATGTAATAAAATACCAGTAAACAAAAATATATAAAAAATGTTTGAATAAGTATTCTGAACTGTATATTTTAATAGTAGTAATGTAAGAAAAATGAAACACTGTAGTGCTAATTGCTGTACATAATTACAGATATACCAACAAATCTAGGTCAAAATGAATACAATTATTACAAAAACATATAAAAATATATAATAAACACATAAAACCACTAAGACCGTGACAGATAGAATGATACTTAATTCATCTCCAAGAGAAATGTACGTTTCTCTCCAAAAATGTCATAATAAACCTCATCACTCGAACACACAATTCCACGATCCCGGCAAGGCGGGAAAGATAAGAGAAAAATAAGAAAATAGAATAAAAATAAGTAAATACTACACAACTGTTCACATCCAATTTGTAGTGCAATATTACATAATAATAAAATATATTACGCCTTGGTGTCGTCCCGGTGGAGCTGGAACAGCCTGGAGTCTGGACTTCCCTACTGAGACTGGTGCCCCCGCGAGCCGAACCCGGATAAGCGGAAGAAAATGGAATGGAATTAATCCAGAATAATAGAATTCATAATTAGGTAAAGAGTTGAGTCCTGTGTGTGTTTTTATCGCTCTCCCTCTGTTGGGTTGAAAAGCCGTACGGTGATCTGCTCAGTCTTTCAGTGGAGCGGGACAGTGATGCTGTGCCCTGGATGACGCGTGTCCATGATGGTTACTAGGTTATAAACAGCTCTGACTTTCTGCATGCCGCTCGTCATATGACAAGATGAGTTTGCTGCTGGACGTTTGCTTTTTATAGTACAGTAAAAACCAATTTGAACGTGTCAGATGAACACACGATTGCTACCAAACGCAAAATGTGCTTTCTTATCTCTGTGAGGCCAAAAAGGAAGAAGTCGCAATGCAAATACTGTACATACCGTAAGGCAGGAAGTGCCAAGTGAGCCTATTGTCTTGTCCATCTTATCTGGAAGGCTAATATTGTTTTGCAGCACTTCTTGTTTCAGGTGTGACATCTTCCTGTTGTTGTACAATACAGACACTTCATTAGGTACCCATATATGCACATTGTAATACCAGATACAGTACAGTACAGCAACACAGGAGTATTAGAAACACCTCTCAAACTGAGCTAAATACCTTAGTAATTGTATTAGAATGGCAGATGGGATTCTCGTGAGCCATGTTATGCATGCAAAAAGTATTCGGCCATCGTTTTGGCCAATTGTAATACCGATAGCACGAAGCACAAGCATTTTAAAGGGAAAATCTGCAGGTTGTGGGGATCCCAACAACAGGTGCATTGTGGGAAATGTCGGATTGAAGGGTTTTGGAACATGACAAGGAAATGAAAGTAAGGCCCTTGCTGCTTTGTCCGCTCACCCGCCCATCAGAATGTTCTGATGTCATCCACCCTACCACCTACAGCCACTAGGGGGCGTGTGTGCTGCAATGTGACAGAGAATGAACATTGTAGTCTAATAATGACACAATATTGAAACATTGAATTGGTTAACGTTTCCATGATGACGTTCAACCATGTAGGGAAGGCGCACACACACACACACACACACACACTGAAGCGCTCGCCTGCGTGGCTGCAATAAAAACAAATGAAGCCTTCCATTGTGTCCACAGGACAGGAAGGAAGCATTTTTCTCTAAACCACCGTCTTTTTCCCCCATCGTCCTCACAGACTCATTCGTTTATTCTCTGGAAGACACACAAACAATCCAAAGGAAGCACTTTGTGCAAACATATCCTGCTCTCCAGACAGACAAAACTTACCCACTCATTTCTGTCTCTCACATCAGCAGTGAAAGCATTAAGAGCTTCCCACCCGCAGAAGCCGCTCACGTGCTCTCAACTTTTTGTAACGACCCGGATTTGGACTGTTTTGTGATTGAATTGCTCTCCTCAACCACTTAGGCAGGCTACATACCGGGAAAAAGACTCTCAACAGAACTCTCGAAAGAATTGCTCCGATTCATTGTCCTTTCTTGCCGCAGGGCTGCACTGCCTCACACAGTGGAGAATGGACAGGACGAGTTGGCAATAAAGGAAGTCAGCCAGACACTCACTAAGGAAATAATAACTGATAGGCAACTTTCAAACGAAAGAAAATGGCACGTTTCTTGTTTCTATGGCAAAGAGGACAGCAGGAGTCGGCAGCAGCAGGAAGTTCGACACACCTAAGGAAATGACTTCCATGTAATTCCTGATCAAGCTTCCCATACAAGACTGATAACAGGTGTAGTTTGACCAGCTTTCTTTTTCCTGGACACTTGTTGCTAGGCAGAGTTGAAATCCTCAACACTTGCAATGGACAACATTGAGATTAGGGGTCAAGTTTTTTCAAAAATATTTGTGCAACTCAAATAAATGTATTCTACAAAACACACTATTAGTCGTAGATCAACACAATGAGTCACACTGTTTTCCCTACTCCTTGTTGCTAGGCAGATTTCAAATCAAAGGTGCAATAAATCTTCTTCTTTTCCCTTTCGGCTTATCCCTTCAGGGGTCACCACAGCAAATCACTTGCCTCCATCTAACCCTGTCTTCTGTATCCTCTTCTATCTTCATGTCCTCTTTCACTACATCAATAAACCTCTTCTTTGGTCTTCCTCTAGGCCTCCTGCCTGGCAATTCAAAACTCAGCATCCTTCTACCAACATATTCACTATCTCTCCTCCGGACATGTCCCAACCAACTCAGTCTGGCCCCTCCGAAACGTCTAACACCGTTGTACCTCTGATGTGCTCATTCCTAATCCTGTCCATCCTGGTCACACCCAAAGAGAACCTCAGCATCTTCATCTCTTTAATTATTGCAGCCATGCTCATTTGGCAATGCGGGGCAAACGGAAGAGATCACACTACAAAGTATTTATTTATACATAACAGTGACATCTGGACTTGTTCCAAATTTGTTTCTGTGCCCAGGTCAGTGTGGCAGCTCAGAATTTTGGAACTCCGATCTGGATGTTTGCATGCAGTGTGCATCGTGTAAGCAGTACCCAAAGACTCCGTCATGCAACACATGTAAGACACCAGATAAGACACAACACGTCCTGCATCACGGGTGACGCAAATACCAAAATAGGCTTTGTGTCTCTCAGGTAAATCAGTGGAGGAGACATCGGACGTGTGGAAGCTAGCGGCCATCACCAGCTTCTCAGTGTTGGCCGTGGTTCTGGTGGGCGCCGCTCTTATCATCGGGGTCATGGTGCATCGACGCAAGTCGCGCAAAATGCCTCTACGTGGTGAGATTTCATGTTTTTATTATGTTGTCATTGTCACAGCCTACCGTCGTCTTTAGGTCAGTGAAACCTTTGCCGAATACATAATTATAAATATTATTACATAATAATTAGGGATGTCCGATAATATCGGCCCATGGATATTATCGTACCGATATTGGTATAAAAATGTAATATTGGTAAATGATGGTATTGGGTGTTTGCCTATAAATAAAAAAAATCTTTAATTTGTTATGTGGTGTTTTACGGCTGTTATTTGGCGACACCTGGTGGACAAAATAATTCATGGACTACTGCACTGAATGCTATGTTAGGGTAGGAACTCGAGCGTGAGTGCTTGATTGTCTGCCCTGCTATTGGCTGGCAGCCAGTCCAGGGTGTACCCCGCCTCTCGCCTCAAGTCAGCTGGGATAGAAAAATATGATCATTTTTTAAGTATTGCCTGAATAAAATGACAGTTTTATGTGAAAAAAGGTTATACAATGTAAAGAGTATGCTAGAATTGCAGAATAAAGTTATAGAATAATGAGAAAATAGCAATATTTGAAATATAATTAAAAAGAAAAGAATTAAAGATGTAGGTTGAGAAAACCAATACGTGATTTTTTAAAGTCATTTTACTTGATTAGAAACTCCCTGCAATGCAAAACACAGGAAGATATTGTTCAGTGGAAGTGTCAATCAAAAGTCAGCATCTTTGTAAGTACCTAATGTTTATATATTAGATGATTACTTTCTTGCCTTAATGTTGATCGGGCAGTGACGCTGAAGACGACAAATGATGATGGCTGACAGTGAAGAAATATTTGATGATGTTCTTTCAACACAGAGCCAATAGAAGAAACGGCGGGGCCGCTTTATCAAGCTTAACCATTTCAGTAAGTGTCTTCACCATCCTTCCCACAAAGTCAACGTGAGGTCCATCGGCAGTTCATGGAGTCTCTCTCGTGTCCTTTGCAGCCTCTGGAAACGCGTGTGACACAACCAAGAAGCCAGTGAGGCTTCACACCCGGACGGGCAGACCCTCTGGACCGTGAACTGTGTACTCTGACTGACCTTTTGAAAACTGTATTTAAGAGACATGCTCACGTAGTGCCCACACTTCTAGCAACTTTAATGATTCCCCGAGACGGACTGACTGTTTGGATCTGCAGAGAGGCTCGGTGGGCTGCTCGGTGGTGTTCAGTCAGTCCTGCACGGATGAATGTAGCAGACAGGTGAGGACTCCACACGCTGTTAGACAAAATAATAGGTGGGCTGTTTGAATGTAGCTACTGTTTAGGTCGAGTCTACCCTACAAGCCGTCGGTGCACCGTTCCTGCCTGTTCCTGCCACCGCAAACAACACACAGCCTCCGTTCATCTTCTATCTCGGCGCCCGTGTGAACCAGACCCACAGCTCACACCCGACACTGACGTGTCTGGAAGGTGGCGCAGAGCGAACGCAACGCTTTCTAACTCACTGGTCCGTCACTTCGCGTGGAAATAAACACTCGCTCTTTTGCTTCCCGCTAAGTAAGACCGTTAGGGCCCCGCTGACAGAAACATATTAAACATAGTACTCATTTTCCAAAATCATCGAGAGCAAAAATGTTACCAATTTTGCAGAAAAATGTTTGCTTATATTAGAAACATATATATTTTCAAGACAATTTGCAATAATGAAACTGTACTTTTCCAAAAAGTGCTCCTTGTACTGTTAGATTTGCAAGAATAGATTTGCTTTGTCAGGAAAAAAAATCATCTTTTTTCCCACGCAAGTCAAACTTAGGAGGAAAAAGTTTGACACAAATAGAATAAAAATGACAAATCGTCCTTAAAAAATGATTTTTAGAAGAAAAAAATGGAGGTATATACATAAAAACAATAATACTACTACTACTAATAATTACAAAAAAAACATATTTTTCTTATTTTTTAATTTTCAAAAGTTTACATCACAAAGTACCATTTTAAAAAGTTCTAAATTTATGGGGGTGAAGTTGCAACACTGCAAACATGAAGTGGAAAAATGTTTTAAGAAAAATGTTGAAATATTGCAACAAAAAAGAGCTGCAGTTTTGCAGAAATAAAATTAAGACTTTTACAACAAAAGGGTTGCAATGGTGTAAGAATAATACCAGAAAAAGTTTCAGGAAAGTCAAGTCAACAATTTAAGGGACTTTACGCTGCCAACATTCACTCATCTCCTACTTGATCCTCAAATGTCAGGGATTGTTTCTTGTCAGTGAGGCCCTAAAAGTCTTCAAATCAGCTGTATTGATCATCCGGACCAGAGCAAAAAGGCATGGATCGGAAAGGCCAAGATGCTGGTGTGACTGGGGGTGTTTTTGCCGCACCCCGCCAGCACATTTAAAACAAGGCCAAGATGCTGGTGTGACTGGGGGTGTTTTTGCCGCACCCCGCCAGCACATTTAGGAGAAGGGACTTGGGTAAAAGGTCTACCAGGCCAGCTAGTAGTGATTCTAACACCTTCCCCTTAACACTTTTTTCTCTTTCTAAATGTATATATAATGTACTGTACATGCACTGGCGTATTTTACCTAATGCAGTCCTATTGCTTTTAGTACCAAATGTATTTTCACAATAAAAGTGACAACCATGCTTGTTTTGAATAGAAGCTTCCGATGGGGGGGGGGTTTACTCACGGAGTGTTTGCTTATATTCCAAGGGATGTACAAATCTACACTTGAGTGACAAAATAGTTCCAGAACTGACTTCAATAACGAGCAGAGCACCTTAAATCCCGTTAAATAACACAATAGTCTGGCACGGTTTTTCTACAGAAGAAAAAGCATTGAAAAACATACTTATAATGGTGTGCAACATAAAAGTAAGTAAATAAATATTAGTTTAATGTGCATTTGTTGCTTTGCTATTGTGGTGAATACATGATATTCCAGTCAATTGACATAAATAGCAAAAACTGTGCTCCAATGGAAGAGCACATGACAAAACATGTTGGCTGGAGTCTCTCTTCGCTGTGCAAACACAATCATGCTGCAAACTCAACTTTCCAAAGGCAGGTAGCAGGAATGAGCGCCGGCGCATCAACGAGGTATTTCATGCGTACAGGCAGTGGCAAAAATAAGGCAGGAGGAGAAATGTAAGAAAGTGGCAAATAAAGAAGGATAGTCTCAATTGTCCTTCGACGTAGTGATGGTGGAAACGCCGTCTTAACCCCAGCATGCAACAAGACCTTTGCCCCGGAAAAAAGTCTGACAAACAGGTCGTCTTATATTCAAGGTCTAGATTTAACAGGTGGTGCCACTCACCTGCACGTCGGTGACCAGTGGCGACAACCATTGCTAATATTTCTAATTTCACCCAAAAAAACATTTTTGGAAAATGAGGGGTGATCTAATACTGTAATATTGGGGTTTGTCTTATATTCAGATCAATTAAACACTACAATGTGTGAATGGTCGTCTATATGAGCCCTGTGACTGACTGGCAACCAGTTCAGGATGCACCTAGCCTGCTGGGATAGGCTCCAGCACACCTCTACAACCCTAATGAGAATATGGATTTGTTTAGTATATATACATAAGTTCATATTTTCATTAAAGTGATTTTTTTTGGAAATGATGTTATATTTAATTATATTTCAATATTACCAAAAAGAAAGTATTTTAAGAGGGCTGTGTTGGTATTCTATACCTACTGTCTCCTTTAGACTTCTCAGACACTTAAAAGTATCTAAATAAAATGCGTGTAAAAAGTACTGTATTTGTGTCCTGACTGTGGCAAGACCTACTTTGAAGGAAGTCCACAGAACCTTTGCCGACAACACGACTAAACCATTCAAGTGCTCGCCTTTACGCAGAACAGAAGTCCATGAGGCGTTCAAGAAAAGATTCTTTGCATCGTGTAAAAATAGCCAAGCAAACAGACCAAGTTTGAAAAGTTTTCTGTTTCTGTTGTGTTGGTCTGCGATTCATTCCTGCCATGAAGTTCCGTAAGGGCTACAGAAAAGGTTTCTCCCCCCAACATTGACAGAAGGTCCACGTTAGACATGCAAGGAGATCAATAAATACGTGCCTTTCAGCATACTCACCCACATGAACTTGAAGGTAATCAGTAGTAGTACTCTAATGTAGTAAAACGTCATTTAGGAGTACATCATTGAGGTGAGCTCTCAGACAACACACTAGGAGGTATTTGAGGTTTGCTAGTCCTTCATAGAACATCAGTGAGGCACCGGGGTGCACTGTACAATCTGTGGAGTCCTCGTGGAAAACATTCAGTCTCCACTGGAGGTAATAAGAATCTTCCTCAAAGGAAAGAGCCCACGTCCAGGCCCATGAAGGTGTTAGCATCCCAGCTAAAAGAGGCCGAGTCACAGGACTGCTGGCTCCGGTGCATCTTCTCATGATGCCTGAGGTTGGACTTGCTGGAGAAGTTCTTGTTGCACAGCAAGCAGGCGAAGGGACTCTCTTTGCTGTGGATCCGCCGGTGACAAATGAGCTGAGTGGACACGCGGAAGGCCTTGCCGCACTCCAGGCACTGGTAGCGCTTGGGCTCTGTGTGGATGCGGCGGTGGTTCTTGAGGGCCATCAGGTTGGTGAACTCCTTGTAGCACACAGAGCAGGAGAAAGAGCCCGTCTTGTGGCTGTTCTTGTGGTTGAGGAGGGAGCCGGCGTGGCGGTAAGTGCGGCCGCAGTGCTCGCACGCATGGCTCTTCCCCTTCTCAGCCGCATCGCTTCCTGGAAGATGGGACAAAGGCGGCGGGACCTCCTTGGAATCTTCCAAATCCCAGCCGAGCCCTTCAGATTTGCCCTCGACTGTGTGCTGCTGGCACGCTCTGGAGTGCGCCTCCATGTGGCTCTGCAGGTGCAAGATCAGACAGAAGGTCTTGCCGCATTCTGGGCAGCAATGGCGCCTCATCTGGGAGTGGATCTGTAGCGTGAGGAGGTCCGGGAACGTCTGCAGACACAGGGCGCAGTGGTGGAGGTTTTCCGAGTGCGTCTTTTTGTGGTTGAGGAGAGAGCCGGCGTGGCGGTAGGAGCGGCCGCAGAGGTCACACCTGCACCGAGAAGATGTTGGAAACACTCAAATCTCAACCTGCTGGCCCCGCCGACAGTCATGTGTGGAAGTAACTCCTCAGAACGTTATTTTAGCAACCCCGCGCACCACATGGTGGCGCTGTCATTAAACCCCAACGCCAGACTGACTTGTAATTTCTCACAACTGTCATCTGAAGATGTCTAGCCGGATCAGCATGGAATTTGGTACACACCTTCAGGGATGCTTGATAAACACCACTAATTAGCAATTAGCCATGAACATAATTCATTCCTTTCTTCATCCATTTTCTATGCCGCTTATCCTCATTAGGGTCACGAGGATGCTGGAGCCTATCCCAGCTGACTTTGGGCGGGAGGCGGGGTACACCCTGGACTGGTCGCCAGCCAATCACAGGGCACATATAGACAAACAAACATTCACACTCACATTCATACCTATGGACAATTTAGAGCGGCCAATGAAGCTAACGTGCGTGTTTTTGGAGGAAACCGGAGAAAACCCACGCACGCACGGGTAGAACATGCTAACTCCTCACAGAGATAGCATAATTGCATGACAAGATGATTAAACATTTGTCCAATCATCATGAAGCTGTGAGGGTGTGTGTGCTACAAGGACGCACCGCAAACGTCACTGACAGTCATGTGAACAAAAATGAGGACACCCCCACGGGCGTATGGAACAAGTTCAACATGAGGCCGCGTGAGGGACTAATAAAAGTTTGTTGAGGCCACCTCCGGCCTGTGGGCCGAGTGCATTTGATCCGGTCCCCCGTGTGGTTCCAAAAACCGGAAAAAAGGTAGAGGAACTGTTCCAAAACGCCCCAAACCATTGAACCCGCATACGCACATAGTATATAATCATAAACATGTGCTCTATTGTTTCTTACAAACTTACTTTGACCCTCCGGGGACTTCACTAAAACTGAAATGACCCCCAACAGGAAAGAACTGTCCCCCACCCCTGTTGTAGTCATCCCAAGTAACAAAGAGTGTGTGCAAAGGTGGGACGGAGTCCAACGTGAAATTAAAGACTGGTGTGGATTTTGCATAGAGCTTCAAATTGAGGGTGCTTTTCCCCCTCGGAATGACACCGCAGTATGGGATGTTTGCTCCTTAGTCTGTAAGAAGTACATGGTTCTGTACACAACCACAACCTATCCCACCTGGCACCCTCCGACTTGCATAAGAGCAATACTACAGAACGGTTTTAACAATAATTTAAAGGGCCATTGACATGACCATACAAAGGTAGAAGTAGTTATGTAACTGTACATCTGACACCACACAAATTCCAACCTCCAACGTCACAGAATCAAGTAGTATTTCCTATAAAACGTGCTTGTTGATGAAGTAACTGTAAGCCTGCTTTTGGCCCACCCCGTAGTTTGTAGACCTGTGTGTTAAAATGCTTCAAATTGTGAAAAAGTACAATTTCCGGCTCAGAAAAGGGGCGTTTCCGAAAGCGACGCCGGCGTGTGTCTCAGGGCGCAGTGCAAACAAAGACAGCTGAAGACTAGGAAGGAACACATTTGGCTTGAAAGTACGCCATACAGGCATTTTGGATGCTAGGATGCTATTTCTGTTGCTATGCTGCACAGGACGGGACCATTCAAAGCTGCCACAGAACAGTAAGTGGTGTCTTACTTACATGTTGTATTGTAAACACCATTCCACCATAGCGACAAGCGTTCAAAGCCTTATACATGTCATGACACATTTCCGCAGTGATGCAAACTAAATGAGGCTCAGCACACCCCGTTATGGCTCATCAAGAAGCAACAATTGAAAAATAAGGTAGAGAAGATGACTTTATATTCCTTCATCTCCCTTTTTAAGCCGACCGATCTTCATTTCCACGTCTCTTCCGCACCAGACACGCTAGCTTCATTGTTGGCGGTTCAAATAAATATGGCATAACTCAGTCTTCTGCAAGTTCTCTATCCATTCCATCTCCACGTTTCTTCCTCCTTGAAAGTTAGGGACAGGTCGCTCAAACCTTCACTACACACATGCTTTAACTGTGAGCATCCACCGCCATGTTTGATGCCGCGTGAGGACCACGCCCCTCTTCTGAGCAGCTTCTGGTTAAAAATGAAACGTCGTTTTTGCAAATGTACCGTTTGATGCAACAAACAACATAATTATAAACAATGTAGAACAGATTAAGCAAGTGCTTCTTGACTAAAGGGGGTGAGAGAGCCAAAACTGGGGATATGGACCCCCTTTTAGGGTGTGTAGCGGACAGCTAGTCAGACAACATTTTAAAACGGACTTTTTGGAATAAACTTTTGGCAGGTATGCACGTATGAATGAACGCTTACAGTGTCGCCAGTTGGGATTGTGGGCCTTTCGCCAGACATGAAAACGGGCTGGTTCGTGGCTTTGGATTTGTTTTCTCTCTTAAAAATAAGAAAGTCTCAGTGCATTTTGTTGTGTTGTCGTGGACTGATGCTTCAGTGTGTTTGCTGATGGGGCACACAAATATAGACATAATGCTAACTCATAGCTCCTTGACAAGTGCGGGTATTGAAAGATTAGAAGGTGAGAGTGGCTGGTGAGTGTAAGGTACACGGTGATATGAGATCCTAAACTCACGTGAAGCACTTGTCCAGGTTCTCGCCTCGCTGGATGCTGCCGCTTCCTTCACCTCTCCTGCAACGGTGCCTCTGAAGGCCGGACCTACCCTGGAAGTTCTTCCCGCATGCGGAGCAGCTGAAGTGTCCATTCACTCGGCTGTGGACCTTCTGATGGTTGTGCAGGAGGCTGGCCAGACGGAAGGCCTTTCCGCACGTGACGCACGCGTACTTCTTCTTCTGCGTGTGGATGCGCGTGTGGTTGCGCAGCGCCATGGGGTTGCTGAAGGACTTGGAGCAAACGGTGCAGGCAAAGTGTCCTGTCTTGTGGGTGTTCTTGTGGTTCAGGAGGCTGCCAGCGTGGCGGTAGCTGCGTTGGCATATGCTGCACGTAAATGTCCGCTCCTCCTTGCAGTCTGCCTGTGGATCTCCGCTTCCTGGAGATCTCCTGCAGGAGTGGGCCGCCAGTTGGTCAGCAGAAGGAAACGTCTGTTTACATTGTTTGCACTTTGAAGCACTCTGCCTAAAGCTCCGCTTCCCACCCTTTTGGGACTCGGCACAGATGTGGACTGACAGCAGCTTCTTCCCTCGGAAGGCTCTTCCACACTTTTGGCAAGAATGCTTCTTCCTACTGGCGAAGTGGGTGCGTAAGTGGTTCTTCATTGCCAGCTGATTGGAGTAAGCGTTGTTGCACACAGAACAGTAATAGTGGCCTGTTTTATGGGACTTCCTGTGGTTGACCAGACTTCCTGCATGGCGATACGTGCGCCCACACTGCTCACATGCAAAAGGTCGGACACCCGCGTCCTCTGATTTGACCCGGGCGTCAGGTGTTGCTTGTACCCGCGTGTCTCTGGTACCTTCATATAACTTGGTCCTGTTCAACTGCATGAGGGCCTGGATCTGGTCATTCAGTTCTTGGATCTTGGCTCGGTTCTCCTTGTGCCTCCTGAGGTGGTTCAAAAGTTGCTTCTGGGTTTTAAAGGCTTTGCCGCACTCATGACAAGTATGCCTGAATGGGGAGAGATTCGATTCAGCTTTATTGTCATTGCACAAGGAAGTGCAGTTAGTATCCAATCAGGGAATAGAGAAAACAAAGCATATATATCATTTTGGTTGTTGACCTTATTTGGTGACGGGATGGAATTTCTAATGTGTTTTCTTGGAAAATCACCTGGAAAGGTCAGCAAATGTTATTGTTTTTGATGTGAATGCTTACTCACCACAGCACAGTTTCAATTATGTCTAAAATGTCTCGGAATTTTCCCCGATTAGATAAGCTATATTGGGTAATATGAGCTTAAAGAAAACTGTAGGGGAGTTATTTCATGTCTAGAGGGCTCTAATAATGTTTAAAAAAAACACACGGTTGTAAACCGGTTTAAATGCTCCAACCACAAAAATATCGTATTTATAAATAACAACCCTACTTTGCTGAATTCACGGAACCAATGAACAGCAATGAACGAGGGATTACTGTAAATCTGCAACAAGAATGGAAATATTTTCTAAATAAAGCGGAATGGTATGGCGGAGGAGTCAGAGCTAACCTTCCTCACAGTCAAATGCAAAGTGTACCAAAAGACGGTAGAGTAACGCCAGCCTAAATATGAGCATGTAAAGCTAACACTGACAGTACTAAACATACACAACTGCATGTGCTACCCTACCAGTGTCCTGTTGTAGGGGTAGAATGTTTGCATATGAATATGCAGTAGATATGAATAAAATGCCCCAGGTGATTGTGATTACTTTCTATTTTAATTTTACTGGCTGGCAAATGATTACAACAAACTGATTGAAAATGATAATGACTGTAAACGCTGGTTGGTAAGCGTCTTAAAACCAAAATGGGACAAAACGGAATGTGCTACTGCAAGCTGACTGACAAATACCAACCTGACATAACCTACAGGAAGCTGAAAGCATGCAGACGGGGATTCTTTTGTTTGGGACTGACCTCTTGACATCAAAGTGGGACCTCTGGTGGTTTTTCAGGGCCAGTAGGTTGTAGAAGCGCTTGTGGCAGATGTGGCATTTGAACACGCCGGTCTTGTGTGACTTTTTGTGGTTCAGGAGGGAGCCGGCGTGTCTATACGAGCGGCCGCACTGATCGCACCGGTACTGGCGATCCGCAGAAGCCTCAATGTCGTCCTTGACGGCGCTCGTGTCTTCTTGCTGGGCGCCCTTCGCTTTTAGCTCCTCTTCCTTAACACTTGCGCCTTCTTCCCTCGTAGCAGTGCTGTCATGCCTCTCCAGGTGATGGAAGTTGGCGCAAAAGATGCCGCTGCTGCTGCAGACGATGCTCTCCGCTTCCTCCTCGCTTCCTGGCCTGTCACTCTTGCCGGTATCCTCGTCCTCTGAATGTTTGATGTGCACGAGCTGATGCGTGAGGAGGTCTTGCCTGCAGGCAAAGCTTTCTCCACAAGTACTGCAGATCATCATCTCCTCTGACTCCTTATCTTTTGGCTCCTCTTGAGAGGACAAGGACGAGGGTCCTGAGCTTGTCGTGGTGGCGGACTGCGATTGAGTGTGTCCTCTGAGATGGCTCCTGAGGGCCCTTATGTTGGTGTAGCTGTTTCCACAAATAGAGCACTGATAAAGATCAGCGTCATCTTCTTCATCACCATTTAGCCGATCGCTACTCAAATTGCCGTGCTCAAGGTAACTCTGATAGTTGGCATCATTCTGTTCGTGAAATGACACGCCGGTGCCGCAGTCGTCACTCGTGGTGTGCTGCTGTTGTAGTAAAGAGCAACTGTGAGCGATAATCCCAGTGATGTCTGCAAACGTCTCACCGCAGTCAGCACACATGTGCCTCTGCATCAAGTGCTCACTGTGAGGTGGCTGCCCGCTCACGTCCGGAGGTAATTCCTGATTCAACTGCTCGCTGTACCCCCCGTTCTCCTGATCAAAACCCCGGCTGCAAACATCATCTTCTTGTGAGGGGAAGCCGCCTTGCTGGATGTTCAGGGTGAAAGGCTCTAACGAAAGCCAATCCTCGTCCCCATTGAGGCTGGAGGAGCATTTCTGACCTTTATGGAGGCGGAGGTGACTTTTGAGCGCAGCCAAGTGAGGATAGCACTTCTTGCAGATGGAGCAGTGGTAAGTCCCGACCTGATGTGACCTTTTGTGGTTGATGAGGCTCCCGGAGTGGCGGTAGCTTTTGCCGCAGATCTGGCACCTGAAGGGACGCTCGTCAGATCGGACAGAGCCGGATTCAGGTGCACTCTGTGCCAGAAGGGGAATTACATCGTTTGTGTCTATCAGTGAGGGTACTCCCTGAGGTGTTTGATTATTGGAGCAGTCCGAATACACGAAACCATTAAGACTGTCATGTGACACGGACGGATAAGTTAAATGAGGTGCGCAACAGTTTGAGTCCGACGTGTTGTCATGAGCAACAATACGGCTATCCGCCGGGGTATTTTGCAGCCCAAATGACGCAGATAAGGAGTTATGCATTTGGATGTGGTCCTGGAACTCTTCGTCACTTGGAAATAGAACCTGACATAAATGGCAGAAATTGACAGGAGCGCCGTGACTCTGCGGGGAAAACTGCTGCAGTGTGGAGTTGGTGGGGAAGCCAGAAACAGAGCTGCTACTGCTGACCTTGTGAGTCCTCTGGTGGTTGTAGAGCGCAGCCATGTTGTTGAACAGTTTGAAACACACGGTACACTCAAACATTCCCAGTTGGTGTGTCTTTTTGTGGTTGCTCAAGCTGCGGTGGTGGATGTAGGTTTTGTCACACAAGTCGCATTTGAAAGGTCGGCCCGCGGCGTCGTCGGAGGTGTCACATGGTGAATTGAAGACCTCAGTCATGTCTTCACCATCAGTTTTTTCATACTCCATGTCTTTACACTCCTTTGCCTGCATGGTGAGGTGGACCCTCTCATGTGTGGCAAGTTGCGTTGCCAGGCGAAAGGCCTTCCCGCACCGTAAACATGAATATTTCTTCTGCGACGTGTGACTGCGCATGTGATTCTTCAAAGCCAAAGCATTAGAGTTCTCTTTGCCGCATTCGCTGCACCGAAAAGTCCCCACGTCATGAGCCTTTTTGTGGTTAGCGAGGCTGCCGGCGTGTCTGTATCCACGCCCGCACTCCTCGCATTTGAATTTGCGCTCCGCCTCTTGTTCCAGGTGAAAGAACACGTGCTCAAGTAGAGTCGGCATGTTGGGACACACCGGCCTGCACTGTTTGCACGGAAAACCTGTCACCCGCGCGGGCTGCTGCAGAGCCACGACAATGCAGATTGGAACAAGAGCACTGGATATGCAGGAGGGCAATGCATCCAATTCACAATGGAGGACAGTTCCTTAGGTCCAAAGGATGTCGAGTGAGGGAAAACTGGTAGACGGAAGGCAGGTCCATAAAATTAGAAGAGTAGCATCTGAACGGGACAAAAAACATATTAGTTTAGTGTGTATGATCTCTTCTTGTAACATAATAGATTATCATCCTGCACAATTAAAGAGTTTCATGAAAAATATATATCTTTAAAGGATACATTGTTGAAATACATAATTTAGTGTGAAGTGGTGTGGAATTGCACTGCCTCTCCCTGTTGACAGCTTTCTGGTTACTTTATTTATCCGCAACAAGAACATTGTTACATTATTATTTGGGTGTCATCCTGTTTGGAAAATGAAAGCTCTAACTATATTACTATAACAACACCTGCCAGGCCAACCAACAAACCAGCAAGCACTCCAGTACCGCAGCTTAGGAAATACGACGTCTGCACACCAAATGTACACCAGCTGATGTAAATGTGCTGCGGAGAGCTAACCTTAGCGCCCTGCCTGCTAGCCACATCCTAGCTAGCAAAACAAACATTGCACCAAAACGACCGGAAGCTAATTCACGGATTCAACGACAACAAATGTGCTCAGTGAATACCTTAAATGCCGCCTCAGCGCACATGACGACGGTTATATAGTCACTCGTCAATTAGACAAATGCATTTGCTAGCTTAAAGATAAGCTATTCCAATTGTGTTCCATTTCCTTCCTCCAGTCCACATTGCTCTTGTTGCTAGGGAACAGGAAATGTGCATCGGCGAAATACTTCCCCCGTCGAGTCACTTAAAAAGCACTCCCCTGCAGAAGTAACTTTTCACTAAACACTGAAAAAAAATACTTATTAGATGATTCTTTTAATGTAATCCACAGGGGGGCATTTACCTGTTGTTTTACGTATCCTAGGCTACCCTTGTCGTTTGAGTGTGATATTTATGTATTTCAAACCCCATCGGCCAGCTCGGGTTTACTGTGGCTTTAAAAACAACGTACGCAATTGGTCACTTCAACGCAACGCAATTTAATGTGGTTTCACTTTTGGCTAGCTGTCAGCGTAGATGTCGTCATCTTGGTCCTAGCGCCGGACCATCCACACGCGCAGTCTCTCTCTCTCACGCGCAGCCAGTCACAGCGAACCACAACGTCCGACAAGAAATACAGTTGCGTCTGGCGTCCTTTTTTTTTTTTTTACACCATTAATGCTTCGTTTCCAGGTGAGGATGCAACTCGTTTGTTAAATAGAATAAAAGCGTAAAAATGTAGCCGATGTTTGCCTCGTCAACCCGCGTTGACGATGCCAACTGGGGCAGGCGGTCCTAAAGCCAGCCATTTTGTGTCGCCCCGAATTAAATTAGCATGCAAGCTAACCGTCGTGAATACGCAATTTATCAATTTATCGTCTGGATTCAGTACCGCCGTGACATCTACATGTCGTCCGTGATGCGTGCACCTTGTAGTACAGTTAGTCGTTGAAAATGGAATAATTACCGCTGACTTCCCCCGCCGTCTAATCGGTTAGCTTATTGTCCCTAAGGTCCTAATGCCAGCCATTTTGGGACACACTGTTACACCTGATGATGTGCACTACTTTTAATATGGTGCAAAATCCTCACTCTCGCGTGTTATGCCGAGCAAAACACACAGCATTTTAGCATCGCCATAATTCTGATGACACGTTTTGTTCAGTTCATCTTCAGGCATAGAGATGGCATCCCCACAACCCGCTAGCCCGCCTGTGACAGAGCAGTACACCCCTCCAGCCCAAGATGAGGAGAGTCAACAAGAGGCGGCAGCCAAGGATCCGCCTGGGAAAAGGCGAGGCAGGGGCCGCCCCCCGAAATCCAAACTGTCATGCAAGTGCTCGTCTTGCTCAGAGTTCTTCAGGAGTGCCTCGGCGCTGCGCAGCCACAAGCTTTCAGCGCATGCGAAGGAGCACGCGTGTCCTCGGTGCGCTAAAAAGTTCCCCAGCAAGGCGCAGCTGTCCAAACACCAGAACACCCACTCGGCCCAGCGACCCTTTCAGTGCCCCGACTGTCACAAGGCGTACAAGACTCCCACCGAGCTGCGCAACCACAGCCGCTCTCACACCGGAGAGAAACCGTTCGTATGCACCGAATGCGGAAAGGCCTTCATGCAGGCGATATGCCTGAAGATCCATATGACGCAGCACAGTGGCGAGCGCCCTTACTCGTGTCGCCAGTGCTCCAAGAGCTACCCCACTTTGTCCAAGCTCAAGGTGCACATGCGATCTCACACTGGAGAGAAGCCCTACTTTTGTGGCGAGTGCGGCAAGAGTTTTGCCGACCCCTCCGTGTTTCGTAAGCACAGGAGGAACCACCAGGGGCACCGTCCGTACGCCTGCAACCAATGTGGCAAAACGTACACGGAGCTGAAGGACTTAAAGAACCACGAGCGCTCCCACACCGGAGAAAAACCCTTCCTGTGCTCCGACTGCGGCAAGGCCTTCTCGCGCTCATCCTCACTGGTCTGCCACCAGCGCATCCACTCCCAGAACAAACCCTATCACTGCGAGCAGTGCGGCAAAGGCTTCACCCAGCTGTCCTCCTACCAGTCTCATCTCCGCACGCACTCCGGAGAGAAGCCCTTCCTGTGTCCGCAGTGTGGCAAGATGTTCTCCGACCCGTCCAGTTTCCGGCGGCACCAGCGAGCTCACCTCGGATTCAAGCCCTACCCCTGCGATAAATGCTCAAAAAGATTCCGACAGCCGGCGGATTTGGCCGTGCATGAGCGGGTTCACTCCGGAGAGCGGCCGTATAAATGTCAGAACTGCGACAAGGCCTTTGTGGCGTCCTGGGACCTGCGGCGCCACATGCTCGTCCACACGGGTCTCAGGCCCTTTTCATGCACCGAGTGCGACAAGTCGTTTACCGAGCGCTCCAGCCTCAACAAGCACCGCCGCGTGCACTCGGGAGAGCGTCCTTTCAAATGCGGGGAGTGCTTGAAGTCCTTCGTGGTGTCGTCCAGCCTGCGCAAGCACGAGAGGACTCATGTGGTGGAGCAACAGCAGCAGAGACAAGAACCAGAGGAGGCGGCAGACTTTAGCAGCCACACTACCCTTCCTCAGTTCTCCTGCACTCACTGCGACACCACCTTTGGCACCTGGGATGAAGTCCAAGTGCACGAGAATCTCCACGCCATGGACCAAGCCCCTCCGAGCGAATGCAAGACGGCAGGCTCGCACACGTGCGGGACCTGCCGGGCGGAGTTCACCCACCTGGCAGAGCTGCAGGACCACGAGAAGCAGCACCCCAAGCCCAGGCCTCACGTGTGCCCGAGCTGCGGCAAAGGCTTCCTCAATCGGGCTGGCCTCCGCAAACACCAGAAGATCCACTCTAGCAGCAAACCTCACAGCTGCTCCCACTGCGGGAAAGCCTTCCTGTTCCCCGCCTACCTGCGCAAGCACTTACGGACTCACCAGGCCACCTCGCTCAACGACTTAAACATCATCCACACCGACCCGCTGCCCTCGCCTTTGCCGCCCCCTAACGAGTCGCCCCCCAGCACTGTGGAGACCAGAAGCATCTCCCTGACAGTCCCTGCCGCCGTGTCTGCTGCCAGTTTTCAGACTCTGCCCGACTACTTAATCAAGGAAGAAGGACTTGAGACAAGCTCAGCCAGTGCCCTGAAATAGTTTTTTCTGAAAGGCTTCGTCGTGTATCGCTGTCGTTATCGTGGTGGTGATTTAGGGAAATCCATCCTGTACTGTAACTTTGGCTTCCCACAAAATGTTGTACCAAAAGTCACGCAGGAACAAAGTACACTTGAATATAAAATAATGAGGGTATAAAACCTCCGATTCTTTTTTGGAAATTTTTTTTGACATCAAACCAAAGTCAATAGAACACGTCAGAAGAACCACAAATAGTCCAATATGGAGCCAGAACACTGCCAGTAGGTTTTGAAGAAAAAGATGTATGGATACTGAAACAAGAGGAGGGGAGATTCCATCGAAAATGAAATATGGACATTTTTTTTAATAACGTGTTTTTCAGTGTCAGATTACGCCTTCATGTCTTTTTCCAATGACGTTGTGTTTATTTTTCCTTTTTTTATTACAGCGATTTGGCGTGTTCGGGGGGAGGGGCTTCATTGGTTACCATCATTTATTATTACTTTCAGAACTCCTCCTATGTTTGCTAACTTGCTAACTGAGATACTTTCCCCCCCAGCGGTCGCTGGCAGGTTCTCATCCTAAATCAGTGGTGTGAGAGTGACAGGTTGAAAAGCTCCGGCTCCTCTGCCACCCGTTGAGTTTGCATATATAAATCTGTGGACTCTGAAATGACATGTCTTTTTCAGACTCATTCATTCATTCATTTTCTATGCCGCTTATCCTCATTAGGGTCGCGGGCATGCTGGAGCCTATCCCAGCTGGCTTTGGGCGGGAGGCGGGGTACACCCTGGACTGGTCGCCAGTCAATCGCAGGGCACATACAGACAGACAAACACTCACACTCACATTCATACCTGTGGACAATCTAGAGTCACCAATTAACCTAACATCTGTCGTTGTTCAAATTTCACTTCCTGCAGCAACATTTGCTTCAACTGAATTTTGCATTTGTGATTCCAAACTGTTTTACTGTGAAAGTACTGTGTGTCGTCTGAAAGATAAAAATTCATTTCAAGTATTCAACGAGAAGCAAATCCAATTTGACATAATAGTGATGTTTATTTTAGAGTGTGGTTTACACATAATCACAATGGGTGTGTATGGGATGTCCTGTTTCTTTTGCTGTAAATTAAATATTCGGCCGCCACTGTGGTGATCAGCGATCATGAGATGAATGGACAGGTTATGAATTCCCACGGCCGCCATGTTTTTCAACTAATCTTGCTGGAATATGTCAGTCACACACGCCAGATGTTGTGGCGCTACCGCTAAACACTGAAAACTTCATGAATCCATCCTACCCTTTTCTATGCCGCTTATCCTCGCCGGGGTGTGCTGGAGCCTATCCCAGCTAACTTCGGGCAAGAGGCGGGGGAACACCCTGGAATGGTCGGCATGTACAATCATCTCCAAGAAAAATTTGTCGAGCTGTGTGGAAAAATGTCAAGTCAACGCGAGTCATGCGCTTTCATGTCACCATGTGGTGCGTGTGGGAAAAATAATAGCACGGGCCGCGCGGGAGTCATCTTACTCAAACACGAACAATCGTGAAGAATCGACAACCTGCCGGTGTCGCCCTATGCGACATGAAAGCTGAGCTGCGAGCTAATAGAACGCTAAACATTCATTCATTCATTTTCTATACCGCTTATCCTCATTAGGGTCACAGGGGATGCTGGAGCCTATCCCAGCAGGCTTTGGGCGAGAGGCGGGGTACACCCTGGACTGGTCGCCAGCCAATCACAGGGCACATATAAACAAACATTCACACTCTAATGGACAATTTAGGGTTGCCAATGAAGCTAACATGCATGTTTTTGGAATGTGGGAGGAAAGCGGAGTACCCGGAGAAAACACACACACACACGGGGAGAACATGCAAACTCCACACAGAGATGCCCAACGGAGATTCGAACCCAGGTCTTCCAGATCTCCTTACTGTGTGGCCGAAAGCTAAACATAAAATATAGAACACGTTACACATGTTCTGCTTGGAGAAAGGTTCCTTCCATCCGGTGTCATCCGAGAGGTGTCCATACCTGCAAGGGGTCCTCTTTGTCACCCTCTCTGTCCTGCTGCAGAATTCCTAGAAGGAGCTGAATGCAATGTGGGCTTTCAGCAGTGTGTGTGTGTGTGTGTGTGTGAGTTTGGGTTGCTTCCAATGAGGTGAAAAGGGAAGGCTGGATGTTGGCTAGAAGCCCTGTTTGTTCTTTATCATGATGGTCTTCCTGTTGCTGTGCTTCATGGTGTAAAGCAGCACCGCGCCGGCGTCTGTTAGAGACTGCAGGGAGAAGGGAAATCGCAGCGTGATGATTTGGGGAGTATTCCCCCAGGGATTATTTGCAGAAGATGTCCTTTACCTGAGAGTCTGATACGACAGATTTTCCCTGGAAAAGCAAGAGAGTCAAAGTGAGCGCCCGGCAGACAAAGTGAGAGCCTTTACGGTCGGCAAAACAAATTCACCCTTGTGAAGTTTCGGATGTTTTTGTATATTGGCTCCATGGTGATGACCCATTCTTTAAACGTCTCTCTGTCCTCCGAACTGCGGTTGGAACTGCGGACGCCACAATCAGACGCTGGCATACAAAGGGGCTCCTTCGTCAGCCTCCGCCCCGAAACACTTACATGACTCTCTCAATCAGCTTCGTCTGTTGCTCACTCTCCAGCCGGGCGTCGTGGAAGCGGCCCCTGACGGCCAAAGCGGCGCTGGCCTGTGATGAGTTGAGCTGAATGATGGGCAGAGATATGCAGGACAGCGCCACCATGCTGAGGAGGAGGGTCACACACTCCTTAGTCACGCCGTGTGAGGTAGTGATCCGTAGGGAGGTGGCAATCACCTTTCGTTAGTAACACTTCGGTCCACGGTGAACACTCTGAGCATGCTCTGTCCGTTCCTCTTGATGTACGTGAGCTGCAGCTGGATGGACACGCGGCTGCCAGAGGGTGGCGGCAACGCTGGAACAAATATTGCCAAGAAAATCCGCTTTTCAGCAATAATGTACTCCAGGGGTCTCCAACTTGACTTACCAGGAGTCTGGCTGAGGCTGGGCCGCAGCCTCGGCGCACATGCACGCGATTAAAAAAAAATCCAACCTTCTCAAACGTCTTTTTTGATTTTTACCACAAAATAAGATAAACAATAACAATGAGCCGTTTTTCACTCATTAAAAAAGGTTTCTCTGCTCGCATCAAGCGCGGTCGACGTCACACCCCTGAGAGCCATGTACCCCACCGTGATTGGCAGGTCCGTCAGCTCCGCACACAACACTGTAAAAAGTGCCATTTATATACCACTCGAGGGTCACACTAACATTAAACGTCCATATTAAGGTGGGGGCCACAAAATATCAGCCAATATCAGGCCAAGTTTGAGACCCCTGCTGTACACAGAATTCTTTTTGACTCTTTTTTAATTGATCATAATCTTTAGCAGAATGCGCTTTTCTTGTAAAGATTAAAATTTTACGCAGTACCTTACAAAAGGGAGTCCACCCTCACATTTAGCAACCATTTCATTACATCTTCTCAAGGAACAATACCAGAGAACATTCCATTCCATTTTCCTCCCCTATCCGGGTCCGGGTCGCGGGGGCAGCAGCTTCAGTAGGGAAGTCCAGACTTCACGGTCCCCAGCGACCTCTTCCAGCTCCATCGGGAGGACACCAAGGCGTTCCCAGGCCAGCCGTGAGACATAGTCCCTCCAGCGTGTCCTAGGTCTTCCCGGGGGCCTTCTCCCGACCGGGCATGCCCGAAACACCTCACCAGGGAGGCGCCCGGGAGGCATCCGGACTAGATGCCCGAGCCACCTCAACTGGCTCCTCTCGATGTGAAGGAGCAGCGGCTCTACTCTGAGCTCCTCCCGGATGGCCGAGCTCCTCACCCTATCTCTTAGGGTGAGTCCAGCCACCCTACGAAGGAAACTCATTTCCGCCGCTTGTATCCGCGATCTCATTCTTTCGGTCATGACCCATAACTCATGACCATAGGTGAGGGTGGGAACGTAGATCGATCGGTAAACAGAGAGCTTTGCCTTCCGGCTCAGCTCTCTCTTCACCACGACGGTCCGGTACAGCGACCGCATTACTGCAGATGCTGCACCGATCCGTCTGTCGATCTCACGCTCCAACCTTCCCTCACTCGTGAACAAGAACCCGAGATACTTGAACTCCTCCACCTGAGGCAAGACCTCACTCCCAACCCGGAGGGTACAGTCCACCCGTTTCCGACTGAGAACCATGGCCTCGGATTTGGAGGTGCTGAGTCTCATCCCAGAAGCTTCACACTCAGCTGCAAACCGCTCCAGTAAACGCTGAAGGTCACAGCCTGATGAGGCCATAAGGACCACATCGTCTGCAAATAGCAGAGACGAGATCCTAAGGTCACCAAGCTGGACTCCCTCAACACCTTGACTGCGCCTAGAAATTCTGTCCATGAAGATTATGAACAGAATCGGTGACAAAGGGCAGCCTTGGCGGAGGCCAACGTTCACCGGAAACAAGCTCGACTTACTGCTGGCAATGCGAACCAGGCTCCTGCTTCGATTGTACAAGGACCGAATGGCACGTAGAAGCGGNCAACCAGGCTCCTGCTTGGATTGTACAAGAACCGAACGGCACGTAGTAGCGGGCCACCGATCCCGTACCAGAGAACAAAAACGTCAACATACTTCAGAATAGTCGACAGCAGCGTAGGATTTCTATCGCCACCCAGACATTGTTGTCAAAAAGGGTGCAGCTGGCATCGCAAGTTCAAATGTAAAAAAGATTTCTGTCAGGGTTTTCAGTTTTTCTTACCGTTATCTTCATTGGCTATGAACTGGAAGGTGATTTCTTTATCCAAGTGCACGTTTCCCACCTTCCTGGCTGCTTTGTGTCCAACCTCTTTCTCCCCCTTTGCGCGCCTGCAGCAGAAGCCAAGCGTCAATGAGCTCTGATGTCAACACTCACCAGTTTGGCCACTTACAGCGATTTGGGCAGCAGCAGCGTGACAGTGCAGTGTGTGGCGATGGTGCTGTTCTCAATGATCTGCTCAAACTCAGGATGCAGCATCTTGGGACTTGAGATCACCACCTGATGGACACACATCATCTTCGCAATGATGTTTCGTGTGCAACTTCGGTGACTTTAAGAACATTTGGGGGCAAAATCTTGAATTTATGATGGATTTTCTCTAATTTGCAGAGTCAAAATGATGCATGCAGTTACCTAAGCCTTTTTCAGTGAAGTACCCCCGACCCAGAAAAAACTAACACAACATATAAACACTGTACCATCAGTGTTGGATTTGCCACGGTGCAAAACACTGCTAAATACTGTATAAATATAGACACCAAAATGCACATGGAAATAATTCACTTAACTACCAATAAAGCTTTGTGCAAATACATACATTTAAAGTGTCCTCTTTTGGGATTACAACAAAAAATGGGCAATGTTTTCATCGCAACTACAAAGATTTTTTATTTTTAGGGGTGTCAAAGAGACAGCCATCAACGCCTTCAATTAGATGCAAGGAGCTCATCAACTCTCGGCCCTGCACGGCACGGGATTGGCGCCGAACTTCTAGTCTACTACCCCTTGGAGTGCAGTGTAGTACCGTGGTTCTCCACCAAAAATGGGTCGCGGATCCATTCTGGGTGGGTTGCAGACATCGAATCAAAAACGACATGAAAATATGTCATACGTACGTCTGAATGATCTTTTCTTTTTCAGGTAAAATTCAGGACTGTTTGATCACCGCCGTCTTTGGTAAAAGCGAAAGTGAAAGTCCCTCCCTTGTAGAGGTTGATTGGTACCGGACCTGACCACCATGAATCAACCAAATGGTTGGATCTAACTGAAAACGAATTTCTTTAGGAACCAGTGAGGTAAGTCCAATAGGCGGTGCTGAAGGTTCCAATGTCTAATTTCGACAAGGCTAAGCCCGACTGAAATTTGTCGTCCAGAATCACGATTGGCCGCGGCTCATACGTGGTTTTTTGACGGCAAACAGCGGCTTTCTACTTACTTTGCCTCCTGTGCGATCAGCGAGTCTTCCCAGCTCATCCAGACGGCAGTCAGTCCCTTGTATGGACAGCACTGACACTGTCACTCTGAGGAAAGAGCAAAGGCCGGTATCTCCACATGTTCACGTTGCAGCAAAATCCCAAAAGAGAAGGCGTCCTCGCTCGCGGCATCTCACTCAGAAAGACTCGAGGCTGGAATTGCATCGAGGAAGTTTCACGCCGAGGCCGGAACTACTTTTGCGCACGGATTTCTTCCATCCGTCCGTCTTCTAAGCCTGTTAGGGCCTCATTCGGGTCGCGGGTGTGCCGGAGCCTATCCCAGGTGAGCGGCCTGGCACGTGACTGCTCATTTTTAGTACATTTGCAAACATTTGAGGGCGATCCTTGCATGCTGTCAGGGGGTATTGTGTGTAAAATTTGGAACAGAAAAAGGAATGTACTCCCTTTTGGAATGAAGTAAACAACATTTGGGGAAGCGAAGCACGGCGAAGACCTTCCAAATACTTTCTAAAAACACCAAAGCTAGACGTGGCTTTCCTACGGTCTGTGGTCATTTTTTATACCACCGCTCGCTGGGGGAGCGAAAACGATATTTATTTATCTGGACTGCACAGACTGACCTCCAAACTGAAACCAGCAAAGAAGAAGAAGAAGAACACGGAGAGCAGCGAAGCATACAAGGTAGGCAAATTGGGCGCTGGTAATGAATTTATACCGACCCTTGATTGGCAGCAGATTCCCCCAGGTTCTGGTAGAAGATTGTAGATGACAGGAGAGTGTGAGCATCGTTGTCCTCCACTTCCAGGTTTCCCAACATCGTGTTGGCCTTCCCATCAGTGCAGATGATCACCTTTGCAAAGCGATACAGTTAACATCGCAGAATTGTGTTGCGATGGAAAAATAGCCACCTTGGAGCCTGGATGTCTGGAGGCCAATGTGACGGCGACGAGAGCCGCCGGGCCCAGCGCTGTGGTCCCGACCGCACTAAGTCTGGAAAGACAGACGCATCAGTATCACGTCGGAATACCACAAAACAAGAAGATGAGGTCACTCTCACGCTCTAACTTGCTGCTGCAAGAAGTTCTTGGTCTGTGACAGCGGAGGCGGAGTGGGGAACGCGTCGGCGACTGCTTTCAGGAATTTCTCATCCGCCAACTCATTGCCGCTCAGGACGCGTGATCGGAAATCTTCATATCCATGCACTTCCACCTGCGGCAGTACATTCCTTGCCATCCTGTGGCCCCTTGAGAAGGTGCAACGTTATTGCTACTCGTACCTCATAGTTGAAAGAGATGAGCCCCACGGGTGTCTGAGGTTGTTGTTCACCGAGCTTCTCCACGCACAGAAGAACAGCTTCCTGCACAAACTGGACAACGCGGGCCGTTTATTGTTCTTGCCTCAATCCTTGGCTTGCATTGAAGATCTTACCTCCAGGCGCGATTTGTGCTGGCCCGGCAAAACCTTGGAGGGACGGACAGATAGCGGTCACGGTGTGCCGTCGAAATATGCTCCCGCTAGACCACGTTACCTGCGAGGTGATGCTCATGGAAGCCGAGATGTCGATGCAGAAAACGAGCAGAGGCTGAGAGACACTCGGGAGGTTTTCATCCGGGCGGAGCAGGTAGAGGCCGTGCGGCGGTCCGGCGGCGCCACTTTGCTGGCCTCTGTGGGCGCCGCTCAGGTCGGCGGGTTGGCAGAAGTAACAGCCATGATCCTGCGGTACGAGGAGAACACACCTACACAGTGTACATGCCGGAGCTGCAGCGAGCCAAATCAAATCTTTCCCTACCTGCTTGTCATATGTGGAGTCCAGCACAGCCCCGCATCGGGAGCAGGACACCGGCGTTCCTTGCGTGTGCTGCACTGGAAAACCCAATCATCATCATCATCGTGAGACGACACACGCAACACGACGACAGTGATGGTGTCCAAAGGTACTGACCTTCCTCTGACAGAATCTTCCCCAAACTGACAAGGACCACGTTAGGATTGCCCAGAAGAGGTCCCTTGTCTTCCAGCGGCGCTGTGCGAACGCAGGGTGTGGCGTTACGCTGACAGTGACGCTCCGAGTGATATTTATGGCACCTTTACCTGCGGGTGGCGCGACGTGAGGCGAGGATGAAGGTGCCTCCTGAGGGGAGTCGGTTGCAGGCAAGACCACCAGGTAGTCTGGTATGTACTTCATGAAAGAAGGCCGCGGAGGAAGAGGGGGCGCCGAGGCTGCGTAATCAGGGTTCATAACGTCAGATGCGCATGTGTCGTACTGTACGGTATGATGCTGGTCGCATTTGCGGCGTACGTGTTATCACATTGACCCCCGGGGCGTTTTCCGCCTGCCGACGACACGATTCCGGGTTGTCGTAGATGACAGTGTTGGCAGGAGACTGGGAAATCGGTGGAGCGCTCAAGTGGGGTGGAAGCAAAGCTGTTCGGACGACAAAGAACCAAAAATGCACTTTGGCGCCCAAATAAACAAACGAATCGGCCGACTGCTGATATCGCTCATTATCAGCATCTTAGCCTTTAGCAAAGGGGATATTTGTCATTTTGCAAAGGCATCAAAAAGGCCCTCTATTTACAGCTAAAGCGTCGTCTTGTTACGAGTATCAACCTTCCCGTGTTAAATGATGCCTTTTTGCTGTATTTGTACATTTGTGCTGGTTTTTGTGTCGAGATTTTATTTCTATAATGTAAAAAAACAAGTCAGCCCCTGGCGTGCACTTTGGACATTCCTGGCATGCAACATAAAATGTGCAAAATTATTTTTTTACATACATCCAGTAATCAACTGTAGCAAATAATATCAAAAATATTAAAAAAATAAAATCAAAAAATGAGAAGCTGGACAAATATTCAGAGAATTAGATTGAGTGACAATTGAAAAAAATAGCTACAGTATATTAATATTTAATATTAATATAATAATTAATAATAATAATATTAATATTATTATTTAATATTATATTAAAAACAAACAATTCTTGTCATATTGCAAATAGAAGTGGTTTTAGAATGCAGAGTGAAATGAAACTGGCAGCTGGCATTACAAAAACAGAAAATTAAAAAGAGATATATTATTATAGTACAATGTAATAATACCAGTAATGATAATATGCATACTAATTACTGCATTATTGAAATTAATTACATCTAGCCATGAGTTGTGTTTGCATTATAAAATTATAATCGTCAGGATGATAATAATAATTATAATAATAACATGCCAATTAAAAAAAATATATATTTAAGAGGCAAAAAAGTAAAATTTGGAAAGACAAAATTACAATGTAATTGGCATGTTGTGGCATTCTGCAAAAAATAATTACAAAAATTCTACACATATTATTTCATGATATGATGCAGGTAGAGAAACCTATAGATAATAAATACTAGTTTAAGTCACTAGTAATAAAATGTTACACATAATTTGTGTAAAAAGCAGAAAATATTCCATCTTAAAAACTCCTCAAACTAGAAAGGTATCATTGCAGGCGACCACAGTGTATCCCGCTGGGCATCGGTAGGACACTGCACGTGTCAGAAAATACGTAGCGGCTAAAGGACTGTAATGTCAAAAGCTTTTTGTTGCTATAGCGAGGTTTTTTATCGGGCAGCCACGTGCTAAATGCTAAATGCTATTGCTGTCAGGTACTGTACCTGTCTTTTGGGAGGGTGTTGTGGGTTGAAGCGTCCCACTGACAGGGGGTTTGTCTTCAGGGTGCAAGTTGTCATAGAAGAGGCTTTTCCCGACACTCTTCGGGTCTTTGGTATGGCTTGCCGAAGGGAGAGGCCCGGCCACCTTGACCTCGGTGCCGTTTACAGACGGCGGAGGAGGGGGAGGACTGTGAGGACGGACCCAGTTGATTGGCGGCATAAGAGCTGCAAGGAATGCAAATAAAAGGATTAAAATCACAGCTGGTGACGTTTGTGCATTTCCACCATGCGGGCGCAGTGATGACTCACAGAGAAGATGGCTTTTCTGGAAGGAGCATTTATTGTGAAACGTTGTTAAACAGGACGTGGCTGGTTTTCCATTTTAGGATTGAAAGTCGATTTTTTTTGCACGCGACGTGCCGTGAAAAACATCTCGTGTGATTCGCTGTTTGCAACAAAACCACGCAGACATTTGCCATATGGAGCCAATATTGGCCAAAAGACTGCTCGTTTCACAAGGTGCTGCACGGCAGGTACAAAAAAAAAACCATCGAGGACAAAACGCTCAAAAGTGAAAAGAAGAAATACACGAAAAGTGTAGAGTGGTGTGCAAAAGGTTGATCATTTCCAGGAATGTCCTTTATAAAGGAGTCGCGCTGTTAAAAGCACGTATCAAAGATTACTTTTTGGAAGTTATGGAGGTTCTGAATGAGCCGGGCACGTTATTGTGTTTTTTTGTTTCTTGCTTTCCTTTTCTTTTTTCGCCTTTTCTACATATTTTAGCTGTAAAATTGCAAAATGCGTTGCATGACCTCGGGATTTTGTGCTGCCTCATAGTTTGACCAGGCTTAGGCGTAACGAGCGTCTGTTACTTCAGCCTGAAGCCTTTCGGAGAGAGACAGAGAGGATTAAATACACACGTGTACATTTTATTTGGAATGGCCGAATAAAACTACCACCACTAAAAAACTGTCCGCATCAGCAATTTCCGTGAAATATATCGTATGGCGGACCAACACAGTCATGTTTGAGACGGGAAAGGAAGTTTTAGGGTTTACACAAAGCGAAACAAAACTAGGCAGGTCCATAAATGTTATATATTCAGTAGATCCTCCTTTTGCCCAAGCAACAGCCTCGAAACGCTTCCAATGAGGGTCTGCAGCAAGATCCTGTTGCAGGTCTCTGGAGCTGGTCTGGGGCTTGGGTTTGACTGTTCTCACCATCCCTCGCCACTGCTGGTCTGGGATTGTTCTTGGCCTGCGTTGAATCATACTTATGAAGCGTGTTGCTGTTCTTATCATTCTATGAATTATATTTGAATAGACCACTCACTTGGTTCTGTCTAGATCTTTCACAGCTATGCTATTTCCCGTCCGAATCTGCACCAGGCCCAATGGAATGTTTACGACAGAGGATTTCTCTGGAAGACCAGGTCTTACCAGGAACGACGTAAACGACAGCACCGCCACGTAGCTGGTACGTACATGTACGTGTGATTCAGACAAGCCCCCACCAGGCGAGTCCAAGTCATCAGCCCAAAAGGAGAGGCGGATAAAAGTGAACAAACACCAACCACTGGGGTTCCTCCTTGATTGGACTGCTTTGGCATCACATGAGAGACTAGAACCCAGGATCCTGCTCGCACATCTCTATCCTCTCTTTGTAAATTCTCTTCTGGTAATATCATTTCCTATTAAACTGTACGTGTTTTGAGTGTCATTTCTCGCCATATAACTGAAGAATTAATTGAACACGCGTTGGGAAATTTGGGAAGTTTTAAGACGACACAAAAATTCCCAACACCTGCAACTTTGGGCTTTAACCAGAACTGTGGTTGTGGTCTTTCATTACCTCACTATGTTCCTGAAATTGACAGCTGGAATTTCTGAGCTAGCTTTTTGTATTCTTCCCACAAACCATGACAATGAACAATCTTTGTTTTCAGGTCATCTGACAGTTGTTTTGAGGTTGCCACACTTGGGAGAAGAAGAGGAGAACAACTTGCAATTGGCCACCTTAAATACCCTTTCTCGTGACTGGCATGACCTGCGCATGTAGTTCAAGGGTCAATGAGCCTACCAGACTAATACTGATCACACTTTCTGGTCCAAAGGGGATCTTTTTTTGCCTTTGGAATCTTCTCACCTGAACGGGATTGCTGGCTGTCCCTTGGCGCCGGCGATGGAGGCACGTACACAAAGTCACAAGCAAATTCCATTGTCTGCCACGTTTCCTGTGGACGACCGATTCAAAGTTACACGCCTGGGCAGCCCAACATTGACACCGGTCCTCGAGGGAATTGGAATAAGTGAGACCTACCTACTCGGAGCGATCTCTGTCACCAAAGCAGCAGGTACTTGCGTGACTTCTGGTCAGTGCCTTACGCGCGTGTCAGATATCTCGCCGAACTGGTTTGGCGGCTTGCTGGGGCGCCTCCATCACAAGTTGAGAGTTTAGCGCACAGTCGGCTCGCATGAGAATCTGGATTTGAATTCCAGTAACCGCATTTGTTGTTGTAGTCTTGCAGGCACGCGTGCATTCTTAGCGTCGCGTGCAAAACAGTACGGATGTGGAAACAACAAACAAATGTGCTCTTTGCTCGTCTCTTCCATCCACCCACTTTCCACGCCGCTCGTCCTCACCAGGGTGGCGGGTATACGCTGGAGCCTATTCTACCGGATCCTGGGCACACCCCGGACTGGTTGCCATGCAATCACAGGGCACATACCGACAACCATTCCCATTCACAGACATAGCTATGTGTTCATTGTGTTTAATAATAATAATGAGTAATAATAATAAAATTAATGTTTTTTCCGGGTACTGCGGTTTCCTTCCACATTCCAAAAACACGCTTGTGAGCTTCGTTGGCCAGTCCAATCGGTATGAAAGGGAGTGGGAATGCTTCTTTGTCTGTCCTGCAACTGACCGGCGACCAGTCCAGGGTGTACAGCTGGGGTAAGCTCCAGCGCACCCCCGCCGCCCTAACACCCGACAATCACTCCCGAAATGCTGCCTTACTTTTACACCGGATGGAATGGGACACACACCTTCAGAAAGGTTTTTAACCTCGCCAGCCCGCGGCGTATTTTCTCAACCGTCTTGGGATCATCAAGACGTTTTCCGGCAAAATTCAAACGATGTTTTTTTGTTCGGCGGTGCTTTTCTTTTTCGCCGTGCAGGCCGTTTTAGCCCAGCGTCTTCCTTACGATGGAGTCACGAACACCGACCTTAACTGAGGAGAGCGAGGCCCGCAGTTCTCTGGATGTTGTTGTGGGACCTTTTGTGACCTCCCGGGTGAGTGGTTGCTGCGCTCCTGGGGAGGTTCCATGTTTTTGCCATGTGTGGATAATAGGTGGCCCAAGCAGTTACTGGTTTAGGTCCCACAGGGGCGTGTAGGTTTTTCTGCCTTACTTGTAAAATAAAAAATCATTTAGTTGCATTTTGTATTTAGCAGTGTTGTGATTGACAGATATTTTGTTTGATGATCTGAAACATTCAAGTGTGACAGACATTCTAAAACCAACAAAAAAGAAATCAGGAATGGCGGGCAACACTTTTTCACACCACTGTACTTACGTACTGTATATTTGTACACACACACAATTGTTTTTGCACTCATTTGTGCATCGTTATTATCCAACCTAATGTGTTTTGCACTATAGTATTATTATTTTATCATGAATATTACATGTACTTGAACTTTTTTTCATTCAGTGTAAACGTATTTATGCATTCTATTATGAAAATACAGTATATTAATAAACAACAACTTCAGGTGACACTATGTCACATTTCCATGCTTTTATTTGGATTTTTGTTCCGCCTTTAAGAAAAATGTGTGGATAACGAGTATGATATGTATTTGCAAAACAATTCCTTTTCAAAAGCAACCCCTCTGATACTCATAAAGAAAACATGAACCATGTGAACAATACACGTAGAGTATTATTGTAAACCTGTGCACGGGAAAACTTTATCTCATAACTGCCATCCCCGTTCCTTTCACTGTTTTGGGACGCACACTCGCACAAACAAACAAACACACACACATTCTGGCTTTGAATAGGTTATTGAATGCAGCCAAGGGTTAGAACTTTGCAGCTTATTCTAAATATTGCTCCACATAAATATGATGTGAGCTAGTAAATACTGCGTGACAATCACAATCTCGGAAAACACATTTTTGCAAGAAATAACTCCAGGACATAGTAGTTTGGCGAGTCATTCCACAAGTTCGACATAATTGGCTGGGTAGAAACCCTCCTTTCCTCCACTCAGAACCCCCCGACACCAGCCCTGGTCATCTTCCTCCTCCACCTTCAGGAACTCCTCACCTGTGTCACAACCACTTTTACTTAGATATAATAATAAAAAGGTAGATGGACCCACAATAATATTATCACGAAGAAAATCAGGCTTCACTACACATCCTACATTAAAGAATGTGTGAGCGGCATGCTAGCTGTGCTACGCTGTAGGTCACCCCTGTCAAAGTGTCACCTGCTTTAAAGGAGAGCTCATCGCCCTCTTCCCCAATGTAGTCGTACAAGGCTCGCACCTTCACGCCCCCGATCATCACTCTGTAGAAGATGCAAGCATGAAAAGAACAGCTTTGGGAAATGTTTTGGGAAAATGAGCTGACTTACGGGCGACCCTCTTTGCCTCTCTGGTCTTTCTTTTTCCTTTTCAGCTTTTTCACCGGTGGAACCCACTCCTGCAGAAAGACACTCCAGACTCAGTGCGTGGATTTGCATGCATCAAAGACGTGTGAAACTAGGAATAATTTCCAGGTTATAGCTTTAATTCAGTGTAAGAAGCTCTGTCTGACTGTTCTGAACTCCTATTTCCATGCCAGTCGCCGTAGCAGAGGTCGGCATGAATGCAGGCTGTCTCTAAGGATGGCAGCTAGCTGGTTCCCTGCTGTTTTCGCCGCTCTACTCGCACGCTCCAAAAAATTGTTAGGCTAATTGGCGACTCTAAATTGCGCAAACGTATGAATGGGAGTGTTTGTTTGTCTGCCCTGTGATTGGCTGGCGACCAGTCCAGGGTGTAGCCCGCCTCCCGCCCGAAGCCAGCTGGGATAGGCTCCAGCATACCCCTGCTCACCAACGCATCTCTACACTAGGCCACTGTTGTGACGCCCCCGAACGAACCGGTTGCCGTCCAAGTAGTGACGTCACTGCCAAAGCAGAGTGAATTGGCGCCACCCTGTGGAATTGACCATGAATCGAGATCAGAATTTCACATTGAACATGTCAACTAAGGTTATAATCAATATTTGTGGACAGTTCGAAGTCATATGTAAACAAATGTAAACTCCCAGTGATTATTTCCCTGATAAAACGAGTTAGGGCCAGACCGGCTTGTCAAAACTTGGTATGAAAACGAGCCAGTTTTTTGAACGGCTCTTTTGAAGGACCGGCTCACCGAGATCCGGCTCCCCCCAAAGAGCCGTAACTCCCATGTCAACTCCGAGTAGTCTAGTCCGTTCAGCCGCAACCTCGGAACTTCCTCATTGTCACGAGACGCAGTGAGATGCATTCAGGGACACTCCGGACATCACCCTATTGTCTTATTATGCATCTATGTGTGGTCTAGATACATCAGAAGGACAAAGAAAAGCAACAGGCAGATATTCTCACCACTCACTAACGTAACTCCTAATGCGGGAGTATAATTTGCTGCATTTAAGGAGGCTCGGAAATCCCAGAAAAGTAACTTGAAAACATGTGACTTAAGTTACATGGTGTTTTTGAACACAACCCTCATTTGCTCATGATAACGCATCACAAGTGTGATTGAAAAGTTCTGCTACTATTAAAGAAACTTGGGTTGGGTAAATAGAGATGGAAAAAAAGCATATTTTAGACAGCTGTCAATGCCGATGAATGATGATTAATCGATTTGAAAACAGTGATTAATCTGATGAAAATGTTTAATCAGATGGCAGCCATGTGCAACAAGGTACACCAAGGATTTTTTTGTTATCAAAAAGAAACGCCTGCATGTGCTTGATGTACTTGAAGGACATTCTCACGTCACTTGGCATGTCAAAGCAGGTGATCCAAGTGAAATATGATAAGCAAACGGATGCGTAAATATCAGGCAGCATTTATATTCATATCCACACGTACTGGCAGCTGCAAGCGGCCCTTCGAGGGCCGTGTGGCCCTCAGTGAAAACCAGTACGACACCCCTGATGTATGACTCACGCGGTCACGGTGAACCAGGACCTGATGGTCCACCGTATCACAACGATAAAGTTAGATTTCCTTACGATGAACTAACTTCTTCCATTCCGTATTAATTGTTCCTCCTTCCTGGCGGAGAGACTTTGTGGGTTAGGAAATATGTTTTCTTCTTACACGTATTGTTATTTACACGGTACTAGTTTAATAGTGTAAGCCTCTTCTTCGGTACCATTTTGTTACGTATTACGCATAAAGTACCTCAATCTTTGGCCAGTTGGTGAGCATGCCAGGGCCGTGACTGTTCTTCCACAATTTGAGATCCTCCAGCTCATTGACGGACATGAGAGTTTGGTGGAGTTCACTGTACACCGCCTTCACGCTGACACACACACACACACACACACACACACACACACGCACGCACACGCACACACAGACGTTTGTCCAAAACAAAACAAATAAAGCATATTCAAAGCGTACAATATCCTCGTCTCCTCACGCCTCGTTGTTGGTGACATCAAGATGACGGTGGATGGAGAGGAAGGCTTGCTTCAAGAAGCTGATGCGTTTCCTTTCTTCCTCCTGGGACTGCTCAAAAATGGCCTCCATCTCCTCCATGTAGCGCGGTGTGTAGCTCGTCACGTCCTCCAGGATTTTCTCGTAGCGCTCTCGGGCCTGTGAACCGACACCACATCACATAAAGAACAGTGGCACCTCCAAAAGTTCCAAAAGGTTCGCTGAAATGTGGAGCAATGATCCCCGGGAAAATCATGTAAATCCAACTACCCAAAAAATATGAACACAAAAAAAAGTAGTTATAGTTTTAGATGCATAAAACAATTTGAAAGAATTATAAATGACAAATGATTGGAAATTATGGACCTTTTTTTCAATTTGTCGGCACTCGCCACTCTTCTTGACCCCATGGCGGGTTATTTAGCAGTCGCAATCAATAAGAAAAGGCACAGACAGCGAGCCCGAAACAAAAACCGAATGGGAAGGGGCAAATGGACTAGTTTTGTTGTGTGCAATACAAACACAACAAACAGAAACAGATCATAGAAACCTTTGACTGTAGTGACATTCACACGTCTCTAGGTAGACCATAACGTTGTAAAACGTTTGATGTTGATTGCTGTGTGTATAATTCAGTACTATTGTTATCCAAGATGCATTTAACTACGGAATTGATATTTATGTGTGTGTTCACAATAGATTCTGTTTCAGATGTTGTGGATGGAGGGCCGCACGGTGGCTGAGTGGTTAGCACATTGGCCACACAGTCAGGAGATCTGGAAGACCTGGGTTCAAGTCTCCGTTGGGCATCTCTGTGTGGAGTTTGCATGTTCTCACTGTGCGTGTGGGGGTTTTCTCCGGGTACTCCGCTTTCCTCCCACATTCCAAAAACATGCATGTTAGCTTCATTGGCCGCTCTAATTAGAGTGTGAATGTTTGTTTGTCTATATGTGCCCTGCCATTGGCTGGCGACCAGTCCAGGGTGTACCCCGCCTCCCGCCCAAAGCCAGCTGGGATAGGCTCCAGCATACCCGCCACCCTAATGAGGATAAGCGGCATAGAAAATGAATGAATGTTGTGGATGTCCATGTAATGGACTATTTAAATCGGCTGACATCCCAGTACAAGTGAACAACAATCAAAAAAACCATCTCACAGACGGAGGGGGGGGCGTATAAAACTGCATCAAAACTGATCAAAACCCATCATTATTATCTTTGTAAGGCTTTATAAGCTCAGCTTGGTGAGTGTGATCTCATTAATGCACGCGCACTTAATGTCGCAGATGAGTTGAATAGTAGGACATCTCCATACAAGGGCGGTTCTTGCAGGAAAGAAGTCCAGGTTCTGTTGTACGTTGTTTACATACGACTGCAGCGCCAGCGACGAAGCGGGAACACATGCACTGGCGACAGAACATGCGATGCGAGGCAATGAATCAAGCTTGACTCCACAGTTCCAAATGGATACAAAAAAATCACCTTCTCCTTTGCATCCGTGGCGACCTCTCTGGCCTCCGTCACCTTCTGCTTTTTTTCTGGACTTAAATCGGGCTTGTCGCTTGCGTGTTTCTCCTTGTCCGCGGCACTCAGCTCCTTCTGACAGGCCTTGTGGTACGAGAGCCGGGCCTTCTCCAGCTGTTTGACACAAATGAAACAAAACCAGTATAGCCTGTAGTTGCGCCAGCCGAGGGGACCGGGAAGGGAAGGGGTTGCTGGCAGGAGGTGAATGTTAGTGTTGTCGCTCTGGCAGTTGAAATGGGACGCTCAATCATTCCAAGGTGCCTTATAAGTGGGATTTTGCTGCAGCTCTTGCTTTTTGTGTGGCAAATGACTCATCTCCTGCAAAGTTCCCATGCAACCAGGCCATGACAATGATGTCAATCATCAAGGCCACGCTGTGGGGCAGAACCATGGGTTTTGTATCGCCAGTGGGTAACGCTTTTTCCAGTTGCACTTTATACTCTGATGGCTTTTCATGAAGAAAAAAGCCTAACAAAAATTCCAAGGGAACACTATGGTTTGGAGAAACACCTAGAACGCGGTGCTCGTGCTGTTGGTTGTAGGTCCAATTGGGAATTGTGCTCATGAATACGCCAGACGCTGGAATCCTGCTAGAGCTCGGCCTTGCAAGGAAAAAACGAAGCCGAGTAAAGTGAATCCCTCGCTTATCGCAGTAATAACGATATTATTACGATCTTATTGCGATCATTTAAACCTGCAAAACAAGCCTGTTGCTCCGGCGATCAAGTCTGGTACCAAACGATTGCTGACACGCGGTGAGCGATGTGGAATGTCACCTTCACAATTTGAATCTTTTTGTTGGCTTATGCTTGCATTTTATTCCTTCATTCATTCATTTTCTACGCCGCTTATCCTCTTTAGGGTGGCGGCTATGCTGGAGCCTATCCCAGCTGGCTTTGGGCAGGAGGCGGGGCACACCCTGGAGTGGTCGCCAGCCGATCGCAGGGCATGCTTGCATTTTAGTTTGTTTAGATCTGCAGGCTTTTTTCCCTCCATAATGAAAACCCAAAAGAAGAAAAGTTATGTACGGTATACAGGCCTATGGCCAGAACCCATCGAGTTGGGTTCAAGTGCACGGGTGAAACTGTGTTAAAACCCGTTTGGAGCGTTCCCGTGGTTTGGTTGGGGGAACGGGACCAAAAGGAGAAGGTCGTGTTCATTACACAGTAAATGATTTATGAAAAAAAGACAAATATATTTTCTATTATATAATCTACTGTCGACTTAAATAACCATTAAGTTGGCTTGAGGCTTTTTTTGCCGTACAGTTTGCGTCGTTAATTTGTTCCACGAGGTCTGTTTCTAACCCAAATGGACATAAGTCGCGTGTATTCAAAGACCACAAAGTTACATCTTAGACCCTCCATCTTCTTTAGCTAATCTGTGGTCGGGTCATGGGGGCAGGAATGTCCAGATTTCCCCATTTTTTGCTTCCTCCTGTTTTGCCCAACCTTTCCCGGTGGATCCCGAGGCGTTCTCAGGCCTGTTGAGAGACATAGTCTCTCCAACATGCCACGGGTCTTCCCCAAGACCTCCTATCCGTCGGACGTGCCCTGAACACCTCCCCCGGGAGGTGACCGGTCATCCCGACCGGATGCCCGAGCTACCTTTCTGTTTGCTCTCAGTGCAGAGGATCAGCGTTTCTACTCCGAGTTCCTCCCAGATCACCTTATCTCTAAGGGAGAGCCCAGCCACCCTTTCGGCCGTTTGCAGCTGCAGTCTTGTCCTTTCGGTCGCTCCCCAAAGCTCACGATCATCGGTTAGAGTAGGAACGTGGAGCGACGGGTAAATTGAGAGCTTTGCCTTTCGGCTCAGCACCCTCTTCACCAAAGTGAGAGTTGAAGATCGCGGCCCGATGAAGCCAACAGGACCGCATCGTCAGCACAAAGCAGAGACCCAATCCTGAAGCCACCAAACCGGATCTCCTGCGCCTAGAAATTCTGTCCATAAAAGTAATCAACACAATCGGTGACAACGGGCCGCCACTACACTGACATTTCAGACCCAGATCCAGAATTCTGGGTTTCAGACCAAAACCTCTGACCACCCGTCCTCCAAGCAGAAACGCAAGCTTTCACATTCAACACGGCACGTCATGAACCTTGGTCAGCTTTTGGTTCCAGGGTTTCTGCGTTCGTGAAAAATTCGTCTTGTTGTTGTGGCTCTCTCGGAACCCACAGAAGAGTTTTTTGGGAAAGGACTCCCTCTGCCAGGTCTTCATCCGTTCACCTTCCTCCACGATGAGAGACTGTGAGATGGACGAGTGGAGGGCGGCCAGCCGCTCGGTAGAGGCGAAGAAGCTCTGCCAGGCCGTCATGAGGGAGCCGTAAAGCGGCCCTGGAGGGACCATGACAAGATGAGGACCTCAGAGGTGAGTCAGGGAACCACTAGAGAATGAACGTCATCCATTTTTCCACACTAAACCAAAACACACGACTTGTGTCTCACTCACGTGAATCCACTATGGACTTCCACTTGTTGCTCCATTGGCTGAGCTGCTGGGCGTACTGCTTTTCCACCCTGGCCCTCTCCGTGAAGCAGGCCGTGATGTCGTTGCACGCCTGGTAGGACCGCTGGGTTCTGTGCACGGTACGCACATAATTCCCAGGCTGAAAGATGGTGAACAGGCACAGCGATCAAGAGTTGTATTCTTGCCGACGCACACGAGCAAGGCTTTGGCTCAGGTCCCAGAATTGCTGGATTTCATATAATCCTCACCATCCAGAAGCTCTGTTTGGTGGTGTCCTCAGGCCGGTCTGTGGGGAGGCTCGCCATAATGCTGTCTGTCTCACACAAGGCAAGGTGGAAGTTGCGGTTGCGCAACAATGACTGTTGCGAGGCGGTTGAACAGCATAACAATCAAGCAAAGCATTTCTTTCATTGGCAGAGAGCTGGAAGTGGTTATCACGCAACAGGTTAGACGCCTTCACTTGGTATTCCTAATGAAAAGCTCTCTTCTGGTCTGTGCTGCAAATCCACAACATGAGCAAAGTCACTCTGCAAGGCAATATGGAGCAGCAACCCAATCCAACTCTTTTGTTAGCCCCTTGCTCAATGAAAGGGCTGGAAATGAACCTTACACGCTTTTAGTACTGACACCACGGTATGCAGTGTACGATGTTTTTTTACTTTGTCACCACCTCCTTTGCTGTCAGCAGATGATACAGCATATGCGAGGCAAGGCAAGTCTGGTCGCTCTTCTGACCGATGCTGCACGAGATTGAGATTAATTCTGCCTGGCAATGCATCACAATGAGAATCTGTGAGAATAACAAATATTATTGGGATCGATCGCACTGAACCGGCTGGCCCAGCAGGCAAAAAAGGCAAATGCTAAAGGCGCTACGGGCTGCAAGGGGTGTCAAAACAAATAGGGGGGGAAAAATCCCCTTCAATGTAATTTGATTAAAAACAGCTATTATTATAAAGACTTAAAATGTAAAAGTTCACATTGATTCAATTGTAAAGCAATGCAAAATGAATATACGTAGTATGTGGCAAATAAACCTCCCCATGCAGATCAAACTAGTTATGTGTAGTATTTTGCATGTACCGTCCATGTACAGTACACGCTTTGGTAGTTTGTGTAAAGTGTAGGCTCAGGGGCACACATGCCTGTGCACCACAAATTCCCTAACTCATTTTTTAATCATCAAAAATGTTCATGTTGGTTGTGCTGCAGGAATTCTGCCTAGCAACAAGGCTGGCGTCGCCAGGAACAGATAATAATAAAGGAACCCTCTTGTGTTGCTAAAATGTACATTAGCGAAAAAGTCAAATTCCACATTACGGACGTCCCTCGTTTATCGATATAAGTACATTTGTAAAATTTTATATTATTAAAAGGACACATTTTTTTAGTTTGAGCATAGAAAATCTGTTTATGACTTTACTTTTTTACCAATATAAGAGCCATGTGGACATGAAATAACACCCCTATAGTCACGTGTACACTCTTATTATTGTTTGTTTACGCCACATTGCTAATGTGCGGGCTTTGAGATCACTGCAGGGACATGCTAACCAGCAAAATGGTTAGCCTGCAATATATTTATTTTAAAGTTACGAAAGGGTTTTAAATGAATTGAAGAAAGACAAAGTAAACAGCCAAAAACTTACCACTTTCACACAAAATGGGAGGAGAACGTCTCTTCACTCCTTTATGTCGGACATGCCGTGACTGACTACAAGTCTCATCTATGTTTTGTATCATCACTGATGCCTATTGGCCAGAATACTAGTACATATTTTTTTTTACTAATGATGGGCCATAGTCAACCACAAAACGGGGTTCAATTAGTAATTACCTAATTTTTCAACCACAAAAACGTAAGGATCATTTATGATTATTGGATTTTTTAACCTGCAGTTATTTTTCCTCATTTTGGGCTCATTTTAGGTCATACTCTTGTATGGATCTTATCAAAGCAGATTATTGTAATAGCTAAGATCTGAAAAAACAGTGTACTGGCTGAAAATGGCCTCTGGGCCGCGCTTTGGACGCCCCAGGTTTCTCTTTTGGGAAGGTTCAAGGGCAACAGTAAGAGGATGAGCAGCGTGACGATTATTTTATTTTTAGTAAAGTTCTCTACCGGATGTGCAGAGCTAATAGCTGCAGCGTTCTGTACCGTCCTCGTCTCTGTACCGCACCTCCAGGTCGGGCCCGGCCCGCCGAGTGTGTCGCTGAGGACATCCCCCGGGTCCGAGTCGCCTCCCATAAATACTGTCGCCTTGAAATATGCACAGTGGGAGAAGCGGGCAGACCGATCCAAACTGGTTCCACTGTGTGCTGATTTTCCATACTTTAGTTCTGCAAAAAACGAGCTGCAGGCCGCGAGGGGCCCCCGTGCCACACTTTGGACACGCCCCGTGTGCAGGTCTGCGCTGCGGAGCTGAAGTTCTGTCATTGATATTATGTACCGGTCGGATACTTGTACGAGTGGAGCCAGTGGTAGTCTGGAATTCACGGGGGGGGGGTGAGCTTTCGCTACCAGCAGGACTAGAACAGCTGCTCCTGCATTCCTCCTGCGGCCTTTCCCAAAAATAACCGGCAGGGAAAGGTCGTCGTTCCCTTTGCTCCGATTCATTCGGGGGAAAATACGGGGGTTGAAAGAGAATGCAAAGATGTCCCACTTGTTGCAGAGAACGTAATGTGGGTCATGAGAACGTGACTAAACTCGGGCCATAGCTGCTCCTCGAACTTTTGGACATCCTGGTCGTTCCTCCATCCTGCCAGAGCTCAGGTATGCGAGGAGGAGGAACAACAGAAGCGAGCCGACCTGACGAAAGCGTCACGGCCGCTTACTCCCTCATGTTCTCCGTGTGATTACTGAGGTGCCCGGTAGTAGCTCGGTGGATGCTTCCCCTTCTCTGCTGACCCCGCTTGACCTCACTTCCAGTCCACACACACAGGCTGAGCGTCAGTAAAAACCAGGCCAAGGGATCTTACCTGTCTCGATCTTCTCTTCTGTCACTTTAGGTCCATGGCCCGCGTTCCTTCCACTCCTCTTGGACTATCACTTCGCGCTGCCTAGAGGGGAAGCCCCCCTCCCCAAACTCGCCCCTCCTCCTGTCGCTCCCTATATGGTGCCAGCGGGATGCCGGAGCGTCATTTGGACCGACCTCCCAGTCATGCAAGCTTATTAGAGAGCGGGTGTCAGGGGCGCGCCCCGCCCTGATGATGTGATCCTTTGTCGTCAGTCCTTGAAAGAGAACATGTCACACAGATACGCGCTTGTCACGCCTGATGCTCGCCTGCTGTGCTCCAGTCCAAAGACTGTTCCAGAAGCCCGGCTGAAGACCTTTGTGGCTGCACGGAGAGCCGAGACCCTGCGGCCTTTCTTTCCAGCCGACTTTACCGAACGACACCCCCTTCGGTTTGAGGGAAGGAGCTCATCAGTTAAAATGGCCTGCTGGAGAAACCGGCTGGAGCGAAGACCCGCAGCGTCTCGGCCCTCCGTGGCACGGGTTTGACACCGCTGCTGTATGAGGTTTCATGTTAGGCAATACACAAAGTATTCTTTGGAGGCCCAAAAAAACCAAGCTGGAAGCCGCATATCACCCCTAGACCGCGCAATAATGAATAATCAATAAATGAATGCGCAATAAATCCCTGCTTTTTACGGGGTTTACTTCCCGAGACCCGAGGTTTCAAGGATGTTGTGCAACGGCAGGCGATGTTTTCCCAGATCTGTTCCCACCGCAGTTGCATGGCATACACATCCCATTTCTAGCCACGCACCAATGAGACCCGAGTCGCATTTGAAAAAATGGGAGCTGCGCTGTTCACGCTGACGTGAAAAACCCGACACCGATACCAGACAATGCTGTGCAATAAAAGTTAGACTGCCCGCTAAAAATCTCCTTCATCCTCTTCCAAGCTCAAGGGCGTCTTCTTGGAACCAAACCCCTTCGGGTAATCCCTCCCGCTCGCAGTTTCCCAACGTCTTCAGGGATGCTGGCAAGCCACCATCCTTCCTCCAAGCTGCACAAAGAACTGACTTGGACACAGTTGTACCGCCATCATTATTTATTGGTGTACTCTATTTCATTGAAAATGTAACTTTATATCCATATATACCTTTGTAAACTCAGCATACTTACACTCATACTGCATGTGGTCGTATCCGTTCCACGTTGGACTAGAGCTAAAACACTTCATAGAAATCATAGGTAGGTAGTGTCGGCTTTTCTGCACTACACTCGGTCCCGCCGTCACGCCAACAGCACAGCGGCGTGAGGAGAATACACGAGTCATGTTTTGTTACTCACATGGCGAGAATATTATGCATTTAACCTTAACATGTGACCGCCTCACTAAAGTCATCACAGAGCGAGCAGTGTAGAAAGCATCGACAGAAACCACAGCCCGTCAAGAAATGGACCAAACCGACGTTTGGAAGACAGAAGATTTTCCAAACACCAAACTCCAAGCCGCTCTATTATGCACGTCTTTACCTAAAGTGAAGAAAGTCCGATCGTGTGGAACAGGCGAGCAGGATTGTCGACAAGTAGCAGCACAAGAACCCAAAAGACGTTTTGAACAGACGCAGGGGAGGGGAAGCAATAAAAAAAGCCCTTTGCGATCGGTACGGCATCCATCCCTCCTCTTGTGCGCCGACAACGTAGAAAAAGAAAGTGAGTCTGCAATGGAAATAAAAAACATGGCGGTTCCTCTCAAGTAATAGAGTTATAATAATATGATCGTAAATGCGTTAAAAGTGGAGTATTGGGGCCACGCCGAAAGGAATAACATGACACCACAAGACGAGAAGTCCAGTTGTAACGTTACAGAAAAGGTCCAAATATTATGAGAACAGGGTGAGAATTTTACTTGCAAATGTACAATTCTTCCAAGAAAAAACGGAATCTAAGTTTCTATGTGAGTAATGTCATATTACTTGAAAAAGTCAAAAGATTATGTGAAAGTAAATCAATTTTTCTCTTTTTAGTCGATTGCATGACAAGTTTTTTTTTTTTTGATGCAACCCTGGTTGGGAAGTTTATACAAAAAATAATGTCACAGTATTATGAGTCAGGATGTCATCTTATGAAAGAAAAGTCATTTTTTTGGAAAAATTAAGTCGTAATAACATTATATATATATATATATATATTACACATTATGTGTTCAAAGAAAATTTTTATTTGATGTTCTTAGGAAAGTCTAAATATTTGAGAAAGGAACCAAATAATATTAAATAATATTTGTGAATATTTCAGTAAATCCAACTACAAAGCCAATATATGAAATATATATAAATATATGGAATATTATGAGGACAAATGTCTCAATAGTTTTACAATTAAAAAGCCCTAACATTTCAAGCAGAGATTGAAATATTGTAAATATTATGGGAAAAAAACAAAGATGAAATGTTCTGACCAAACAAATCACGGTATGACAAAGTCAAATTCTATGTGTAAAAAAATATTTGCACTGATACTGATGAGTTTGTGATATTACAGGAATAAGTCATTTTACAAAGTAGTAATATTACGGGAAAAACACACAGGAGTGGAAAACAGCGTGATACCACGAAAAGAAATTTCCCCGCGATATTACAATAATTAAGCCAAAATGGTGGGAGAAGTCCTAATAGCACAAAGAAAACGTCTCGTCATTTGGCGAGCATGAAGCCAGAATATTAGGAACAACATGAAATGAAGGATATTTGTTGATATTTCCTGATGTCTCCATAGCAGCTTCTCCAGCATCAGTGGCTTGGAGTTTTGAGTTTCCAACTTGAGACTTTTTTGTGAAAAAGATAAATAATACGAATATTTATTTGACTGTGTTTTTTTCTTTCCGGCGTAGCCCGAATACTCCTTCCGATTAAACTGGACTTCCACGAGCATCTTGTGTATGACAAGCTTGAACGAACTGGTTTTCCAAAACGCCTGCTTAGTAGAAACCTAATAAATAGCGAATCCCGCCAAACACGTAAGCTATATTTAGTGCCGGCAAGCAACATACATACAAAACGTATTATCGGGAGTCACTCCGGGGGGTGTGGCGAGTCCATAACAACAAAATGCGATTTTTCTCGTCACGTTCTTTGCCGTCTAGAAAGAAAAACTCCCGCTGACTTTGGCCACACTTCGAGTGAAGTCACGATGGGGGTCCTTGTGAGTGGTGTTCAGCCTTCGGGCATCTTCAGCTCCCAGAAGACGGCGTGACCGTCCATCTGAGAGAGAGTGTTGAACGACCGCCTGTCTATTACAGGTTTGGCATTTAGTGATATACTTCGGTTCAAAACGGGAGTCTTTGCAGCAAATGTGCAAAATAGTCAGACGTCCGCCGCCCTTCCTCTGTTCAAGTTTCTTTTGTCGTCTTCTGTCACCTTTCAATCGCCCCGCCACTCTCACTCTGTGCCTCTGGGGGACGCAGTGACCCGAAAAGGGAAGGGGAGGCCACTGGGAGAAAACCGATATGAAATAAAGAGAAGGAACGATACAAAGGGAGGAAAAAGAAACCATACGCTTGTGATAAAGCAAAGGGGCGATCCAGCTTTTCCTTTTGGACCTTGCTGCCCCTTTAAAAGTCTCCCCTCACCTGTCGCCGAGTTTCTTCAGGGCCCTCTCAATGTTCATTCGATGCCCCACGCGAGTGACCCCCAGGTCCAAGAAGTCATCCTTGGTAAGTGAAGGCAAATGGGATCCGTCGATTTCGTTATCAATAAAACGCTCTCTGTGCTCGCCCAGGTTTAGGTAAGACAGCCAGTCGGCCACGTCGTACTTGGTCCAGTAGGGCAGCGGCTTGAGAGCAAAGGGTTTGGCGGGGGGAGGAGGGGTGAACTGGGGGAAGTTGAGGCAGGACGGGCTGGGGGGTAGGTGCAAAGGGGAGGAGGCTCCAGAGAGATAATGGGTTGGGGAGAGAGAGCGGGTGGTGAGTAGCGGGTTGGCGCTTGGCATCCCAGACGGGGAAAAGAGGGGCGGTGTTGAGGCTGAGTATGCGTCTCCTAGTGGCAGGCCGGGGGACGCGGGGCCTGGGAATTCAAAGGGGTTGTTGTAGACCGGTGTACTGGGAAGGATGGGCAGGGAAGAGGGTCTGGGAGGGGTGGGGCTGTGCTGTTCAGTGTTATAGATGAGAGGGCTGGGGGCGCGGCGTCTGGAAACTGATGACCGCATCTCCTTAGTGGGGCTGAACTGAAAATCGAAAGTCTGTCGCCGCATCTTGGACCGATGCTTGGGCGACGTGGGGTAAGGACAGTAGGTGGGCGAATGAGGAGGGTGAGAGTGGACCGGGGAGGACGGCATTTGAGGAGAGGGGGAACGGGTCCAGTTGCGCTGCACTGGGACTTGAGGGGAAGGGGACACAGAGGGGGCGGCGGATAGATTGGGTGGGAGTACTTGGCAATGCTGGGGGGATGTGGAGGGTAAGGGTGAGGTGGAGCGGCCGGTGGGGGGGCTGTGAAATGCATCTGTGAAATCTGCTGAATACCTGAAAGACAAAAATGAAACACGTCAATTACATTGACAAAAAATAACCCTGAAATTGAATAAGGTAAAAAAAGGTTTCGAATAAAAAGATATCGTAAATGCTCCAACCACCTCTATTCAATCAATCATTATTAGAACACAATTTTGGTTTGGTAAGCTCACTGACCCTTGACCTACATCGACAGGTCATGGGAAATAGTAATTAAGGTGGCCAAATGCAAGTTGCGCTCCTCTTTGCATCTTCTCCAAAGTGTGGCAACGTGGGAGCCTCAAAACAATTGTCAAATTACCTTAAAACAAAATTGTTCAACATCATGGTTTGGGGGAAGGATACAAAAAGCTAGCTCAGAAAAAACAGCTGCCAATTGCCACTGTGAGGAACATAGTGAGGTACCAAAAGACCACAATCACAGTTCTGGTTAAGGCCAGGAGTGGCAGGCCAAGAAAAATCCCAGACAAGCAGAGGCGAAGGATGGTGATAACAGTCAAACTTAACCCCCAGAGCAGCTCCAAACACCTACACATGATCTTGCTGCAGATGGTGTCACTGTGCATCGGTCAACTATTCAGTGCTCTTTGCACAGGGGGATGCTGTATGAGGAAGAAGTCGTTTCCGCGTACATGCCACAAAGGGATCCGTCTGTCGACCTCACGCTCCAACCGTCCCTCACTCGTGAACAAGACCCTGAGATACTTGAACTCCTCCACCTGAGGCAAGACCTCACTCCCAACTCCCTCACTCCCACCCGTTTCCGACTGAGAACCATGGCCTTGGATTTGGAGGTGCTGAGTCTCATCCCAGAAGCTTCACACTCAGCTGCAAAATGCTCCAGTAAACGCTGAAGGTCACAGCCTGATGAGGCCATAAGGACTGCATCGTCTGCAAACAGCAGAGACGAGACCCTAAGGTCACCAAGCTGGACTCCCTCAACGCCTTGAAATTCTAGAAATCCATGAAGATTATGAACAGAATCGGTGACAAAAGGCACGCTTGGCGGAGGCCTACGTTCACCGCAAACAAGCTTGACTTACTGCTGGCAATGCGAACCAGGCTCCTGCTTCGATTGTACAAGGACCGAATGGCGTGTAGTAGCGGACCATTAATCCAGTACTCCCGGAGCACCCCCCACAGGATACAACGAGGGACACGGTCGAATGCCTTTTCCAAGTCTACAAAGCACATGTAGACCCGTTGGGCAAACTCCCACATACCCTCCAGTACCCTTGCAAGGGTGTAGAGCTGGTCCAGTGTTCCGCGACCGGGACGAAAACCACATTGCAACTCCTGTAACCGAGGTTCGACGAACGGTCGTACCCTTCTCTTCAGCATTCTGAAGTAGACTTTCCAAGGGAGGCTGAGGAGTGTGATGCCCCGATAGTTGGAACACACCTTCTGGTCACCCTTTTTAAAATTGGGGACCACCACCGCAGTCTGCCAGTCCAGAGGTACTGTTTCCGACTTCCATGCAATGTTGAGGCTTGTCAACCAAGACAGTCCTCCAACATCCACAGCCTTGAGAAATTCAGGGCAAAACTCGTCCACCCCCCGGAGCCTTGCCATTGGGGAGTGTTTTAACTACCCCAAATACTGTACCTCAGCCACGGTGATAGAACTGTCCACGTGCGTGTCCTCAGACTCTGCTTCCTCTATGGAAGGTATGTCAGTGGGATTGAGAAGGCCCTCAAAGTCTTCCTTCCACCGACCACCTAACCCCTGGTGTCCACCATCAGGTTCGGGTCTTGCCGCCCCGACTGGCAGCGACCACCTTGCGGCCGCAACTACGACTGGCTGCCTCAGCAATGGAGGAACGGAATATGGCCCATTGGGACTCAATATCCCGGTCCTCCCTCAAGATGCAGGCGAAGCTCTGCCGGAGATGAGAGTTGAAGACTCGACGAACGGGAGACTCTGCCAGACGTTCCCAGCACACCCTCACTACACGTTTGGGTCTACCAGGTCATCATTCCCCGCCATCTAATCCAACTCATCACCAGGTGGTGGTCAGTTGACAGCTCAGCCCCTCTCTTCACCTGCGTGTCCAGAACATGCGGACGAAGGTCTGATGATACGACCACAAAGTCGATCATAGACCTGCGACCTAGGGTGTCCTGGTGCCAAGTGCAATTATGGACATCCTTATGTTCGAACATGATGTTTGTTATGGACAAATTGTGGTTTGCACAAAAGTCCAGCAACAACACTCCACACGGGATCAGATCAGGAGGGTCATTCCTCCCAACCACGCCCCTCCGAGTCACAGTCATTACCCACATGGGCATAGAAGTCTCCCAGTAGAACTATGGAGTCACCAGTTGGGGTGCTCTCCAGAACCCCTCTGATAGACTCCAAGAAGGCTGGGCACTCTGAACTGCCGTTCTGCGCGTACCCGCAACCCACAGTCAGGACCCTTTTCCCAGCCCGAAGGAGTAGGAAAATAACCCTCTCGTTCACCGGGGAAGATTCCAACACAGAGGCACCAAGCCGGGCGGCTATTAATAAGCCCACCCAAGCTCGCCCCCTCTCCCCTGCAGCAACTCCAGAGTAGAACAAGGTCCAGCCCCTCTCAAGGAATTTGGTTCCAGAGCCCAAACTGTGTCGGAATGTCTTTGCCTCTTCCACAAGCTTGGGCTCCTTCCCCACCAGAAAAGTGACATTCCATGTCCCAAGAATCAGATTTGGCCGCCAAAGACCAGGTCGCTCGGACACCCTCCCTCGACCACTGCCCAAATCACATGATGATGATGATCACAGATGGTGGGTCTGCGGGTGGGGGAGCTCCCGTGTTGCTTCTTCGGGCAGGGCCCGGCCAGGCCCCAATATTGTAATTTTAGTTTTATAATATTTTTGGTCTTGTTTTTAGGGAGACACGTTTGCTTCTGTCCAGGGACAACAGATGAAAAATAGCCTTTTGCCTAATTCTGGTGCATTTGCAGCCACGCTATTAATCTACACTGTCCCTGGCAAGTAAACTAATAAAAAAAAGTGGACTTTCAACCGACCCCATTGCACAAAAGAAGCAGCACGACAAAAAAACAGAAACAGGATCCTTACAAAAACAAACCTTCAGCTGCCCAAACAATCAATGCCATCTGAAGCATTTTTCTCTTGCCTCCTGTTGCTGACTATTGTTCTCCGATGAGTAGTATCAGTTGAGCGAGTTTTTTTTAACATTCCAGAGTACTAAGTAAGTCATAAAACTACGTATGATCCACGCTGATATCGAATCAGATTGATATCATGCTGATCGGTCAGTACTCAAGCCTACAATATTGGCATCGTATTGGAGGTGACACTCCCACGACACATGTGACTTGTCCCCAAATAAGTTTCTCTGTGACACACACCATTGCACTGGAAGCACGATTACCTATCTTAGAATTCACTTTTTGCAGTGTAAACACCAAAGAGAAGTCTAAATAAAGTAACAAACATCTTACAGCACATAAAGAGCAACTAACCTGTGCATTGTGGGTGACTTGGGGGCGCGGCTCCAGTCGTCCATACTCCTCATGCTACTCATGTTTTGCAGCTTGGAGCTCAGCTCGTTGATGATGCTGGCCTTTACACCTGACAGAGGCGAGTGAAGCCTGCGTCCATCAAAAGCCATACCACCTCTCGGGAGCTGCTCGTGATCCCCGACCTCTCCCCAAGCTGCCGACCGAGGTTCAATGGGTCTGTCTAAGCAGGCAGCCAGGGTGGCGCTGAAGTCGTCCTCCGGTTTGGGTCTATTCTGTCTCCTTTCATCAGGTAGCGTTCCATCTAACCTGATATTGTCTGGGATGTTTTGTCCATGCAGTTGTAAAGGAGCAGGGTTGGTGCTGTTTTGCCTGCGTAGTGCAACAGGAAGGGCTCTCCTTCCCCCCTCCTTATAATGAGTCGTCTTTGGAAATGCAGGGTTGGCCAGTTGTGTGTTCTGTACCTCAAATGTTTGCCCACCTGAATAAGGATCCTGAGGCACTCCCTCTTTCCGCCCCTCACCTAAACTCCTTTCCACTCTCAGCCCAGTCAGTCCAAGCATTTCAATATGATGGTCACTGCTGCTGTGACTGTCCAGCTCCTCAATCCCAGAATCCACCACTGTATCCTGCCATTCTCCACTTTTGGGTACATTGGCAGGGTAGTGGATGTGGTTTGCTTTGCCCCCTGTGCTGTAGCCACTTTTTGGACCACCCACAATCATGCTGTAGTCCGACGCCGTAGAGGTTGTGGTGGTTGTGGCGGCCACGGTGGCTGTCATAGTAGTGGTGGCATATGTCATGGTAGTGGTGAGGGCGGCTGCACCTCTGTCGTGGGCTGTGGCATGACTCCCCACCAGTGGGTCGTTGTAATATGGGTGAGAATGGGACATGGGTTGGGGTCTGTGTAGTGATGAGGCAGCAGCAGCGGTGCTTGTGGAGGAAGGGGGGTACATCTGTGGAGATGGTAAAGATGGCGAGAAAGCAGACTGTGTCAGGTTAGCCACCTCACTGTCATAGGAGGTGAGGCTAGAGGTGGCCGAGTCACCGCCCTGTGAAGAGGATTGGGGAACACTTGGGGTTTTAGGAGACGGAAGAGGAGGTGGTGGGTGAATAGATCGTTGGCTTATGTGTTGGTACTGCTGGTGGTAGTCCTTCAAGCTTTCATTCTTACCATTGGCAAACTGTAAAGGGGGTGGCAATGGGTCAGCAAAGACAAACTCTTCATCTACGTCTATGGAGGGAGCTGGTGGAGGTAGAACCATCATTCCCAAGTTGCCAGTGTCTGCTGTTGCTTCTCCCATAGCATCAGGGGCCTGTGCAGGCGCTGTAGGGACAGTGTACTGAGGGATGTAGCTGGTGTTAAGAGTCTTTTCCATCTGCAGAAAGGAAGGCCTGCGAGGGGCAGGCTGTGTTGGATGTGTCGGAGGCTGCATGGGTGGAACATGTTTGCTGTCACGGACCTCTTTGTGTCTCTCTTTGGTGTTTTGTGGGTAAAACTGGCTTGAAAATTGGCTGTTTTGGTCCTCAGAGAAACGAACTCTAAGACCCTCTCTTGACCCTCCATCCTTGTCTCTCTCCATTTTCTCCCCTCCGCCTCCCATGCGTAAGATCCGAGGTGACTGAGGTCGACTTAGTGATGCGGGTGAGGTGTTGGTAGTGGGGGAACTCAGGTGGAGGGAGACAGGTGACGTGTAGGTGGATTGTGTGGGGGTTGCAAAAAGAGAGGGTGTCGGGGTCTGGGTGGGGGTGGTGAACGCTCCCACTGTGGACAGCTGTCGACCAAAGTGCCTCTCCTCTCGTCGAGTCCTGCGGTCATCTTTGAGGGCTCGCTCCCTTGCGGCGAGCGCAAGTCCAAGTGGAGAAGAGGGATCTAGAACCTTCCCAGTGAGCGGGTGGATGAAAGTAGTAGCAGGCTGAGAGCCGTACATTGATGGAGCTGACTTGGGTTGACCATCTTGACTTAGGACAGGTGAAGAATACTCCGGAAGGCCAAATGCCGGTGGCATGCTGCTGGAATAGTGGACATAGTTGTCACCAGAAAACATGCCCTCATCTATAGATTTGGATGGCCTGAGTCGCGGAGTTGGTACTTCTATTTGTGAGCTCTGGAGCGGCTGAATCCTTGGACTTACCGCTTCTCCTCGCTCAACAGTGCCCCCACTAGCTTCCCCTTGGAAATCGTCCTCTGATGAGAGGAAGAAAGAAGCACTTTTTCTTCTCATATCACGAAAACGTTCCCTTTCCCTGCGTGCCCCTCCACCTCCAAATGTTGAACCAAAGGTTGACGTGTAGTCTACATTCTCCAGGTTTTGCTTCATAGAAACCAGAGCGGGAGCATCTGATTGAGGAAGGGAGGTGGATGTCAGTGGCTGAGGGGGTGTTGAGGTGAGTGGGGAAGGTAAAGTGGAGTTTGGGCTTTCTGGAGTTGGTTCAGTATCTGTGTGGTCCTCTGCATCCTGCGGGGCCTCGGCCTCCATGCTGCTTCCTTGGCTGCTTCGGCCACTACTGCTGGTGGAGGGAGCTTTGATGATGATTGTTGGGATGGGGATAGACGTCTTCTCTTTGGCTGTACCACCTTTCCCCCGATGTTGCCGCAGTCCATCCTCAACTTTAGACTGCTTTGTCAGAGCTCCCCGTCCTCCCCGCCGGGCTGCCCCCCTGCCAGTCCCTCCACCTTGCTCCCGGGAGGCCATATGTGGATGATGCTGCTGGGCTTGCTGAGCCTTAGGTTTAGCGCTCGTTGGTGGTGTAGCGCTACTGTAGCCTCTCCTTAACCCTCCCATTTTGCCACCACCTCGCCTGGGTGCCTCTTGCTCCCTACTGCACAGTCCCTCAGATTGTCTGCGGAGCGTAGAGACCATAACCTGTTGGTTCATCCCACTTCCCCTTTCCCATTGATTAGGATGACCAGATTGGGAGTGGAGCTGTAAGTTGGCCTGTGATACAGGAGGTATGGGCATTGCAGGGCCTCTCCCGGGATGAGGGCCGGCAGATAAAGGTGGCTCCGGTGCTGATGTATTTGGGGGTGGAGGGATTTCTTCTGGTCCTGGCACTGATAAGCTGCGAGCTAACTTCATAGCAGGTGGGTGAAGGTACTGCCTCTCCTCCTCAGTTATACCTGAGCAAAACAACGGAACAGATACAAATTATGACTTAACAAGAATAACCAGGCTTCTGACTGTTGGTCCTACCAATGGATTTCTGACGCATCAGGACTGCATGCTGGGCTGGTTGAAAGTGTCCTTGGTTGTAGGTAAAACCAGGTCTGGATGGCACTGCATTCCCTGTGGCTTGCAGCTCGTATGTTGACTTGTCACAAATTGTAAGAAAATACAAATAAAATAGACAGGAAGGACAAAATCCATTAATTAAATTAGGGATGCTCCGATCGAATGGCGACCAATCAATATCGGCCGATTTGCGTAAAAAACATGATCGGCATATGCTGATAAATGCCTTTCAAAGACGATCGCAATAAACGATCCGGGTCTGGCGGCAAATCGTACGTGTCTCCTGTGTCACGTAAGGTTGCCAACAAAATGAGACTTCTCGTATTGAGCGGACAAGGGATGCACTTTGTCCCATTTTGCAGCGAGAGTCAAAACTAGTCTGCGAAACCTCAATGGCTTCGGTTTGACAGCTTGCCAAAGGCTACCTCAATCGATGGCAGCATGTTGGATCGCGGACTTATCGTACCTATTTCCGGACACTTAATGTGTTCCATTTTAAGTTGAGCAGGACAGATTTCCATTTAATAAAGATATTTACAGTATTTATGTTATGATATTCTGTTAATGTTGTTATCTTGAGCTAAAAAAGAGCTATTGTGTCGTTTATTTCCTATGTATTTGTATTACTCAAGTAATACTCTAGTACAGGGGTCAGGAACCTTCTGGGCTAGGAGACTCATGAACGACACATATTTTCAAATCTATTTCTGTGAGAGCCAAATCCTATTTTTTAGCAGTGATTACAACAGATTGTCACTCTATTGATATGGTGCTAATAAAAAAGATCATAAGTAATATAATTACACCCTTGACATGTATCTGTAATCTGTCTCTGCAAAATGGCTATGTTCCAAGAAAAATGAAAACTGCTAAAGTTCTTCCAGTGCTTAAAAATGGAAACAACCACGAATTACTAATTATAGACCCATTTCTCTTCTTCCTCAGTTTTCAAAAATCCTTGAAAAAGTTTTTGATAGGAAATTAAATAAATTCATAGGAAAGCAGAATCTACTCAATGAAGGTCAATACGGCTTTAGAAGTAATAGATCCACTTCAATGGCCATCATCGATGCTACTGAGGAAATATCTAAATCTAAGGCATGGAATGTAAAAAATATGCAATAGGTATTTTTATAGATCTTTAAAAAGCATTTGTCACAATAAACCATGAAATATTCCAAAGTTATTTAAGCGATGTTCATATGGGTGAGTTTTCTTCCAGATGTCTTGGTGTTGTTTGTGGGGTTCCCCAGGGATCAGTATTGGGCCCCAAATTATTACATTTGTGTATCAATGACATTTTAAATGTTTCTCAGTTGGTCAAATGTATTTTGTTTGCAGATGACACAAATATATATTTTACAGCAATACCACTTTTGATGATCTCATCCACAATGTAAATAACGAATTGAGTAAAATCAAAAAATGGATGGAAAGTAATCAATTATCCTTAACTTAAATAAAACCAAAGTAATGATAATTGGAAAACATGGAGGTTGCAAAAATGGTTAGTGGTGTCAAAATTGAGTATGTTGCAGAGATAACATTTTTGGGATTAATGATTGACCATAAATTCAACTGGAAAACACATATTACGTATATATCAAATAAAATCTCCAAAAGCCTTGCAGTTATTAATAGAGTTAAACATGTCCTTGATTACAGTGCCCTTCATACTTTATACTGTTCCCTAATTCTTCCATACCGGACTTATTGTGTGTAAAGTGTGGGGCAATAATTACCAGACCACAATAGAGTCCTTATTCTATTTACAAAATAAGGCCTTACGAATAATTCATAAGGCGGGCATCTTGATCACACCCATCCGCTATTTTCCAAATCTAAAATCCTAACATGACATGATCTTGTAAAACTGTACACAGCAGTGTTTACGTTTAAAGCATTTCATAACTTTTCACCGATTCACATTCAGGACATTGTTTCTCACAGAGATCGTCCGTACGACTTGAGAGGTCTAAGGAACATAGATACCCCCCTGGAAAATACTACCAGGAGATGTTTTTCCTCGTCTGTTTGTGGGCTTAAACTGTGGAACAGTCTGGGAGCCGAACAAAAGCAATCTCAGAGCATTCGTTGTTTGAGTGTTTATACAAACAAAATGTCTTGTTACAATACAGAGGCATGGAATTATGTTCATGTTTATGGATGGGTACAAAAATAATATATTTAATTGGACTACTACAACTTTATTCCCACAATATTTAACTATGTAACCGTATACATTTTTCCCCAATCTAATATTGCAAAAATTACAACTTGATATTGTTTTGTTTGTTTCTTATTATGGCAACATTTACAAAACAAGAATAAACTAAACTAATTGACATTGTTTTTACTCGTAACATTACACGTTAATTCATGTAAAATTGTGACTTTGACTTTTTACTCTTAAAATTTCAGCGATTTTTTCAATTTCTGTTGGTTTCATTCATTCATTTTTTTCTATGCCGCTTGTCCTCATTAGCGTCGCCGCTATGCTGGAGCCTATCCCAGCTGACTTTGGTACACACAATATCGCAGGGCACATATAGACAAACAAACATTCACACTCACATTCATACCGATGGACAATTTAGAGCGGCCAATGAAGCTAACATGCATGTTTTTGGAATGTGGGAGGAAAGCGGAGTACCCGGAGAAAACCCACATAGGCACGGGGAGAACATGCAAACTCCTAATTTCCTAAATTCCCCTAATAATATAACCGTTTCCGTAACCACATTTTCAAAAAATGACAACTTTTTTGGGTTAGATTACAACTTTTTTTCTCGTAATATTTTGGCTTTATTTTCTGAAATTTACTGATGATTTTTCCTTACATTTTTTGTTAATTTGTGTATTTAGAATGCGCGGCAGGCCAATAAATCACGCGGACCGCACTATGAACACCTCTGTTGTAAAGCAAGATATGTTCCATATATTTGAAGAAAAAGCTACATTCAAAATAAATGTTACATTGTCAATCATTTTTTGCAAAGTGCTGTGAGGGCAGCAGAGCACCCCCACCACAAAAAGACACAGAAAGGCCACGCTTCATTCTAGATGGGAATGACTTCTGGATTAGTCACGTCCATGATTAATTCTGCGCTTTGCCCAAAGCAGTGCAGAAACTCTCTCTGCAGGCGTGACCGTGAAGTACACAGCTGACGGCGTTAAGGAATAGCACGGAAAAAAAAAAAGCACGAAGAATGCCAGATTATGATCGCGGAAGGGGCAGCGTTCCTGGCTGGCACAAGTACCTCATTGGAGACATTAGGAACAATGCTCTTGCTGCGGTCTCTCTTCCCCGCGGGACCCCTCTGGCCTTGGTTGTCTGACGCGATCGTGTGCTGGGCGGCGGCCAAGATTTCGTCCAGTTTATCTAAGAAGACCAAACAGACGGCCGAAGAGAAGCCACAAAGAATGCAAAGGTGAGGAAGATGAGAGTGTCACATCTTCGCCCCTGCAGGGTTTGAAACGCTCCACGACAAAGACCGATTTCTTACTCAGGGCCATCTGATAGACTGTCCTCTTCTTATCAGGACCCTGAGAGGACTCGTAGTCTGGCAAAGGAAGGAGAGGAAACGCTAGCGTCAAACGACTTTTAATTAAGGCCCGATGGAGTCAGTGATAAGGCCTGACGCTCACCTGCTTTCTTTTTCCACGGCGAGGCAGCTGGAGCGTGCACGATAAGGACAAATCGATTAGGCGTGCATGGAACTCGTGAGTCGTTGAAGCGGATATGGCAGGTAAAGGGGTGGGATACAAACTCGGGCACAGGAAGGTGTGAATGCACACGTAACGGGACGGATGGTGATGGGAAAATGGCGATGAAAGCGCACGGTTGTGTGATTTTCCCACCTTTTTCCACTTTAGAGCGGCACATTTGCATGGAGAGGAAAAGGGGGGGGGGGGGGAGAGTTGTTAGTTTCTGGTGGCACCACGTAACAAACAAAAAGCCTTCATGACGCTTGTCTGAGCTTGTTCTTCTTCTTCACACTTAAGAGCTCGCAGTGCGCCCATGCACTCAAATGTCCTCACTGACTCACGCCTGCACGCGTCCAAGAAGCTGCTTAAAACACACATTTTCATTTCCTGCTCTCTCTCCAGTCCAGCCTCAGCTTCTGCATCCGCCCGTTTGTCTCCGTCACCTTACCCATGTCCTCCAGCTCTGACGTCATTGACTTGGAGCGCAGGGCGATGGCAGGAGGAGTCAGCCTTTTCGTCTGCTGCGGGGCTGCCAAGGGAAGCCAGCCAAATGCAGAATTGATGTTTAAGTTTTCTTGCACACACATGCGGGCGCCGCGCTGCTCATGTGTTGAAAGAAACATTCCATCGCCGGGAGACGGGGAAATGGGAAGCTAACCTCTTTTTCGAGTCGTATCCTCCAGCTCGGGGTTTCTGGCGACCATTACAACTTTGACCATCAGACTGTTGCCACCGTGCCGGATCATGTTGACCACCTGCCGGTGTCCTACTTTCACCACGTTCTGGCCGTTCACCTGAGAAACACACAAACAGATACGGTCCGATAATCGATAGCCGCTGTTTGGTTCGTTTTGATGTGCGTCCATCGCGAGGCGTCCGTCGGACCGCTGCTTTTGTGTGGCTTGTGTTTTGGCAATGGAAGCATTTTTGCACCGCATGTGTTGTGACGCGTTACACCCCCAGTGGAAGCACAAGCCAGATATCAGGATTTCACAAACCCGACTGGACTCAGGGGTCGGCAACCTGCGACTTCCTTTGCGACGCTCAAAGTATCCGACTTTCTGTAAGGTCGTGAATGCATCATGGCTGAGTTCTAACTGGTGATTGGGTGAGTGCGAAAAAGGGCGGGGAAACGGCGGCGTTCTTTGAGACATGACGTCTACAAATACAAATTAGTAATTACATCCATCAATCCATTTTCTATGCTGCTTACCCTCAGAGTCGCTGGGGTCTTCCTAGAGTCTTCCTCTAGGCCTCCTGCCTGGCAATTCAAAACTCCGCATCCTTCTACCAACATATTCACTATCTCTCCTCTGGACATGTCCCAACCATCTCAGTCTGACCTCTCTGACTTTATCTCCAAAACCTCTAACATGTGCTGTCCCTCTGATGTGCTCATTCCTGATCCTGTCCATCCTGGTCACACCCAAAGACAACCTCAGCATCTTCGACGGTAAGTTAACCGTTGAATAATCCCCCCAAAAGGAAACAGACTTTACATCCGCGCAGACAGGTTGCTTGGTCTTCTCTGCCAGCGACGCTGACTTGCATGCTTGATGTGTGGCGCGACACCACAAAAAACATCGAAAGACCTTTCCAAAACGAGCACGGCTTTGATTTATGTCAAAGTAGATGTACGCGTGTAGCGGTGGTCCTCTCTGCAGCACAGCCATGGCCACACCAGGCTTGAGCCACACACGAGCTAAAAGGACCAGGATGTCAGGTCACATTCCTTGACGTGTCAGATACAAACTTGAAAAAGTTTATAAAATGTTGTGTTCCACAGCTGCAGTGGGAGAGGGTGGTTGCCGACCCCTTGGGACACCCATGGGAATGGTTCGTACCTCAATGAGGAAATCCCCCATCCTGAGGCCGGCCCTCCACGCCACGCCCCCTTCATCGACAGACTCCAGGTACTGTAGTGCTGGGAACGCTGGTGTCGGAGTGAATTCTTCTATGGGAGTCTGAGCTGTGGGGGATACGTTAGAAAAGATGAGCAAGAAGGCCTGCACGGTGGCCTAATGGTTAGCCACACAGTCCGGAGATCTGGGTTCCAATCTCTGCATGGAGTTTTGCACGTTTGGGTTTTCTCCGGTTTCCTCCCACATTCCAAAAACATGCATGTTAGCTTCATCGGCGACTAAGTTTTCCATGGGTATGAATGGGACTGGGGACCAGTCCAGGGTGTACCCCGCCTCCCGCCCACAGTCAGCTGGGATAGGCTCCAGCATCCCCGCCACCCCAATGAGGATAAGCGGTATAGAAAACGGCTGGAGGAACATGAATGAGAACACCAGTGACGAGGAAGTCACATGTGAAGCCAGCAAGGACATGTTGGAATATGGGAGCACATTTTTGTAGTCGCTCACCTTTGGCTCCCCTGAGCACAAAGCCAAAGCCCTCATTGTCTTTTTTCTGTAGGAGCGCTGTCTTCTCCTTAATGATGTAGTCACTGTGAAGTGTAAAAAAGCACACTTTGTAACATTGACGTGGAACCCCACCGTGCAGCAGAAGAAAGGTCAGCAAACAGCGCCGGTGCACAATGACAGAGACGGTGACATGTTGGGAGGAAGGCGCAAGGGGATGACGTTTCCTGCAAAATGTGTGCCTACACGTCAGCGAGGGTTAACCTACAAAATGCACCTAAATGGCTGCGCGAGCTTTCACGCCCGTGGCAGCTTTTGCGGCTGCTGCAACACCTCAGCCGGTCTCACGTGCGCCACATTTGACATTAAGTGAGGCTCGGACCGGCCGTCCGATTGTCCCGCACAAACATCTCTACATGCTCCGAGGCTACAGCAGCCCTGGAAGACTGGACCTTCATGAAACCTATAACTAGACTGGTGTTATGAATGGAAAGATAGCGATTACCAAATTTGTAATGTATGTCAGCAGGAGGTTTCAAGCCCCGTCTCTCCCCCCCCCGGGTGGGGGGGGGGTGCATCAGCTGGAAAAACATCAGGAGAAACCATCCTTCTCCAACCTGCTCACGTATGCCTCAAGGCAAAAACGGGAGCGTTTTCGTTGCTAAGGGGAGAAGGTGAACACAGTCTGGGATGACTGGAAAACTTTGGGGGGGGGGGGGAGGCACCTCCATACTTCTGTGGTCAAAATTTTACTGGTGCTGCCAAGCACATAGAATAGGACGGGACCCACAATGACCCAAACTTAACTGGGATACAAATATGTGATCCACCAACCACACACGGAGTCAACTTCAGCACTGAACAAACGGCGATGTGTCCCTCACTGAGGTCCATCCTCTGAGTCTTCTCCATCAATGTTACTGCTTTCGCCAACGCTCAGCCGCCTTCCAGCCATCTGTTCCTCACACCTCGTTCCTTTTTCTCGCACCCTGTCCTCCATCACGCAATCCCTCTCTGAAGATCAAAGGAACGTGCAGTGGGTGGATGGATCCATCGGGCTCTTCGTGTAGCCACTTCTAGCATGAGAGACCACACGGCCCGCTGCTGTGTCGGTGCTCCGGGGGGCTCGCGGTGAGATGTTTGCTCACTCTTGTGCCTGTCAGCTTGTGTTGAGTCGCCGCAGCGACTTCGCTGGCCTTGCTAATTGGCACGTGAAAAAACAGCCATGAGGACACCAGAGAGCATCCATCTGAATGGTGTGAGAAAAAGCAGCCTTTTAACCCTTGAGCTGGTGATGAGAGTCTCAGTGCGGGGACAATGGCCGCACAGCACACGTGATGTTGGGGACACACACTGAGAGGGAAAACGTACCAAGTAGGTGGCATTCTCCCACGTCAGATGACATAACCACCTTTCCCCCCTTCATGCGGCACACATACATGCAGGCCCGGTGATGCACGGCATACATAGGCGGGAATGGTACGCTCCGAGGGACAGGTAGGCGCAGATGAATGAGGAAATTATGACGGAAGGAGCTCCAAGACAATGGAATACACCCACGTCGTCTGAGCGAAATGCATCTCTGTCAGGCACCGACACACACATGCTTGAGAAAAATAGGCATGCAGCAGAGTCGTCAATCTGGCCACTTGACGTTTGACGGACACTGACAAAACATCAAGACGCTAGACCCACGCATACTTGATGGCGCACGCACAGAACACACACAGCGCACGAATTCTGTCTTGGAAAACGACACGGCCTTGTCAGCAGCATCATCTACCTCTCCCCTCTCTCCATTGTCCTCTCCTCACATCCATAGCCAGCCAATGAATGAGGAAACAGCCGCTACCTGTAAATGAACCACACGCTCCTGTTTCTGGGGCCCAGTGACGGCCACGAAGAAGAGAGGGAGAGAGCGCAATCTCTCTCTCCGCATCCCCCCGTCGCCATGTCACCCCCCTCCTCTCCCTTGGGCGGTGCACTTCACCACCGCCTCCTCTTCTTCCTCCCTCCGGCGGGAGCTCCAGCAGCCGGGGAGGAGGAGCGAGGGAGGGCGAGGAGGAGGAGCGTGCGGGTCTGAGCGCTGCATCCCTCGGACAATACGGAGAACACAGCAGAGCCTTGGAAATTGTGGAGAAATGTAGGAATCTGAGTGCGATAGCAAGTGTGGGGGGATGGGTGGAGATAACAAGATGGAGAGGCTGGTGTATTACAGGTCGGAGGATAAGGGCTGATTCCGACCCGCAGTTTACACACACCTTCCAGCATTCAAACATTGCAGAGCGGCACACTTTCTCTTGCCCAGTTGCTACTACAGCATGTGGACTCGCTGGACTTTCTCCCCCAAAAACCGACAACCTTGCTCGGGCACTGACCGCAAGCGCCCCTCGTTAGCCCAGGGGTGCACCCGACGGCTCAGCCGGGCCGTGACTCATCAGCAGCAGCACGACGTGTTTGCTCCCAGAGACACAGTCACACACACGTACAGCCTAATTGCCTGCTGGGGCTCAAATTGACGCGAAGATACCACGGCCGCTTTCTGCAAGAAGCAGAACCACACCGGCACTGATTCAGGAGGCACCACCGGGTCAGACATACCAACAAAGTAGCTCTGGACAACCGGAGTGAGCTTCCCGGCTGGTCACACCTCAGGGCTGTTCCCCACATTGGTGACACCGTTTCATCACGCTCAAGGGCGTCGTACCACTCGGGCAAACAGTCATACTGGAGTCAGCAGGCCGCTAGATCAGAAGCAACTTCTTGACCGGAAGTGTAGTCTTACCTGGGACCATCGCTGCCGTCGTATGCGCCGACGGTGACGTTTCGGAAGAGCTTCCTCTTGGCTTTCTCGCTACGTGTCTCTGCAACGCATATGCCAGGTTTGTATTTTAACACTTTGTCACGACAGCTTCCCCGCCTTTTCATGCAGGACAAGATTCAGCTGCCGCTAGTGAATGTAGCAGGAGGCTTCCGTGTTGAAAGGTCGCGAGAGCCCGGTCAACATGACTGACATGTGTTGGGTTCGACCGACAGCTACGTGCCCGCCTCCTGGCCCAGACGTCCCTTCTGAACACTTGGCCTCCGTAAAGTGACGTAGATGAGTGCATGAGTTGAGAGCAGCCATTGTTCAGCAGAGATGAGAAGGGTTCTGGTCAATAAAATAGAGCGGCCCAGGGGCCATTTTCGGCGCGGAGCTTGATCTTTGTTCCTTTCAAAAAGGAGATATGTTATGAAATATTACACTATCTCGCTTTGTCCGTACAGTATGCTAATCTACATCGGACTGGTTTTAGCATCTTTATTGTACACGCCAAAATGGCCCCAAAAGGTACAGAAACCAGACCAAAACCGCAGCCCAAAGTACGGACCGTACTTAGCTTGTTGTGCAAATAATTGAATTGTGACAATCGAAACCAGCATTTAGCCCCAAATCCCAAATATTTAATTCATTAGTAGGGAGGCATCCGATCCAAATTTTTTTATAATCTTGCCGATCCGCTCTAATCCTGTACTGATTTCTTGTTTTAAATAATAATCTTTTGTCACAAACATGAATTTGTGACATTGAATATGGTTATAAAAATATTTCTTATTACACAGCATGACCAACAAAAGTGTTTGGCTTTTGTAACAAACCGGGCTGAGAATCCCGTCCCTGATGAAAATAAAAGTCCATACAATAAAAGAGAAAATTGAACAAAATGGGCGTGCTAAATTATTGTTTGTAGGTCCAGGCTGCTGTTTAGGGTGTGGACTGAAAGTCGCAAGTGCTTGTGGAAGGAGTGGCTGTTCTGTGTTGACATGCAAATAAATGGCCAAGTGAATGACAGCCATCCTGACGTGGAATTACTCAGCCGCCGTTACAATACTTTTAGGGTAGGACGAACCATTTGACACGCTTCTACATCAATTTGAGGGGGGATTTAGAACGACCATCTCTTGCGAGCTCCCGGCACCATGACAGAGGAGTCTGGGCACAGCTTCAACCGTTCTAGCTACGGAGCCGAATATCCAGCGTCCAACATGAAACGAACTTCACCACACCCTTCTGGTGTAATTGATTGGCGCTGCTCCAGCGGGGGCTGACGAGCGCCTTGCAAAGCAACGCTCCGTGACTAGCTACTTAGCTTCCGGTGTAGAAGCAAACAATGGCGACATCCACATTGTCGCATGTTTCTTTTCTGCTCATTTTGCGGCAGTTTTGCTTTTGTTTGGCAGACTTTGTGATGCTTTGGAAAGCGCAAACCAATCCTAGCTCCGCGGTCTGCATCGCCGTTGATGCAAAGTTGGAATTTTTGGACTCCGCGAGAGGGTTCGGAGGGCGAGCAGCCAGCCTGTGCAGCGTAGGCGGGCGCCGTGGCAACCCTTAGTCACATGATACCGATCGTGTGTAGACTGGCCAATGACTGCACGACCCGTGACTGAAAATGACAGTCCAAGCAAAGACAATCAGACTGAACGGGAAAAAGAGACCACAAAAGAAGCTCAATGAAACCTAAAAACTGTACATCTTACCTGATCGATTGGCCTTGCTGCCAGAAGCCACTTCCTCCACGCAGTCCGACGGGAACCAGCCGGTGTGACCTTTCACCGTTCCTTCCCAGTACCCCCCCTCGCCGACGCTTAGCACTGATGACGACAAAGAAGCGAATACCTGACACTGATGCGTATTTTTTCCGCGTTGATCGTGAGTCCCGCCCCACCTTTGACTTTGTCCCCTTTGTTGAGTGACAGCTGTTTGTCTCCACTGGCAGAGTGGGCCCGAGTAGCCACGTACACGCGCCCGGGCACCGCGCTGTACATGCGCTTCACTTGCCCTCCCCGAGCGCCTGCAGGGGTCGCCCTACGGAATGAGGCCAAGAAGAGAATGTGTTGCCCAATACTGCCATACGTATATTGGGGTCATGGCTACTTCCTGTGTGTCTGTTCCTGTATAGAATGCACACCAGAAGCTCACTCCAATGTGACATTCTCGGGGTTATAATTAGAACTAGAAAGTAAGTGGGACAACTGAAGCTCACTAGAGCTTATAAATGGCCCTAAAAGGACCTGATTAGGTAGAGAACCAACCAGTCCCTAAGGGCTCCTTACCCGGGCCTGCCCCGTGGCTGCCTGTGCTTCTCCTCCGTGTCACTCTGCCCTCCTCTTCCACGCGATGGTGACCGGCTGCGATTTCTGGGGCTGCTGGAGCTTCTCAAGCCGACGGAAGCCCGGCGGTGGCCCTGCAGAACCCACGTAGACCGGCTCAGTGTATGGGAGGTATAACGAGCCCATCCTAGCACCAGAACTGGATATTTACCTGAGCTGGGTTAGGAGTTGTTGCAGCTTTGTTGGGAATAACCACGGGATCGGCGTGGGTCATGGTGTTGTCGCTGTTGGCACGCAGTAAAGGGTGGGGCTGGAGCGACAGGAGGGGCAGCGTATGGGCGCTTTCTTTACGCTTGGGGACATATTTTGGCGACTCCAAAAAGGGCACTGAGGCGGGACGATAGAGGATGAAGGCAATTAGGTGACTTTCAGAGCAAGCATTTGGCCATGAAAACCTACCTATATCTGAATCTTTGTGGTTTTTGATGATTTCCCCGAGTTCAAAGTGACCAGACATTACAGCCAGCTGCAAAAGACATACAAAGAACGCAAATTCAAATAAAGCAAGCACGGCAGTTTTTCTCCCGCAGCTTGTACTGTAATGCTAATAATTGTGCCGTCAACGTCTCGTTTAGGTTTGCAGGCAGTTTTGAAGTACAAGTCTGAACTGTCGTGCAAGTGTAAAAGGAAGTTAGAGCCGCTCATGAATTTCAATGAATTCAAGTTACACTTTGTTATACTTGGGGATTCAATTCGGGGATCAACCTGCAAAACGTTTACCAATCCATTGTTTATCCTACAAAATAAAAGCCATGAAAGCCATAAATAAGAAAAGATATAGAGAGCCATCAAACCCATTGTTTATTAAATGCAAGACCTTAAAATGTTATGATATAGTTGAGCATAAAATTCTTCAGGTTACCAGTTTTGAAAAACGAGACTGTCATTGCAATCCGAAAGGAAAAGATATTTTCAAAAAAGCCCGCTTCAGGACCAGAGCAATGGAACAGACTGTCCCAGTAAAAGGAATTCACCTTCAGGAAGAAATAAAAGACTCTAAGACGATCCTGTTGTTCAAGAAACTCATAAAAGCTGCAATAATGAAGAAGTATGAACAGTTAGAAGCTTCATCAATTGGAAAGTTTCAGTCAAACGTTGGCGATGGGAAGTCTGAAAGACTGGGAAAATGAAAATATTAAAAATGAGCATTTATCTGTAGCTACATTGAGGATATTATATGTATAAAAAAGATATACAACTGAACTGTTAAATGATTGTTATTTGAAAGGGGCAGACATTATAAGACTCTTCTTCGTTCATTCATTTATTGTGTTGAGTTTATTGTAGTTGTTTGGAATGACTTGTTTTGATTTTCAATGAAATAAATTCTAGGAAAAAAAAACTCCCACCAATAATGGCCGTACTTTTGGGCTAAGCCGCAGGTGTCAAACACAAGGCCCGGGGGCCACATGTGGCCCGCCACACCATTTTATGTGGCCCGCGATTAACGTGTCAATATTTTTTCTCAATCTTTTTGTTTTCATTTTGACAGAAATATCTTCTGAACTTTATATTGAGAGCATTTGTTTGTTATCAAAAAGAAATACTTGAATGTACGCTGGTCACCTTGACCTTCACTTCACTACTCATTTCCAGGCAAGCTATCTATCAGTTGTGTGTAACAATATCATGAGCTTATATTCATATTCATCCATGCGTCCATTTTCCACCACACTAGGGTCGCTGGTATGCTGGAGCCTATCCCAGCCGTCTGCGGGTGAGAGGTGGACTCGATATTCACGTTGACAGTTACAAGTGGCCCTCAACAAACACGAGTTTGACACCCCTGGTCTACGCCGTTCAACTGTAAGGATGGAGATCATATCCGTGACTGTGTAAAATCCTTGGCTCCTATGAAAGCGACAGTGATAACTAAGCAACGTAGTGGTCTTCTCATGGTCAAACGGAAAGATTGCGTGTGCTCTGGCTAGAAGACCATAATCAATCAACACTGTATCCCAGTAAGCCTAATGTTGATCCAGGACGTGATCCTGAATCAATAACCTCTACCTCAGCACCTTCTGCAGATGATCCCACCAATCTTCCTCCCAATAAAGCACAGGGATAAAAGTACGTTGTCTTTTTGCTGCTGTTTAATTGGGTTTTTTTGCATGATTTACCTTCAAATTATCAACTTCATTTTGTTTCGTTCCGTTATACAAAATCAGCCTGATTTGCGCTGAAGTGAAAATGGAAGAGAAGAGCAACACATCAAAAAATCACCCATTTCAGAGCTGAGGTGAGCGCTAGGACGACGTTCAACACCGACAGACTTATTGGCTGCTAAAAAAAGCAATCATCCAAAATGTGCAAGTATTTTGAAGGTTCCAGATCAGCCCATTTGCCGGTAGCGACTGGGCTTTGGTTCTGTTCATCTTGCTCTCCCTCTCACTAAATGAATGAAGGCGGTGTTGTTGCACACCCACCATGTTTCTTTGCTTATTTGGCTCTTTTAGGCGTTTCCAGTGAAGAGTCACAAATGAGATCCGTTATACGTAGGGATCCCCGTCGAAGGATTAGTCGACTATGCCAATGCCAACTTTGGAGGTTCAATGTGGGAGTCGATCGAGCACTTGACTTACATCGCAGTCTAGGAATGCAACTCGTACGGAGCCCAAGGACCACCTGTCCTGTTTTCTTTTGTTTTCTGCTACCAATTCCCTGTAGGGTTATTAACACGCTTGGCAAGCAAAGGCGGTTTAAGAACATTCCTTTTCTATCCTCATTAGGGTGGCGGGTATGCTGGAGCCTATCCCAGCTGACTTTGGGCGGGAGGCGGGGTACACCCTGAACTGGTCGCCAGCCAATGGCAAGGCACATATAGACAAACAAACATTCACACTCTAATGGACAATTTAGAGTCGGCCAATTAACCCAACATGCGTGTTTTTGGAATGTGGGAGGAAAGCGGAGTACCCGGAGAAAACCCACACACGCACGGGGAGAACATGCAAACTCCACACAGAGATGCCCAACGGAGACTCGAACCCTGAACCTCCAGACTGTGAGGCCAACGTGCAACCCACTCATCCACCGTGCGGCCACCAAACACAAATAAGGAAGTGAGAAGTAGTGAGAAGGTGAGAAGGCTTCATAGACACAAAGAAGTCATTAGTTGCAAGTCAACAACACTTGAAATCGGACAAAATAGAGCATCTTTTGTCGAGGAGAGCTGCTTGTTACCTGAAAAGGGGTCTGGCCATGTTCGTTCCTCGCTTCCTTGTTCGCTCCCCGGTACAAAAGAACACGCACACAGTTTTCCTGATAGAGAAGGACAGTCATCAGCGGTTTCCCCGAAGAAAATGTGGGCGACTTGGTCAAATGGGGGATTCTTTCTACTTGCTTTGTTGTACAGGGCACAAATGTGAAGCGCAGTATTCCCTGAGGCGTTCCGAGAGGAGGCGTCTGCCCCGTAAAACAGCAGATGCTCCAAGTGTTGGGCAAAACCATTCTGGCAGGCCTTTCAAAGTCAAAAGAGCAACAGAAAATCAATAGGTGTTGTTAAGCGAGCGGGCAAAACCAATCAGGAAGCGGAAACCGTGACCAAAAACCCTGAATCACCCCGACCACGGAGCAGAGCAAACACTCGAATACCGTAAGCGCCGCACTTGCGCTCTACACACAACACGAGGTCACTTCTACATATGAGCTGGAACTAGCAGGCGAGGCGAGTCCCGGATTGGGATGGACTTGCTGCCTTCCCTCGGCGGCTGCTGGGGAGGACGGGATGATGCTGTGAGAAGTACCTTGTGTATTTCTTCCATTCCAAATTCCTCTTCATCCCTGCGCTGTGGAGAGGGAGAAGGAGAGAGGAGGGAGAGACGAGGCTGATGAGGAGTAACTGTGAGGTTTGAAGTGGACACAAGCATAATATGATCAAGCGACGACTTCCCCTGGAAAGAGACCAGATGGAGAGTACCTGATGAGACTCATCCCAGCCATTCTCATCCCTGGTCCCCAACTTGGCCCTGTAGTAGAGCAGAGTCTCACAGCAGGAGGTGTCGCCCCCTGTCAGGACCGTGTGGTAGAGTGGGGTGAGGCCACAGCGGTCTCTGTAGTCCGGAGAGCTTCCCAACGACAAGAGAGCCTGGCAGGAACATGCAACACAAAGACGTCCTAATCTCGTAGGCTGCTCCACGGGAGATCCCACTTGCGTACTTTCTACACTATACCGTGTACCTTCATATTCCAATCATTTCTCACCACAAAGAACTGTTTTGTAGTTGAATGCGGCCTATTGGTAACAAAAATAAAAGACTATTTAAATCAACTGGACTCGCTCACTGGGAGTTGCACTCACCTGTGCTGCCAGCTATTTAGACCCCAATGTGTTGACTTTTATTACGTTTTATTATAGTATAGAGTATATTATAGATTGTGTATATATACACTACTGGTCAAAAGCCCCAATTTGTCCAGGTATTTTCTGCAAATCAAGTCCATCCATCCATCCATTTTCCTCCGCTTATCCGGGTCTGGGTCGCGGGGGCAGCAGTCTCAGTAGGGAAGTCCAGACTCTTCGGTCTCCAGGACCTCTTCCAGCTCCACCAAGGGGACCCCCGAGGCGTTCCCAGGCCAGCTGTGAGACATAGTCCCTCCAGCGTGTCCTAGGTCTTCCCCGGGGCCTTCTCCCGACCGGGCGTGCCCGAAACACCTCACCAGGGCGGCGCCCGGGAGGCATCCGGACTAGATGCCCGAGCCACCTCAACAGGCTCCTCTCGATGTGAAGGAGCAGCGGCTCTACTCTGAGCTCCTCCCGGATGGCCGAGCTCCTCACCCTATCTCTTAGGGTGAATCCAGCCACCCTAAGAAGGAAACTCATTTCCGCCGCTAGTATCCGCGATCTCATTCTTTCGGTCATGAACCATAACTCATGACCATAGGTGAGGGTGGGAACGTAGATAGATCGGTAAACAGAGAGCTTTGCCTTCCGGCTCAGCTCTCTCTTCACCACGACGGTCCGGTACAGCGACCGCATTACTGCAGATGCTACACCGATCCGTCTGTCCACCTCACGCTCCAACCAAATCAATCAACGACTTGGCAAATCAAGTCGTTGGAATGAATAGCTTGAAATGCTACAAAGGTAAACTGCCAGATGTTAAAAAAACCCGCAACTGAAAAGTAATGTATATCTCAGTCCATTCTCAGGTACCACAAATTGGGTCACCAGTTTAAAGCGGCAGAGATGGAGGGTGATGGCCTTGGCAGCTTCGACAGGTAATTCCTACAGGGATTGCAAGTTTTCTGGAGTACTTACTACCTCCTCTGTCTACATGAAAGCGGCGTCTGCAACACACTGTGCTATTATCCCTTTGCAAGCATCCATTGAACAGTATTTCCTGCAGAAGGTAACAGCTGGGATAGGCTCCAGCATACCCATAATGTGCATAAGCGGTCTAGGAAATGGATGGATGGACACATTTGGGTGCTCTGACACATTTGGACCAGTTGTGTATATATATTGTGTACGTATAAATACCTTTGAACCATTTAGAGTCGCCAGGTAACCTAACATGCATGTTTTTGGAATGTGGAGAACTCCACGCACACACGGGAAGAACATAACTCCGCGCTGCGATGCCAAGCGGAGATTTGAACGCCGGACTTCCAGATCTCCTGACTGGGTGGCCAATATGCTAACCCCTCGACCACAGGCAAGCGTTTGTCTATTCCCGTGCTGTTACTTACCATCAGCCCCGTATGGTTGTGGACCCTGACAGCTTTGTGCACTGCAGTCAGGCCATCTCTGCTTCTGAAGTCAAAATGAGCTCCGCCCTGAACCAGAGCCCTGATGCTTTCCACTGGCAGGCCAGACTGTGCAGCCATAGTCAGGGGGGTCTCTAGCTCACAGAGGGAAGGTAGAAAACAGTCCAAATTTGAGTCACATCTTCTTACAGATAAGGAGTTCTCAGCAGCGAAATGTTCAAACATGTGGGCACCTCACCTCCACTCTCCAGGTCATGAAAGTTTGGATCAAGACCTTTATTGAGGACTTTAACCATTTTCTCCACTGCTCCGGTCTGTACATAGTCCATGAACTTCTTCAGACTGGCCTGAGAAGTTGTGAGTGAACGTGAGTGGACTTGAGAATTGCTTCGGGGACAAACTGAGTAATGGAATACACAAAAGACCTTAGTGCTGAGCTTGGAAAGAGCCCTTTCATCCAGAGCCGTCTGCTTGTACACTCGTGTTTTGTATCTAAACTGCGGAGCAGAAGAGATGGGTTTCAAGTGTACTTCCTCCCCTCGGAAAACCAAAAAAGAAACTTGTGACGCCACAGTTGGTCGTGAAGCACATCACGATAGCGACGACGTCACCGGATTGCTTCAGCAGAAGAAGCAGAAAACGCATCAGAGTCTCCATTTGTGCAGCCGAACGCCAAAATACACAAACAGGTCCAAATGGCCTTTTTGGAGCTGGGAGCGAATGCCTGGCGTTTCAACTACTCTACAGGAGGCTTCGTTTACTCAAGTCAGCCTCCGCCATCCGCAAGTCCAAGCTGGAAGAACTAGGCTTTCAATAGTTGTAAATACTATGGCTTCTTATGACATACCTGACATTGAAAATATGTGACAGGAGTCATTCGAGCAGGTACGTTTGCCCTTCACCTCCACCAACATCTGCACCGACACCCCTTGCCAATACTATACGTAGTCTGCGGAAGGTAACGTTACACATAAATGACATCAATCGGAGCGTAAAGAATTTCAAAAGTGGAAGCAGTACTGTCAGTCAGCAGTTTTCCGCTCCACTGAGCTTGCCAATAACAGCTTCGCCAGCAGAGGGCAGTGTGACATCGTCGTGACGTCCCAGCATGCCTCTGAACCCCTTGTCACCCAATAGAACCTTTATGGCAAACAGGACCATGAAAGTCACATATTTTAAATGTATTTCCGTGAGAGCCATATAATATTTATTCTAACACGGCATACAAAGACATACGGGCATTTTTTTTTTAGCAAGACTGACAATTTTGGAACATAATACGTCTCTGAATGTATTATTTTTATTACCATTATTAGATTCAGTATGTCCTTCATGCTATTTTTACTTTAAAATGTCAACAAAAAAATTAAGATACATCAATTTTATCGTGTTAAGAAATGTCTGCGAGGCTCTCCGGCCATAGGTCCTCCCCATGAGATTTGGTATTTTAGCCAGATCCAATGGATATGCTATTCATTTTGATCTGAAGGTTGTAGAGCAAATTAGTTATATGTGGAAGTAGTAGAAGTACTTGAAGCCGAAGTACTGGAAATCCAAATATCCTAATGAGATGAGTTTATTTTTAGTGCGGGTTCAGCTTGATGGCTATTTGTTTCATACCTCCAGGTAAGGCACCCCTTTCTCAAAAGACTGCGAGTATTCCCTTATGCTCCTCTCCTCGTCCAAGAACTTGGCGTCCCGTCCTTCCCCTGCCGGCTGGAAGAGGCCGTAGTTGTAGACGTCCCACAGGGTCTCACTGAGGGAGCAGATGATCTGCTGCTTGGCGTTCCACACGGAACAGTCCTGGTCAAACTGGAGACACCTCTGAGGAGAGGTGAAAGGTTAGCTCGTTCCTGCTGTATGTTCTCATACCATGCAAAAAAGGAGGGAGTTGGTCACAGGAAGAAGTTTTGGATGCTGAATTTTCAATATTTTGTGTATATTAAAAAATGTAAATAAGTAGCCTCTTGTGTTTCAACTTCCTTCCACTCGTTCAAAACGGAAAGTACTGTAGCAAAAACTGAATGGAAACCATTTTAGCGATGGGCCTGGGGTACTGCAAACGTATCACTTTCCTGATGACTTTTGGAGAGTGCATGTTTAATATTGCTACATTTTGTTAATAAAACATATTTATGGACAATAAAATACGTTGTTAACCGTGATACAGCAACTTGTTTCAATACAGCGGAGAAACTCTCAGCAGTTGTTGTTGACATTGAACTATTTCACAAAAAGTCATTTGCTTAATTAGCTCAGTTGCATCTGAGGGATTTTTTTTCAACACTTTCAATTTCCTATAATACGCCAACGATGGGATATACTGGGGCAAGTGCTTGGCATTGGGATCGCGTGTTCCATGTGTGGGCATCTACTGTATGTGAGGAGTTCGCATGTTCTCCCCGTGCATGCATGGGGGTTCCACGGCTTTCCCCTCTGGTCCAAAACGTCTGTTTCCGTGTTGTTGGCGTACATGGCAAGAGCTCCGCTGAAGATACTAGACATTTGAACTATTTTGGTGCTTTCCTGACCACACTTAACAAACAAAGAAATCCGCTTGCTGACTCACTGAACTTTAACTCGGATAGGCGAGAGGTACAAATTCCCAGAAATAAACTAGTTAAGTGCTGCCTGCGAGTAAAGCTAACTGGCAAACTGCCGAAGCGCCAAGCCGTTGCCTAGCAACAATATAACGCCAAATGCCAAGTGAAATGATAGAGGCCCTGGAAATATGGATTCAAAACCAGAAATGGGGTCAGTCTGGCTGTTGGATGAGGAGGAGGACGATGCCTCAAATAAATAAAACATTGCGGAATCAAAAAGCATTCTCAGAGCAAAAAGTTGATATTAATACACGCCTTGAAGAAGAAGATGAATGAAATACAAGACTTTACTGCTGCAGGATTTTAGGTGTCTGCGATGAGATTCATCATGTACAATGGCAGAACAATAGCTTCATCAGTACGATCGTAGGGTCCGTAGTGATGTCATAAAACCTGTGGAGCACAGGATACCAAGGCACTAAGAAAAAAATGAAGAAGTTGCAAAATGAAAAATCTGCTTTATGCTCTGCTCTTAAGAAGGTTCAAAACCCGATGACAAATAATGCATTATGCAACTATATCAAGGTTCTGCAGGATGACATCAAGGCATTACTGTAAGACAATTAAGCCTTGCATGCTCCTCTTAAGGAAGCAAAACTCTATTGAAGAAAATAGATCATCATGCAAGGATGTTAGGGTTCTGCAGGATGACATCAAGGCTTCATTGCAAGGCAATGCTGCCTTGCACGCTGCTCTCACAGAGGCTATAAACTATATAGAAAAAATGTAGCATTATGTAAGGATGTCAGGGTTCTGCAGGATGATATCAAGGCACCATTGGAAGATAATGCTGCCTTGCACGCTCCTCTTAAAGAGGCTATAAACCATATGGAAAAAATATAGCATTATGTAAGGATGTCAGGGTTCTGCAGGATGATATCAAGGCACCATTGGAAGATAATGCTGCCTTGCACGCTCCTCTTAAAGAGGCTATAAACCATATAGAAAAAATATAGCATTATGTAAGGATGTCAGGGTTCTGCAGGATGATATCAAGGCACCATTGGAAGATAATGCTGCCTTGCACGCTCCTCTTAAAGAGGCTATAAACCATATGGAAAAAATATAGCATTATGTAAGGATGTCAGGGTTCTGCAGGATGATATCAAGGCACCATTGGAAGATAATGCTGCCTTGCACGCTCCTCTTAAAGAGGCTATAAACCATATAGAAAAAATATAGCATTATGTAAGGATGTCAGGGTTCTGCAGGATGATATCAAGGCACCATTGGAAGATAATGCTGCCTTGCACGCTCCTCTTAAAGAGGCTATAAACCATATGGAAAAAATATAGCATTATGTAAGGATGTCAGGGTTCTGCAGGATGATATCAAGGCACCATTGGAAGATAATGCTGCCTTGCACGCTCCTCTTAAAGAGGCTATAAACCATATAGAAAAAATATAGCATTATGTAAGGATGTCAGGGTTCTGCAGGATGATATCAAGGCACCATTGGAAGATAATGCTGCCTTGCACGCTCCTCTTAAAGAGGCTATAAACCATATGGAAAAAGTATAGCATTATGTAAGGATGTCAGATTTCTGCAGGATGATATCAAGGCAGCACTGGAAGATAATGCTGCCTTGGGTGCTGCTCTTAAGGAGGTTAAAACCTCTATGGAAGAAATTAGAGCATAATGCAATGATATAAATGTTCTACAGGGTAATATCAAGGCACCATCGGAGGAGAATACTGTCTTGTACACTACTCTTGAGGAAGAGAAAGAAGCAAAAGAAAAATATACAGTAATCGATAAGATGGATGAGAATGCATGAATGAACAAAGTGATCCTCACAGGGCTTCGAATTATACCCACAGTCAAAAAATGAGTTCATAGCGAAGAAGAACCAGATGAAATGGGTGTTCCTTCAACAAAGCAACAGAATGTCAACTTCCTACAATCAACGGAGGTGGATGTAGATATCAACACCATCGACACTTGCATCCCGATCTATCACCACACCCATCATCATCATCGTTAGGTTCACCAGCTGGGAATTCAAAACTGCACTGCTGAGACTGGGAAAGAAGCTGGAAGGCTCTTCTACACGAATGAGCATCTGACAAAAACGCAACTCTGACATTGCCAAGAAAACACGAGACTTAAGGAAGCTGGGAAAGACACAAAGTGACTGCAATCATCGTCTTGGCTGGCAGGGCCTGCTCAACCAAGTACTGGATTTAGGAACCCGTGTGTTTACATTCAATGACTCTCGCAGTACAAAAAAAGACGGCAGGACATAGATCTGGACATCAACGAGGGAAAGAAGAAGAACTTTGATGGTGTTGTGTTTTCAAAATAAGTAACAATAATAGTAATATAATAGTACAGTAAAAAATCATATATCTGCTTTGATTGTATGGAAGAATAAGTAAACAGTGCATTGGTTGATGTTGAATTCTACCATGCAGCATTTACTGTAAACATTATGCATGTTTACTATAAGCATGCGTGTGCATGGATGCATTTTTGGCTTCTACAGTCATTTGTGTGCAGCCATTTCCCACACACCATTACATTACATTAAGCCGCAGAGCAGTGCGGACCGGGTTCTAAGAACCCAGCGTGGAGGAGTAAACGAGATGTAACTAAGTGTATCGTTCCATTTCGGGGGAACTTCCAGTAAAGCTGCACAGCCCAGCACATTTCATCCCCTTTCCACTCTTACTCCTGAGCAGCCACCTTCCCCTAACAGGTTGCACTGGTAGTTACTGACCGGGCCAACTAACTCCATTGGCATGGCAACCAGTTCATTGGAGGAGGCGGGCCCCTGTTGCCGTAGTGATATGTCTGCAGCCCCTAGGAGGCAGAACACGTGACAAAGGCGTACTGTATACAGTATGTATTCCATGGGTATTGTGTGATACAGGATTGAGTGGTCCCGTCCATCGAGAGCAGACCCTCATACTGTAAACTACACTTGAAATGCAGGATTTGTTGTCCTCACCCACTACAACCCTCTCCCACCACAGTCCTATTCCAGAGGCTGAGGTGTGTTTATGAGAGCATTCAGAGTACCCAGACCCAAGGGCACGTAACGCCAGCCTCATACTCCTCTGTCCTCCAGCCCTCCCCGAACTCATTAAAAGCCAATTAGCAATTACTGCTGCATTGAGGGCAGATTAGCTGACATGTAGAACAGCCAGGGAGCTAGAAATTGAGTAAAGAGGATGGAGGGCAGAAGCACGGTTTCTCACCCGCTTTTGTTATGTGGTGTGTGGGCTTGTCAATTCTCACCTGCCGCCTTCGCACAAGCCAGAGCTGCTTCAAGTGCAAATTGGAGCCAAGTTTTGGTTTATAAAAATATAATAGGGCCATGTCTGACACGGACCTCACACATTGACTGAACACGTCGGCGATGAAGTCAGGCTGGCTGGTTTCTCACTTTGTCTCCGGGGAGCCAATCCAGGACCGTGATATGCGCTGTGCTCGGGGAACGTCTGCAAAGCTTTGTAGTCGGGGAATGATTCAAAATCGGAACATAAGGGCTGGGTCAGAAAGACCACGGTGCGCTGAAGACGAAGAACTTTGACGACTCATTGTTCAAGACGCAAGGCTCACATTTCCGGAATGATTTTGTCGCAGTAGAATACGTAACACAATGCACAACACTCGGAATGAAGGCTTTACTAAGATTGTGTGTTTGGAGAAACTAGGCACCTACTGTTTGTTTGATGTCAGGAATTCCAATGCGGAACACCAGTATGGACAGGAACATGTCCTCCAGCGGGGCCATGGTGGTCCTGCTGCGCTCCATCAAAGCTCTTCTTTTGTGCGACGCATTCAAGCTTGTATGATGCTGATTGGCCACCACCGCATGATGCTGGGTCTTACTGGCTGTTTGATGATGCAAGGTGGCTTGGTTGGACGTGTAAGCAAGCCCACGGTGGCCCGGGTGTCCCGACCTCACTGGCCGGTCCGCTCTGTGCCTACCGACCACAATAGCTGCTGGTTTGACCACCTCGACGACTTTTCCTTCCCAGGACTGTCTTCCTCCCGTCATCTCCTTTTCCAGCAGATCGTCTAACCCTCCATTCTCCATGTCACGTCCAGCTTCCCCTTTTCCGGTTTGTCTGACCAGGTCCTCTTCCTCCTCCTCATCCTCCCCATCTTTGTCATCCTGACCGGGATAAAAGTGCTTGTTATTTCCCAGCATGATTTGCGGCGCAGGGGTCACTGCATAGAGGGCTGAGTGACATAGCTGTCATGGAGACAAAATGTGGCTATCCCAGGAGAATGGCTCCATCCATTGCAACAAGCTGTGGGGAACAGGCAGAGAAGTCAGTCAGACTCAGTCAAAGCACTTCAACAGGTCCATGATGGTGTGAACCTACTATAATCTAATTGCATGGAACACACAGTATGCTTCCAAAGCAGTTTATTACAGAAACTTGTAATAAAGTCTTGCTGTTCCAAGAGAAACTGGACAAACGTTGTGCTCCAATAATAAAGCTGTGAAGCGGGGGTCACTCGATGTTTTCCCCTGATGCTGAAAGAAGCAAAAAACAAACCCAAACTGTATTTTTATCAGTTTGATTTGTTTCAACATCCATCCATCCATTTTCTTCCGCTTATCCGAGGTCGGGTCGCGGGGGCAGCAGCCTAAGCAGGGAAGCCCAAACTTCCCTCTACTCGGCCACTTCGTCCAGCTCTTCCCGGCGGATGCCGAGGCGTTCCCAGGCCAGCTGAGAGACATAGTTTTTCCAGCGTGTCCTGGGTCTTCACCGAGGCCTCCTACTGGTTGGACGTGCCCTGAACATCCCCCAGGAAGGCGTTCGGGAGGCATCCTAACCAGAAGCCCGAGCCACCTCATCTGTTTCCTCTCAATGCGGAGGAGCAGCGGTTCTACTCCGAGTCTCTCCCGGATGACAGAGCTTCTCACCCTATCTCTAAGGGAGAGCCCAGCCACCCTGCAGAGAAAACTCATTTCGGCCGCTTGGACCCGCCATCTTGTCCTTTGGGTCACTACCCAAAGCTCATGAGCATAGGTGAGGGTAGGAACGTAGATCCACCGGTAAATCAAGAGCTTTGCCTTTTGGCTCAGCTCTCTCTTCACCACGACAGACCGGTTGCATAGTCAGCATCAATGCAGACGCCGCACCAATCCGCCTGTCCATCTCGCGTTCCATCCTTCCCTCACACGTGAACAAAACCTCGAGGTACTTAAACTCCTCCACTTGAGGTAGGACCTGGAGATGGCCCTCCACCCTTTCCCGGGCGAGAACCATGGACTCAGATTTGGAGGTGCTAATTCTCATCCCACATCCCAGCTTCACACTCAGCTGTAAACCGATCCAGTGAGAGTGGAAGGTCACTCGTTGATGAAGCTAGCAGGACCACGTCATCTGCAAAAAGCTGTGACCAAATCCTGCGGCCAACAAACTGAAGCCCCTCAACGCCCTGGGCTTTGGCTAAGTTCAAAGTTTTGAGTGAATTTTCTGTGATTTCCTGGCATATTTAAATGCAGCAAATTGCACTTCCACATTAGCGTGGAGGTGTTCAATGATTATCTTTTACATCGAGAGTGAGTTAGTCTGAGTGTTCAATGCTTTTCGTTGTCTTTCTGTTTCTTTAGATCACACGTACACGTAAAATACAAATTTTGTTGTGATGCTGGGAGTTCGGTGAACGGAACTTATGTGAGTGTGGCGAGACGGAGACTTGAAATAGACATGAAAATAAACATGTAATTACCCAGCTCACAAAATACACAAGATTGGGCCCGTGAGAGTAACATGAGGCAAGATCTTAAGAAAAGTACAATAAAAAAAATGACAATGACTGGACAAACAAAACAATGCATGTGCATTTTTGCATTTATTGTCCCCCAAATTGTTATAGGAATCATATTATTGAATATTATTGAAATGCTAGTAGTATGATTACGTATTGAAATATTAAATTTTAAATTCACTATGTAATTGTGTAAAATGAGAGCAAACATTAGTGTAACAATATTATGTAACGCAACATTATTTGTGCTGTGCTGGTTACAGACAGGCGTCCTTTAGAGAGAGAGAAACTCATCAAAAACAATCCACATGTGGGAATAAGCAGAGAGACGGTCGACTTTTTCCCATTTAGCCACTGGGGAAGCTTGGGGAACTGCAGGCCGATGATAGACAGGCTAAATATATAGAAACCGCGAAAGGAGCATCACGGGACTACAGTGAGTGAGATATGCAAATTAGCATCACACGAGGTCGAGATCTCAAAGTAGGCTGCGCTAACGGAGCTAACACATGTTTCTAGGTCGGAAACACTGACTGAGCGTTGGAATTTCACATACTGGTAAAGAAGCCCCAAGTGTCCCAAGTGGATATTAAAAATATCCATGGATATTAAAAATATGACTCTGTTCATCCACCCTTCTGCTAAATGCTGAGAGCTGAGAGACACATAATTCATCTCCCAAGTCCTCCACCAACCCATGAACTGCATCTCTGCTGCAAAACATTCACTTTTGTGCCCAGTAAACAGACAAAAACCGAAGTGTGACAGAATAATCCAGCCATTTATGAACCCTGCGGAGGTAGACTTCTTATGCAACGCCTGGGCGAGCAGGAGGAGAAGTTCGGTGCACTGGGTGCCTGCGTGACCAGCATGGCTGAGCACCAAGACAACTGCATGGATGCCCTTGAGTTGCAGATTAGCACTCTCCTGTCTGCACTGCAGCTCACTCCGGCTTCCACTCTGCCTTCCGCCTCCGAAGCAGCTCCAGCGCTCCAAGTCACCCCCGCACCTCTCGAGGCCAAATCTCCTGCAGTTTGCCCACTGCTCTCAAGGCCGGAGTGCTTCTCAGGTGACAATCGCTGTTTTTGACTCAATGCAAACTGCATTATGAGCTTCAAGTGGTGGCGTTTTTGTTACCTCACACCTGTCTGGACGAGCAACCACTTGGAGTGGGGGTGTCCCCATCTGCTCCTCCTATGCTGCCTTCTACACGACCCTGGGACAGGTCTTTCAACGGGTTCGTCACGCTGCGTCAAGGGTCTTAGATTATGCCATGGAGTTCAGAGCGACCGGAATCCCTTGTTGCCCCTCGACGCATTCTTCTCGGGCCTGTTGGCTCCCTCAAGGATGAAGTGATACCCTTGGAGACCCACGAGAGCCTCAACGACTTCATTGCTCTTGCTGTCTGCTTTGACAAGCGCGTCTCAGCCAGAGAGGAGGATAGGAGCACCCGACGAACGTGCCTCTTGGCCGACTATGAGCCAACGTCACCCAGGCAGCCTGCCGCCGGTCACCACCGAGCCACATGGTGCACTGTCATGTGACGAGCCTTAACAACAGGGAGATAGCCATCTCACGCCAGCGGAGTCCTGCCACCTGCTGCACCTCTCCCTGTACTGCTGCCAAGCGGACCACGCCATCCATCCAGGTTGCCATCGCTTCTGAACGGCTCCTTTTCCTTGTCCTGACTCCTCAGGGGATGCGCCTGTGCCTCGTCGCCTGACGCCAGCCCAGCCACCCGGTGGCTACGCTTGCCAGGTACGCTCTCCTGGTCTAAAAAGGATTTAGACATTGCAGCATTTATTGACTATGGTGCGGACGATGGTTTCATGGATAAAACCTTTATCAAACGCTTGGCCATATCAATCATTCAATGATGTACCTCCAAGGTAGTCCGCTCTCTCGGTGGGCGCCATCTAACAAACGTCACTCTCCTCTCTGCCTGCCTGGCAACCACCGTGAACCCACAAGATTCTTTGTTATGGCGTTCCACAACCAACGCGGATACAAGCGGCGGAAATGAGTTTCCTCCAGAGGGTGGCTGGACTCACCCTAAGAAATAGGGTGAGGAGCTCAGCAGCCATCCGGGAGGAGCTCAGAGTAGAGCCGCTGCTCCTTTCTAGGAACTAGGAAAGTTCCTAGTTCGTGAATTGTTCACTTACAATGGCAAGTTTTTCTGATTCTGATTCACATCGAGAGGAGCCAGTTGAGGTGGCTCGGGCATCTAGTTCGGATGCCTCCCAGGCGCCTCCCTGGTGAGGTGTTTTGGGCACGCCCAGCCGGGAGAAGGCCCCCGGGAAGACCTAGGACACGCTAGAGGGACTATGTCTCACAGCTGGTCTGGGAACGCCTCGGTGTCCTCCCGATGGAGCTGGAAGAGGTCGCCGGAGACCGGGAAGTCTGGACTTCCCTACTGAAACTGCTGCACCCACGACCCGGACCCGGATAAGCGGAGGAAAATGGAATGGAATGAAACAACCATCGTTTACGGACTCACTTGGTTACTTAAACATACCCTACATACTGACTGGGCCCGATCTGCTACAATTATTTGTAGGGGGAGGGGGACGAACGGGAGACACCCCCCTCTGACATTTTTAATACCTAGGCACGCCGTTTGGACTCACCAGCACACCCGCAGTGTTCCAAAGCTTTGTTAATGACATCCTGCGCAATATGCTTGGTAGTTTTGTTTTTGTTTATTTAAACAATTTTTTTTTAATTTTTCAACGCTGGAGGAGCACATCCGACAGGTCCGTTTAGTTCTTCAAAGACTCCTCATTAACAGGCTGTTTGTCAAGGCCTTTCACGCCTCCTCTGTTTCCTTTGTGGCGAAAGGTCAACCTCGAGCCGACTCTGCCAAGATTCAGGCTGCGGTCGAGTGGCCCGCTCCCACGTTAGTTTAAACCAACGCCTGGCCAACCGTCGGCCGTGATTACAACCCTGGACAGAGGGCGTGGCAGTCTTCCCAGGATCTGCCACGTCACACGTACTCCAAGAAACTCCAACCCAGTTGGCCCATACCCTATTGAACATGTTAAAAACCCTTCCTCTTGTCTGTTCCAGACACACCAGTGGCCTGCTGGAGGTCATTTTGTAGGGCTCTGGCAGTGCTCATCCTGTTTTTCCTTGCACAAAGGAGCAAATACTGATCCTGCTGAGGGTTTAAGGACCTTCTACGGCCCTGTCCAACTCTCCTGGAGTAACAACATGTCTTCTGGAATCTCCTCCATGCTCTTGAGGCTGTGCTGGGAGACACAGCAAACCTTCTTGCAACGGTACGTATTGATGTGCCATCCTGGAGGAGCTGGACTACTTGTGCAAGCTCTGTAGCGTCCAGGTAGCGCCCATGCTATCAACAGAGATGTTGATCCAAGCCAAATGAAAAACTACAGCAGTAGGAAGTCAGTCAGTAAAAAAATCAGCCAAAAGAGATGAGGAGTCAGTGGCCTCAACCTGGAAAAGCGTTCCTGTTTTGGGGTCTGTCTCATTGTTGCCCCTCGGATGCTCCTGTTGTTGATTTCATGGACAACAAAGCAGCTGAAACAGATGAACAACCCCCTCTGCTACTTAACTGACCACATCAATACCCCAGAAGTTTGACGGATACCTTACTATACTCTAAATTAAAAAAGTCTTCCTCTCATTTTTGGAGCAGTGGATTTCCACATGTATTCCCTTTTAATGTTTGCACTCCTGTGATTCCATACTTGCCTGCTGCCGTTTTGAAACTTGGCGAAAGAAACTGATTGACAGATGGAGTTCAACAAAATGGGGATGTGCAACGACAATCAGGACACGGTCGTACTGTACAACCAGTGGCGTGCTGACCAAATTATGGCATTAGGTGTAAACAACAATGTAATGCCATCGAGTGCCAAGAATAGTATTGCAGCGCTCCTGCTCTCCTGCATGTCCGCAAAGGAGAAGGAAGAACCTAAGCTCTTCCAAGCCTCAGCAATGAGGATAGCTAGTTAATTTCTTGTGTTAAACATATTACCATTTTCTGGTAACATGGCAGAATATCATTTATAATAATGTTGATTTTTATTTCTACAATACATACTTTTAAACGACACATTGTTTATGTTTTTAGCATATAATGCAGATTGTCTTGAAAATGTACAGCTTCATTTTTAATTGCAACTGTATTAATAATAATATAATCATATGATCATACACATGTATCAGCCATTACAGACCTGCCTAACCTATGGTGTACGTGTACGTACAGTTGTGGCTAAAGAAAGTAAGATTTCGAGCCCATGTAAATCACATAATGTACATTACATGCAATGAATTCATATGAGAGATATCGTTTATGCTACACGGGTAGGGAAGGCAGTGTATGTGCCTCATTGCGCAAAAGGGAGGACTGCAGATTGAACGTTTTCTTTGCAAGGGCGTGACGGATGCCTTGGAGGCAGGAAGACCGGCCTAGTGGATGAAAAATGACAGGATGAACCACTTCCACACACAAACACAACGTGCAGAACATAAGAGCAAATCACAAAAAGCAGACAAAGACAAAACATATTCTTGACGCAGATAAATGAGCGAGAAGGGATCAGAACCAACAGATGAAACTCCAGCTAATAAAATTGTGGCTCCGTCTTCAAATATATATTTCATCTCAAGATGAATGATTCTTTAATCCCAAAGTGCCATTAAGATGCTTGTTAGCACTCGTAGGCTTCTCGGAGATGAACACAATCAGTCAAGTGCACCGTGGGGGAGAAGAAGAGGTGGTAGATGTATGAATAAAATCTCATCCGATATTGAGCTACATGGAGCCTTTCACACGGATCAAGATAAGGGACTACAAAAAAAAAATAGAAGGATGAGCTGCGAGGAACAAACTAATTGGCGTGTAAAAGTGAGAGGAAGATGGAGGGGTACACTTTGCATAACGCAGAGTAATCACGTCGGGTGCAAAGAGGCGAGAGGAAGGACAACAGAGATCCAGGATGAATGAGAAAGGCAACATAAAATACATGTTAAAAAAAAGAATGCATTTCACTCAATAAATATAACTTTTTTATCCGGTCCAGACCTTTCCCACGGTGGGAACCACCCGGCCTCTTTAATTCTATGTGAAAACTGAAAAAAAATCATCTGAGTCAAATATTAAGTTTAACAATTTATTCTATCTGGAGTGAGTGCATGAGTGCAAGAATTGTAATGCCAGCACTGGAGAGAGCGGCCAGCCAACAAACCACGTCTAGCAAAGCCTGAGTGGTCTCTAAAGTGAAAGTGAGTTTCTTTTCTTCATAAGCCTTTTGTGGAGATGGTCCCACAAGACACTTCCCGTTAAATGTTTCCTAGTCTTCAAGTATTGGTTTGATCTGGTTGAAACCAGTCTTGCCTAAGTGGCTGAGCATCTCAGACAAGAAACAGGAAGGTGACTCATAATGAAACTGTGTGAAACAGCGTGGAAAATATTCCATCCCTAACAGTTTACAAGCAAAATTTTAAACAACAATTGTTGTAATTCTTGTACTTTAGCCCTAAAATGCTGAATTCCAAACATTTCAAAATGTTCCTTGTGCGCTGGGACACAGCCCTGGACGGTTTACACATACTTCCCACGAGCAGTACTAATGTACTCACTGGCACTCAAAAGGTGGCTTAAGTACCGCTTTGCTTGGATTGTTGATGTACGTGTAGTTGTGTGCTTTGTTTCACTTTGGCACGAGTTTAGATTTTGTGGATGTTTCCTTCCCTTTACTGTGGAAGACGACTCGAACACCATTTTTCGCAGACATGAGGATAAGCGGCATAGAAAACGGACGCACGTATGGATTTTAAAGGCCTTTTTGCTGTCGTTTGAGCCTGCTATTGTTTGCCTCGTGTGGACGTATCAGTGTGTGAAGTTCAATAGTCACATATCCAGCCCTGTTGTGTTGAAAGCAATTGTCACCTAATGATCAGATGGTGGGAGGGCGTGTTGCTGTGTAAAGAGCACGGACAGAAAAAGGCGGGACGCAGGGTTTTCGCTCTGATGTGGGTTTTGGCAGGATAAAAGAGGGTCTTGCAGGGAAGTGGTGAGGCGTGAATGAAAGTGCGGCTGCGAGAAGTCACTTGCATCGTGAACCAGAATGAGCTATGGCGTCAACCAGATCCGCTAGATAATGTTCAGTAAGGTCAGGTATCCATCCGCCCTCTGTGTTCTTAATATTCCTCAAGGCGGATTTAATCCTGCACTTTGTTGTTGCACGATAAAACAGCAAAAAGTATGATCAGCGTCCTCACTTCAAACGCGAGCTGCTTGAGGTTTGCAGTTATCTCCAGTCAGAAAACACCAGTCTAGCATGTGAAATAAAAACGATTCGACGCCAGGAGACCTGCGTTGCCTGAAGATTGAGAACCAGGAAGTGATTCACCATGATAACGAGGACACAGATGGATCCGTTTGCTCAGAACATTGCAAGCGAAGATGGATGGATCTGTAGAGAAGGTGTGCGTCGGCGTCTTGATCGATCTTTGCCTTTTGTTTCATGTTTTTTGCAAGTACCAAACAATGCAGGAGTGGCTTGATGGTCACTTCAGCGCAGTGCAATGATGCAATGATGGAATAGACGTGTCAGCGCCATTTTTTTACTTAAGTAATTGTCCTCTGCAGTGTTTGTGGTGCGGGCATGACAGGAATGATGCATGTATGTTGCGGTTTCTGCTACTCCACCTGGTCCAATGGGAATATGCGGACCAACGCAGTCTAAAGGATCAATGGACAGGAAATCCAGCTCATACTTTCTCCTCCTCTCCTATGTAGGACAGAATGTGTGCATAGATATATTTTCAGTGTTATCAGTCCCCGGAAAGTAGAATTGGAGATCATCCAAGGAACAGATTGTCCCACTTTCACGTCCCGTAAAAGTAGAGCGGCCAAGTTGTGTCCTCTATATTGCTCTCTTTCATTGGGTTCTTACCCTTCAGCTTCCCCTTCGCCGCGGGCGATGAGGAGCAATCAAGAGCACGCAAGGCCCGCTCAATCGCAGGCGGACAGGATGAGTCACCAAAACACGGAGACGGCGGCTGTTTGTTTTGTACTCGCCATCACGCGGGTTTCGATGTGTGAGTTTCAAAGGGGCGGGCTCGACCGGGTTGTGGTAAAATCCACCCCGGATGAGCACAAATGGGGTTTTGGGTTGTTTACACACCAACAGTTATCGTACAGATTTAAATAATGCGTCACAAACATTTATTATTCCATTCCATTCTATTTTCTTCCGCTTATCCGGGTCCGGGTCACGAGGGCAGCAGTTTCAGTAGGGAAGTCCAGACTTCCCGGTCCCTAGCGACCTCTTCCAGCTCCACCGGGAGGACACCGAGGCGTTCCCAGGCCAGCTGTGAGACATAGTCCCTCCAACGTGTCCTAGGTCTTCCCGGAGGCCTTCTCCCGACTGGGCATGCCCGAAACACCTCACCAGGGAGCTGGTCAGCTGCTTCGGGAGTCCCGCAAGACCATCCATGCTTGATAGAACTTCTTCTTCAGCTTGACGGCAGCCCTAACCCCCGGTGTCCACCATCGGGTTCGGGTTTTGCTGCCCCGACTGGCACCGACCACCTTGCGGCCGCAAGTACGACTGGCTGGAGGCACGAAATACGGCCCATTCGGACTCAATATTCCGGTCCTCTCTCAAGATGCAGGCAAAGCTCTGCCGAAGATGAGAGTTGAAGACTCGACGAAGGGGAGACTCAGCCAGACGTTCCCAGCACACCCTCACTACGCGTTTGGGTCTGCCAGGTCTGTCCGGCATCCTTCCCCGCCATCTAATCCAACTCATCACCAGGTGGTGGTCAGTTGACAGCTCAGCCCCTCTCTTCATCCGCGTGTGCAGAACATGTGGATGAAGGTCTGATGATACGACCACAAAGTCGATCAAAGACCTGCGACCTAGGGTGTCCTGGTGCCAAGTGCACTTATGGACATCCTTATGTTGGAACATAGTGTTTGTTATGGACAAACTGTGGTTCGCACAGAAATCCGGCAACAACACACCACAAAGGTTCAGATCAGGGAAGCCGTTCCTCCCAACCACGCCCCTCCAAGTCCCACTGTCATTGCCCACATGGGCGTTGATGTCTACCAGTAGAACTATTGAGTCACCAACTGGGGTGCTCTCCAGCCCCCATCTGATAGACTCCAAGAAGGCTGGGTACTCTGCACTGCCGTTTGGCCCGTACGCGCAAACCACAGTCAGAACTATTTCCCCAGCCCAAAGGCGTAGGGAAATAACCCTCTGGTTCACCAGGGATGACTCCAACAAAGAGGCACCAGGCCGGGGGGGATATTAATAAACCCACACCAGCTCGCCGCCTCTCCCCTGCAGCAACTCCAGAGTAGAACAAGGTCCAGCACCTCTCAAGGAATTTGGTTCCAGAGCCCAAACTGTGGGCTGAAGTGAGTCCGACTATATCTAGTCGGAATGTCTCCGCCTCTTCCACAAGCTCGGGCTCCTTCCCCACCAGAGAAGGGACATTCCATGTCCCAAGAACCAGATTTGCCCGCCGAAGACCAGGTCACCCAGGTCACCGAGGAGTATATTCACACACATTTTTTTAACATTATGTGTGTGAACATACTCCTCAGTGACTTCGTGGATCATTTCCAGTCTTATTATGAGTCTATAGCGGAACCTCGGTTAGCATCATGAATTTGTTCCAGAAGATCTGACTCTAAATAAAACAGACGCTAACCGAATCGATATTTAAGTAGAAATAATGTAAATCTACTTCGTTTTCTCCAGAAAGCCAAAGATGTTCAAACATGTTTTGGGCATGGGGAAACAAAGTCCATTGTTGTGGTCCATCATCTGGCTCTATTGAGCCACTCCTTGTCTGGGTGACCCTACCAGAGGCATGAAAGCCCCTGACAATTTAACTCCTAGGATCACTGAGATCCTTGGTGTCCTAGGCAAACTCCTCCACTACTGTAAGGTTGTGGCTCAGGGAGGAGATTATGAAAAGCCAATACATTTTTTTTGACAGCCCTGATTTTTGTACCTCGGCTGCCTGGAGAGTCTGACAGTAGAGCTTCCACGTCTTGCACAAACAGGGAAAAGCTTACAGCGAGGGGAAACATTTTATTTCCAGCACAAACCTCCACCTTTATCTTTTAATGTCTACCAAATCATCGCTAATCTTGCATCTCAGTAATTATGCGGTTGACGGAATTTGTCAGCCACCACCAGTAGTCCTGAAAAGAAACATCTAATAAGCATCTCAGAAGTGCCTTGCAGCTCAGTCGCCCTCACCCTCACCCCACCAAGGACAGTTACTTTTTAGGAAAAGCCACAAAGTTACAGCCAGCCGGCCTGATGCTTCAAACGCGTGATTCACGAGAGAGCACACAAAAGGTGTGGCTGTAAGCAACACGCTTGACTGGCGCTTTCGTGTTATCAAAGTGGGCTATCTTTCCCTTCAGACTGGGTGTAATTGGGTCAGGTGGAGCACGGGGCCTCATTTGGGCTAAACTTGGCTGGCTGGGCTGGGAGACCTCGATGTAGAACACACTTGAGAGTGACTCTCCCGTTTGTGCAACTTCGGTGTCTTATGCAGTATGTAACGCAAACAAACAGGCACGGGAGCCAGGAAAAGCACCAAAAATAGCTCCTTTTCCAAAAACATGCAAAGCCTGCGTGCAAATTCTGATATCTTCCCCACCCTCATTTGCTATTCAAGATGACGGGCGTTGCGGGATGTCCCCTGAAGCCGTAGTGGTCCGACACCACCAAATGAAAAATGCTGGTCAGTTTCCAAGTGATGATACTGAAAGCTTTCGCCATTTCCTGTAAACGTGTCCATTGCTGAGGTGAGAGAATGCACAGTGAAATGAGGTGGGAACCGATACCACAGTGCGTGTCTGCAACAGCTTCGCCTTTGTCTGGCTACACTAAAATGAAAATACCGTATTTCCTACTCTAACAAGCCACGCTTCATACAGTACGCATATCCCGCAACCCCCTCAACAGAATAAAAGCAGCCACAGACAAAAGGCGAGGAGATCGAGTTTGTCCGAAGCCTGCGGGGCGGATAAGCAGCCACGATGAAACCGTGCCGCGGTGACAGATCCACTTACCTGACACGTCCGCTCGCATAAAGTGACAAAAGTCAACAAGACTCGAAGTGAATGCAGTTAGATACGGCGGAACGGCACCTGTCGGGGCCCACTACAGTTCCTGCACCCTCTGTGGAATGTTACGCAATGCAATGCAAGGAAGTGTCTACCACATCTGTCACATACGCTTCTTCTCCTCACCTTCTCCTCCCCTGAATCGGGAAAAAGGAGAGTTAAAGTGCTCGCCACGTTGAGGTGGAGCCAAGAAGCCGACTAAGCAAAAGTCCGCAGCAACATCCAGGTTTCCATGCGGAGGCACTCAACTAAAAGCCACACAGTATTTGGAAATAGACAACATGTGGCAGCAGAGAAGCTTCAGAACGACATATAGTACATGTGGAGACTTGCCGTTGCAACCCTGGATCGTCTCTGAATGTGAGACAACCCCTCGTTTAAGAAAAATGTTTTAAGACAAAGGTAACCATTAAAATGAAATAAAATACAATTAAGCTCTGAGGAACACCTCTATTCACTTCCGTATGGTTTGCAAAAGCACGGATCAGCCGTGGTCTGTAGTTAGCACGGGGTCAAAAAACATACAATAGCTGTGGCTGTGGGTAACCTCCTGATGTAGTTTTTCCAACAAGGTGGCAGTAGTTGCTTTTATGAGTATCATGAGAGGGCAGCATCCAAAGGCTTCACCGTATCTACCTCTGCATACACTTTAAAATGTTGGTTTCAGTGGCTTAACAAAGAACAACAGGAGCGTCAAGGTGACAATAAAAGGGGCGCACTAACAAGTAGGGCAGGGGTCGGGAACCTCCTGGCCTCAAAAAACGATTCATTCATTCATTTTATTACAAGTTTATTGTCGCTAAATTGTGACTTCCTTTCTCTGAACATTTTTACTTTCTGCTCCGAAAATTTCAGCAATTTTTTGCTATTTCTGCTGTTTTTTTATTTTATTTTTTCAAATTTTCTCATAATTATGACTTTATTATTGTAATATTTTGACAATATTCTCCTAATATTCTAACCTTTTCCACAACCTAATTAGTCTCCTAATATTTTGGCTTTATTTTTTGGTAAAATTACTGTTCATTTTTCAAAGTTTTTTTTTCAATTGTATTTTTAGATTGTGCTGCGGGCCAACAAATCCCTCGGACCGCACTTGGAACCCCCTGTTGTGAAGCAAGATATGTTCCATATATTTTCAGAAAAAAGTCAATGAAATAAACGTTGTGTTGTTAAGAAACGTCAGAGAGCCGTACGTGGTCATCGAAGGAGCCACATCTGCCTCCCGAGCCAGAGCTTTGCTACCCCTGAATTAGACAAACACAGGCCTAGAGCCCCCCCCCCCCCAAGAATGGTGGCGGAGGGGTTTGAGTGCCCGAGTGATCCTAGGAGCTATGTTGTCGGTTATGCCCCTGGTAGGGTCTCCCAAGGCAAACAGGTTCTAGGTGACGGGCCAGACTAAGAGTGATAAGGAAGACCCCTATGAAGAATAGTGACCGCACCTCGCCCGGACGTGGGACACCGGGGCCTCACCCTGGAGCCAGGCCTGGGGGAGGGGCTCGCAGGCCAGCGCCTGGTGGCCAGGCCTTCACCCGTGGGGCCTGGCCAAAGAGCTACAGAATGTTCCCCTTTCCACTTTCTCAAGCACTTCCGATTATTATTACGTCAAGATTGTAGGGTTCCGAAATAATCCCGTGCTTCCAATTCCCGCCACATCTTCTTTATGGTTGAGCAAATAACTGCTAATTAGTGTACTTTTTATATTTTTTGTAACATCTAACACACATTTACTCTGCAGAGTGTCACTTTTGAAATGTTTCACCAGCAAATCATGTCAGCAAAAAGTAAAGCTGGAGCTTGTCGACTTCTAGGTAATGGTGGATGCGTTGCAGTTGGCAGGATGGGTTTTCATGGCTGGCAGCTCCCTGGGGGGGGACTCAGCCTACTCTATGTGATGGAGGCTGTGCAAACAGCTCGCTCTGCTTTGGGTTTTAATGAGCTCACAACAATAAGTTCATTCAAAATCATATGGAGGATAATCCTTGTTTGTCCAGATGAACGTTTCCACAAAGGTTCTCTCTATCCGTGAATGGGTGTCTTCCTCAGATAGCGCTTCTTAGTAGCTCCATATCCAGCTGTAGCCCACTCTAATCCCCCCGTGAGACCGAGTGTGGGAGCATCTTGGCGTGAATTTTGCATTTCTGCTTCACGGGCTGCAGGTTGCAGCTAATAAGAGGCGAGTTGTACTCTTCCCCAGCAGTTAGCTGTCGCCGGAAATATTCTCTCGGCGTGTCTGTCTTGTCTCCAGCAGCATTACTATTCCACGCATCGGCTGCACTGGCCAGCCAGTTTTTTGACCCCTGCCGGCCCTCTCGCACGGAACAGGGCTGGTCAAAGAGGACCAGCATTAAAACCACACCGTGCTGCCGGATGTTATCCGAATCACAGACATCCAAATTGTTTTAGTTCAGGCTTCTTCTGTCTTCTCCCAGTGCTGTTGTTTTTTTACATTAGCCCCAAACATAATCAGTCAGCTGCTCCTCCATTGATAAAGTCCGCGCTTTGTTCCATTTTGATCAATTGTCCTGCGTGTGGGGCGGCCATTAATCTTGGTGGGCGCATTCCAAATGACACGGCTTGTTTTTTCTTTCCAAATAAATCCCCCGAGAAACAAAAACTTCTCCCCAATTTTGCTTACTGTGCATTACGCCGTGAGGGGTCGGTCGATCGGATGGCAAAAGTCAGGGATGCAACACGAGCAGGGAAGTATGAGGGCCACACAGAAGTTGCAAATCCTTACTCCTGAACTCGGGCATACAATTAGCAAAATAAATGTTCTTCCAATTTTACGTGAATGAGGTCAGTTTTAACAAAACACTGTCAAATATACAGTACGAGCTGCTTTAAGGTGTTCTTTTCGACAAACACGCACATTGAAAACGTACCTGAATAAAGTCCAAGTAAATCCCTAATAACAGGTTTTTGTACTTTTACTGAGAAAAAGAAAGGGAACTAAAAGACATTTACGCACCTAAAAACCATCCGTGTGATATTACGATTGTTGAAATTATTGTTATGACATGTTTTTCCAAAAATATCCCGTTGGAACATTAGAAAAATTGTCATTTCATTAAACCAAATCTAAATGTCTCATGTTGGGGCTTTTTTGCAAAACAAAAAACAATTTTCACTAAAAACAATACCTGCTCTCAACACCACAAAATCATTTTTTGTTGTTGTAATGTTAAAAAAAAGCTGCACACCAATGCGACGGGCACGTGCGTGCGTGCAGGTGGCACGAAAGAGGCGTCCCGCAGGGTTTAGTCGTGGCCACAAAGTTCACACTCGTCTAATTTAGAGGCGTGCTCTTTATCGCTCCCGCGCTTCGTGGCTTAGATATTATTTTGTGCATGATGGGCAAAAGGTGGTGAAGGCGGATGCCATGCAATTAGTGCAATTTCTCTCCCTGCCCGCCTACATGAAACATCTGCCCCCAAAGCACTCGTTCCCCACTCCTGCTCTGTGGCGTGTTTTAGTAGCAGACACTTCCCTCACATCCCCTTGCAGCCAGAAATCTTCAACACGGAGCTGAGAGTTTTCACCTTCAAGCCCCAATTGACACACAAGTTCAAACCACGAGCGAGCGAGCAGTAAAAAAAAAAAAAAAAAAAAAAGAATACCTTTCAGTTGCAGAAGATCCGCAAGAACCTCCTCGGGAAGCCAGAGAGCAAAACCACACCAAAACTGGAATCATTCGAATATGAGATGTCCAACACAGTCAAGGGGAAACATGAAAAAGAGGAATCGGGCTTCCCCTTTAAAAATCACATTTTCAAGCCTTCCTTCCAGCTGGGGAAATTGCACCGGCAGCCCGAGCTGCTGTGTTGGGCGGTCGGTCTTTCTCTTTTCCACGCACACACTTTCACCTCTTCAGTGGCCCAGTCTGGTGCCTGCTGCCTCTCCTCCTCCTCCTCCTCCTCCTCCCTGTGGTGATGCCACTGCGCCGTCCAACTGGCACCGCTCCTCTCATTAGCTCCGCCACTCAGTCGCCCGTCGTGCACGTAGGACTTCCTTTTGGTCTTCAGCCCCTCAGCTCCCACTCCATGCCAGTATGGAGCTCGGGCCGCACGGTCAGATCTGCGGATTGGTTACTTTTCCAGCCGGCGTTCGAGGAAGCGAACGCCACGATAAGGGATTGGACCGTTTAGATGTTGCCTCGGCGCTTTACTGTGAAATGGACGTGTTACTTCACGCGCTACCAAACTAAAACTCCGTTGTTGCCGAGGGCGCTAGCAGAAGCCCCGCAAGGCTTCTTCTACAAAAAGAAAATACTAAAGTTGCACAAAAATTCAAACGATCCCGTGGGACTTCATCTGAGTGACCATATTCCGTATTTTAGGAGCACGGGAACGTTGCGCTTCAAAAAGACACGTATTGTCGTGGTCAAGAGGTTTATCCGCGACTTCTCGGGAGCTTTTCTTCCAGTCACTCACAGAGATGCGTTATGCTGATACCAAGAGGATGGCGATCAACCAAGCAGAGAAATGTCTGATCAGATGTCGATCATGCACTGTATTGACTTTCAATTAGGGACGGATTATTGCTCCGTGGCGCCTTTCAGGAAGGAACCACCAAATGATGGCAGCAAAAGTCTGGTAACAAAACACGCTATCTAGTACTTTGGTGGCCAGGCAGCAGGAATGACACATTACCTTACACTACCTTACCTTAACTCTGTTTGAAAACTCGTGAGAGCGAAAAAAGTCCCGTTTTGAGTGTAACTGGGTTTTTTTGGGCTTCTAAGTTGGAGCTCGCCTGCAAGATACTGGCCATCTCAAGTCCCTGCAGCACAAGAGCTGCACAATTTGGCACAAACGCTGAACAATAAAAACTCAAAAAGGAGAACATACTGTAAATGTTGTCATGTTTACGCGCCTCGGAAAACGTTGATCAGGTTTTGATGCTGTGATTTTATTTTGTTATTTATTCGATGAAGGCTGACTGTACTGCATGGCATTCCGTGATGTTGTCGTCATAATCCTCCTTTCATACACGTGCACATATACTGTATGTATTATATAATACATATTATATTAGGAAAGAATATTAGGAAAGAATTACGTGAAAGGGTCTGGAGATGCCGTGGAGAACGTTATGCTGCCTGCAACATCATTCAGCAGGACCGGTGTGGTGGTGGGTCAGTGATGGTCTGGGGAGGAATATCCCAGGAAGGACGCACAGACCTCTACAGGTTAGATAATGGCACCCTGACTGCTATTAGGTATCGGGATGAAATCCTTGGACCCTTTGTCAGAACCTACACTGGTGCAGTGGGACCTGGGTTCCTCCTGGTCCACGACAATGTTTGCTAGAGTAAGCAGGCAGTTCCTGGAGGATGAAGGAATTGATACCATTGACTCGTCCCCGCGTTCACCTGACCTAAACCCAATAGAACACCTCCAGGACATTATGTTAAGGTCCATCCAGGTTGCCCCTCAGACTGTCCAGGAGCTCAGTGACGCGCTGGTCCAGATCTGGCAGGAAATCCCTCAGGACACCATCCGTGGTGTCATTAGGGGCATGCCCCGACGTTGTCAGGCATGCGTACAAGCACGTGGGGGCCACACAAACTACTGACAATCATTTGGAGTTGCTACAATGACATTTTGGCAAAATGGACCAGTCTGCGGCATCATTTTTTCACTTTCATTTTTGGGGTGTTTTGGATTTCTCCCTCTATAGGGTGATCATTTTCATTTCTATCAGATGAGGTGGCATCATTTTGTTCCTAATACATCACCTGCTTCTTATCAGGAAAGATATTTAATTCCATTTTTCCCCCGCTTAGATCTGATGTGTTCCTCTCATTTTTGAGAGGTGTATTATTATACCTTCTTCTTTTCCTTTCGGCTTTTCCCTGCTTATCCCATCAGGGGTCGGCACAGCAAATAATGTATATGTTATATAATATATATATTATATCATTTATATATATAGCACATTGGCCTCACAGTCAGGAGGTTGAGGGTTGGAATCTCCGTTGGGCATCTCTGTGTGGAGTTTGCATGTTCTCCCCGTGCGTGTGTGGGTTTTCTCCGGGTACTCCGCTTTCCTCCCACATTCCAAAAACATGCATGTTAGCTTCATTGGCCGCTCTAAATTGTCCATTAGAGTGTGAATGTTTGTTTGTCT
>QODF01000333.1:97746-163975 GCA_024372805.1 Oostethus manadensis
TAATTTTCTGAGTTTGTGGTTTTTAAAAGATGAAAATCAGCAAAGTTACGAGGACCTGCTTGAGATGTCGATTTGCGTGTGAGGGCTCCATGAAATCGCCAAAGTAAACTCTGACTTGATATCGTCATTTTCGTGTATTTTGGACATTTCCACTACCACTACTACTACCTGGATCTCTGACGGTGGTTGAACGTGTGCCATGCATGAGGAGCTACTGGGTGGAGGCCGTTGCTACAGTTAAAAGGCGGTGGTGTGTAAGTGGATGGAAGCTGCTCTAATGGTGACCTAATGCTTGGAGGCCATCAAAGGACGAGGGAAGCAGGAGAAAATGCATTCATTCACATAAAAGTGCACTCCTGTTTGAGAGGATGTGCATGAAGCCTTCAATATCCAGCTCTTAGGGGCAGCAGAACATCTGCGTGGTGGGTTCTCTCTTTTAATGTTGCGCCTCTTCACAATGTCTATTCCACACCTTCTCCTTCACACCTTCCTCTGCTTTGTTCCTCGCCTCCCTCCGGCCCAAAAGGCCACTTTCACTTGCCGCCCGTTTCATCACCGCCAAGTTAAGCCCACACGCTAAAAACTCACCACTTTTGCCGCGGTCCTGACATTTGGGTCCGACCCGGGCCCGGGATTTGCCTGGGCTTCAAAGGGACTTACCTGAAGAGTTGAAAAGCTTATTTTAGTGCTAAAATGGCGACCAAGCCTCGTAACCTGGTCTTATGCTATAATTACACCAACAATAATCCCAGCAAATGGAAACCAACGGAAGCGTTACTGATAAATTGTCGGATGGTAAAGGAACGGGGAAAAATAGTCAGCACAAAAACAGCAACCTCAAAATAGAAAAGCTACAGTTGGTTAGGTGGGTCACCTCGGTTACGTTACAAACGCGTTGCTACGCCAACGAGGTGCCACCAAATACTCACCTCAGTGGACAGCAAAAGTGCAAAGTCGACTGGTGAGGCCGTGCACTCCCTCACAGGTGGGCTCAGGTGGGCAGACCTCGCCCAGGTGCCGAGCACAACCACCAGTGTGGCACCGCAGACCAGTTGGCTCCCCTATTTACTCAACCAAACCAGAACCAAAACCAGTAACAAAAAAGGCAAAGCAGCAGCAGGTAAGCTGGATGATATTAGGAAGGTCCACCTTTTGGGCCCTGGTACCTTACGTAGCACCCGGAAGCCCATTAGGTTAGATAATAATAATGATGAATGCCACTTGTTATGGTCTTTATCAAAATGAGGTCATCATTGTTCATTCACGCCGCACGTGCTGATGGGTAGCCGCTATGCAGCCCCAGCTGCCCTGGGGAGGACTGACGGAAAGCGAGGCTGCCAGTGTGCGCCATCAAACCCTCCGACCACCACTTGCATACTAGGCAATGTGGGTCAAGTGCCTTGCCTAAGGGCACAAGGGAAGTTGAATTCCTCCCACTGTGGGACCTGGTGTTCCTCTGAGGTCTCCCATCCAAGTTCTGACCAGGCTCTGCCCTGCTTAGCTTCTGAGATCTGACGGGATCAGGCTTTGACAGGCAGGGTTGGGCATGGGACCGGCGGGACAGCCCTTCAAAAAAACAAAAAAAAGTCTTTACCTGCTAAAACTAACAAATTGTTTCCCTAAATAAACCAGTTAGGGGCCAGTTAGAGGCCACCAGGACAGACGGCAGCAAAAAGAGGCACTTCAATTGGCTGCAACTAGGGGGTTGGGCCGGAGGCGGAGCCTCGGGGAATTTGGGGGAACCGCCACATGTGCAAAAAGCTGCTGTAATTGCTGTAAAGTAATTGTTCCGGTTTTGTCAGAATACCAGAATGTGGGGGAGAACTACTTGTTCTTGCCTGATGAAAGTGCGCGATGCCTCCTGCGCGCGTTGTAAGTATTTCAAGGTTTAACAATAAATGGATTGTATGTATCAGTAGGGCATCGATATCCTCAGTACTAGCCTTCGGACTACTGCGGGGTACACTTAGGACCAGTCCAGGGTGGTGGTTAGGACCAGTCCCGCCCAAAGTCAGCTGGGGTAGGCTCCAGCAAACCCGCGACCCTGATGAGGATAAGCGGCATGGAAAATGGCTGGATGGATGGTACCGGAAACAAGTTAGTCGTATGGCACGTCACTCACCCGCAGCCCCTTGATTGCAGCACTTCCTGGTTTAGCCGACCAATCAGAAGTCAAAGGCTGATAGGTGTGCATGTGGAACGTACCAAGTGACTTTCGAGACAGAGGGGGGTTTCTTAACTTACTATGGAACGGATCCTTGTGCCACTCCCTGGCTTTGTGACTCAAAGGCAGCTCAGACCGCTTCATCAGAGGGGTTCTGCTAAGCATCCCCACTGCGTAGTTCTGCTGGGAAACGTGTGACCAGACTGAGGGGAACGGCTTCCGTGTGTGGTGGTATGATGCCCACAGTGTGTCCATTAAAAAGACATCATGTTTGAGCATAAGCATGTCCACAAGTGCACCAGGCCCTGGGACACCTGAGGCCGAAGGGAGATAGACTTTTATCGTGAGACTTGCATGCGCGTGTTTTGGGGGACACAAGGGTAAGCGGTTTGTGATCTGGACTAGATGCCGGGGGAGGATGCCGGGCAGACCAAAGCGTATAATGAGGTCGTGCTGGGAAAGTCTGACATAATTGGGTCGGAATAGGCTGTATTCTGTGCCGCCAGTTGGAGCTGTGGTTGCAGGGTGGCTGGTGCCAGACATGCCAGCAACCGCTAAACCCAGCGGTGGACTCCAGGAGTTGCCATCAAGCTGAAAGGTGGCCTCAACGGCTTTTGGGACTCCTGAGGCAGCTAACCGGTACTGGCAGACCGAGTGGTCTGCGGCTTCAGCGGCGGCCCAGTCAAAAACTGTGGGAGGATTTCGGTGGGTGCATGGAGCACAGTTTTTGGTGGGCTTTGAAAAGAGGTTCTGGCAAACCGCAGGAAAGAGCCTGCTGACCTCAAATGAGAACAGTCTTTGACGGTAGAAGGAATATTTTAAAACACTTCTGAAGCTCCCCACCACATGCCCCCCTGGCAAGGAGTCCAGGGGTACGCCCAGCCAGGAGGAGGACCGCGGATAACCGGAAGAGGTGGCTGGAGAACGGGAAGTCTGGACTTCCCTACTGAGGCTGCTGCCCCCACAACTTGGTCCCTGATAAGAAAGAAGTAAAGACATTCTTAGTAGGTTAGTGATAATAATAATGCCAGTCAATAACCTAATTCTAACCAAATAAATGAATATTTGTTAAGTTTATATAATTATTGATCACTTTCTTCCAGTGGCTAGAAAAACGCCATAAAATATTATTATTAATATATTTTTCTTCATTGTATTAAATGAAACCTGCATTTAGTGTGAGAGTGAAAAGCGGTGCACGCTGACCTCTGGTGGTCATTAGATGTAACTGCAACAGACTACTGCCAATTCAGGAGATTTAATAGACATAATGTAATTTGGCTTATATAGTACAGAATTACTGTATTGTTTTGTTTTGTTCAACATGAGAGTGACTTCTCAAACAAAATGCAAACTGATGAAAGATGAAACGTGTTTTGTGCCGAGGTTCTACTTGAAAGGTTAAATGCTGTGCGACCTTCCCCATCCTCTTCCTCCTGCCGGATGAAAGTAGTGTAATCCTGCTGATTTGAGGTTCCAGAGCGGACAGTAAGGTGAGAGTCTGCGCCAAGTGGAAGTCCTTTTTTTTTAAACATTTGTGCAGTGCCATCAAAATCTAGTTTGCGTCCTACGCCTCTACGCTCTCACACTTCAGCTTGGCCTTCAAATAGCTGGCTGGAGTGTGAGGAGGAAGGAGCAGCATCATGAGAAATATGAAACCATCCAAGCACCAGCATCCTGCTTACTGGGACAGAAAAGACAGGAAGCAATGGGAATATGAGAAAGGAAAGATGGTAGTTAACGCACAAGATGTCTCACTTCTAGGATTTATTACACATGGGACTTTACACTTGCAGTTCACAATACAGAACAAACCAAAACAAACAGTGAAATGGTAAAAACAAGAACATTTGATACTGAAATTGACGTATTGCTCAGTGTCAAGTTGTAGGTTTGATTTGGAAGCTTGAAATATGATAAACGCATTCAACTACTCTACCGCTACTCGCCAAGGGTGTGTCGGTTTTGTCTCGTTTGAGAAGTTCTAAATAACGCATACCAAAGTGGAACGCCCCAAAAGTGGGCCAATTTGGAGTTCAAGCCAAAAATTCCTGGCAGGAAAAAACAAAACTCAAGAACTTATGTGAGCATCTGAAGAAGACCTCCACAAGGGAACCGGTGGTGGCAAAGAGGGGAGGTGCGACGCCAATCAGAGAATGGGAAATGGAACCTACTGAGACATGTTTTGGTGTGAGGGAATCAAACATGCGCAGCAAATATATACTGTATATTGCTGTTGGCACAAGATGTCGGGAAATCGGGGAGCTGCAGGACGAGCCGTGAGAAAGTCTTCCGCTGAAACTGATTTTGACGTTGACGAGTGAGATCCAACCCAATGAGAACAAAGTAAAAGAAAGAATCTCGTCCTAAGACACTCACGACGCACGCACACACAAACACGCTGTAGAAGACTAACGTCCACTCTGCCGCCGCGCTCAGAGGCGCTCGCAGTAATGGTGGTAATCCTGCAGGCCCACTCGGTTCCTCGTCAGATCCCAACCAGTTCCTCCTGCCACCCGGTGAAGCTGCTGTAGACTTTCCCTTTTTATGTCAGCTCTTGCTCGCCACGGTGCACGGAACTGTTGCTTCCGGCCGGTTGCACGTATTCCTCTGTTCTGTCCCAGTCTGAGACCCAGCCTCCGTTGGGGTCGGCCCCCTGGTTGGTGGCGCCGTAGCCGCCGCCGCCGCCGCCGCCGCCGCCGCTGCGGTACAGCTCCTCCGTCTCATTTGCCAGCTCATCCTCATCCAGGATGCCGCATTTCTCATCGCTCAGCTGCTCCGGCTCAGCCCAGGCTTGCTTCTCCCCGGATGCAAAGAGGCCTGGGAGCAACATTTTCTAGTTATCACTGGAAGAACTCGAGGTTCGCCTTCCAGCTGGCACTCGAATCACAATTTAGCCACTCAAGAGACAACACAGTAGAAGATAGACCTCAGCATGTTTGTCTTTACTCCCCAACGGACACCCGGCCTCCTAAACCAGGGATTGGGGTTCTCATCCGGGGTGTGAGGTTTGATGGGACTCCTAGAAAATGCTCCTCAGAAGAGACTCTAGCCCAGTAATAAAGTAGCAGATCTCATGTTGAAATTCAATGAACCGCAGCACTCATGCAGCCCCAGACCACGACCCCAACACCACCTTTGATTTTTTGCATTAAAAATGCCTTCATGGTTCTCTTTCGTGGACGGGAGGCGGTATTGTCCGGCGAATCACCTCCCGACCCGGCAACGTCGAGGGTCCTGCCTGGACTGAACCCCCCGCCAGTATTGTCTAAGTGAGCAGTGAGCGATCCTCAAATAGTGATACTTACGATACCAGCTCCTGGGCTCTAAAATCAGTTCTCAATCAAAATATTGGTGACGTCAGAATTCCAGGTATTGAATGCATCATTAACAATCTTTCCTCGAAGGATTTGACGCAAACGGCGTATTTGCACAAAGCGTCTCATCTCCCACACCAATCTGAATTTGACTTGATATCGGCTCAGAAACCAAATGAGTGGTATCGCACAGCACCACAAGTGGGCACCAAGATAATTGTTCCTGCAGTCGGGCATGGTGGTAGCGGGATGGTCTGGGGATGCATGAGTTGTGAAAACTGAATTTCAGTGTACTGTGACAGGACTTCTTTATTAATGGTTTAGAGCAGTGGTCACCAACCTTTTTGGGACCAAGATCCCGGGTCCTCTTGAAAAAGTGGATGTAGGTATGTCATGACACTTATATACTGTATTAATTAGTCAGACTGTGTTTATTTCGTTTCATTTGATGATTATAACTGACAGCTAATGAAAACCCCAAATTCAGTATCTCAGACAATTTGACTATTGTGAAAAGGTTCCACCTACTGTCCGGCTATGATCAGCTAATCAACTCAAAACACTGCAAAGGTCTTTAAACGGGCTCTCGGGCTAGTCCTGTAGGCTACCCGGTCATGGGGAAGACTGCCGACTTGGCAGTTTCCCCAAAGACGATCACTGACACTCTGCACAAGGAGGGCAAGACACACAGGGTTGTTGCTAAAGAAGCTGGCTGTTCACAGAGCTTTGTGTCCAAGCATACTAACAGAAAGTCGCAGGGAAGGACAAACAAGAGGAAAAACCGCACCCTGGGGAGAACTGTGGAAGAAAACTCAGCTGGAGTCAGAGCTTCAAGAGCCACAACGCACAAACATATGCGATTGATGAAAGTCAGTTTTGCATTTCCTTTGGAGATCAATGTGCCAGAGTCTGGGGGAAGAAAGGAGAGGCACAGAATCCCGGTTGCTTGGGGTCCAGTGTAAAGTTTCCACAGTCAGTGATGGTTTGGGGTTCCATGCCGTCTTCTGATGTCGGTGTCCTGTTGTTTCTGAGGTCCAAAGTCGGTGCAGCCGTCTACTACGACGTTTTAGAGCCCTTCATGTTTCCTACTGCTGACCCACTTCATGGAGATGTTTTCCAACAGGACATGGCACCTGCACACCGTGCCAAAACTACCAGTGCCTGGTTTAAGGACCATGCTATCCCTGTCCTAAATTGGCTGGCAACCTCGCTTGACCTCAACCCGCAGCAAATCTGTGGGGTATTGTCAAGAGGAAAATGTGATGCGTCAGACCCAACAATGCAGAGGAGCTGAAGGCCGCTCTCAGAACATCCTGGGCTGATGGACTCCATGCCACGGCGTACTGCTGCAGTAATTCATGCAAAAGGAGCCCCGAATAAGCACTGAGGGCTGCACGTGTTCAAACTTTTCTGTTTCTTTTATCCTTTTTTCCTTGCGCGTAAGTAATAATCACATTTTCTGAGATACTGGGATTTGTGTCAGTTTTCAGTTAGAAGCAAAATTAATCCAAACATTTTTTGGAACATACCAGTCTGTGTAAAAGTTTCACTTTCCAAATCAATTCTGGCTGCGAGATGATCTTCTCAGGCTCACCTGCTGTGACGGGATGGCGCTCGGCTATTCTTCATCCAGGACCCCTCTGAGGAGCTTTCACCAGGAAGTAGAATTATTTTTCGAAACTAGCCCAATATCCCAAAACCAGGTACGTCTGATGCCGGCTTTTATGCCGATATTGTCCAACTCTCAGTTTCTGATTCCAGTCAATCAATAACGATACTGATACGGGTAACTTCACGTATCTCCTGTCGTGGAATGAACACATAATGTATTTGTTGTGAAGCGAAAGGACACGGCATCACCAATTAGCTTCTCGACGTGCCTTTGAGCAAGATTGCACCAGATCTGAGAGATACGTGCGACCGGGCATGGCAAAGCGTGACCCCATTTTGGAGAATCCGGCGTCTTCCGTGATAGGAAAGGGCTGGTAAACCAGTGCGATACACTCCTGCGCTTTCGCCGAGGGAGCTGGAAGTATTGAAGGTTCCGCCCCGCATAGCCAACGCTTCGCTGCCACTGCAAGTCACATGATTCACATCCGAAGGAGACGCCACAGACGTAAGGTTGGTCGGGTACAGAGCGAGTGTTGTTCTTAGTTAAAAACGTGCACACTTCAGATGGGGTTTGATGACGTCATCATTCGCCACACGCCTATACACAACATTTTTTCATTATTGCTTCGGAAAATGAAACAAGCAAAATGACATTTTGATGCCAACATCCGGCAGATAATAACAGAAGTGACTTTTTGGGGCCGTTCCTACCAAAGCCTAACACCCCAGATGGGACTTGAACCCACAATCCCTGGCTTAGGAGGCCAGTGCCTTATCCATTAGGCCACTGGGGCACACCCCATCAGGTGATACTGTGTAATGTACTACTGTGAAGTATATCCGTGGTTCACCTCTATAGTACTATCCCTTAAGGTGGCATAATAACATAGTGTCTGAAACTCACCATAGAATATAACGCCTCCATAATGTACAAGGGAGGCGATGAGAAACACGCCTTGCCACTCCTCACGCGTCTACAAGAAAAAGTTCTTCCATTACATGCCAGCAGAAATGGCAGAAGCAGCAAAAAGCATCCTTTGGTTTTTCACTATGTGGACCTGATATAAGTTACGCTTGAAAACATGTCTTCTACGCAGTTGTTAACTTATTTTTACACTTGCGTGACCACCAAATATGGCACATAAAACAGCTTTTATGCCTGTGACAGTTTGAACGGACCATTTCCATGTTCCATAATTTCATGTTGGAATGTTTCTCTCAAAATCAAAAGAAATTTGAAGGATTTTTTTTAAAAACAAAAATTACCAAGGGACAGTCAATCAAAGTTACATCACAAATCTCACCTTATGTTTGGTCATAGCACCCACTATAAGCGGGCAAACCATACCAGACAGGGTGCCCACTCCATTAGAGATGCCCATGAGGATGCTGGCATAGCGTGGCGCAATGTCCAAGTGGTTGACATTGAAACCTGAAACGGGACAAGCATATACATCTTCAGCTGGACACGTGCGGCAGAAAATGAGAAAATAAATGATATAGGTGGCTTCACCTGAGATGGCAAAGCCAGAGAATCCCACAGCGAGAACCAAAAAGGTGATGGCGACCCCCTTTGTGTGTGAGAAGCCCACCACCAGAAGAAAGGTGGCCTCCATGCCAAAGCCTGACATACAGCACACAGGAAGGAAGAAGAAGGTCTTTTTCAGCAGTGACCTCAGGTTTCCTCCACACTGAACTGCATGTGCGCTGTGCACGCCTCTCGCTTTCACTTCGCTATCGATCCTGGTCTGTGTCTTTGTGCAAAAATAGCCCACATTGAAAGAGGCGAGTCATGTCTGCCTCAAAGGAGCAGAGGAAAGTTCATCTGAGCAGAACAGGCTGCTCAGCAAGAAATGAAATCACATACAATATATAGACAGAAATATTGTGGATGATGGAGAAAGGGGAAGTGTGAATAACGAAAGTTTCTACACGATTTTGGAATGTGTCTGCGGGAATCCATCGTTCAGAAGCGGAAGCAAAACAAGCCTTCCCAAACGTCTGCCCTCAGAGCTGTGGAAGAATCTGAAAAGCTCTTTTGAAAATCGTAATAAAAATAGGTATTATTATTATTAGAGATGCTGGAGATGCGACTGGATGCTGCCACACGCGGCAGTAGAAACGTGCCGCGTTTACTTGAAACATCCACCAGAACTCATGACTGGACTGTCAGCCAAAATGACCCGTTCTCTTACTGTCAACAGAACAGGTCGCTTCTAATCACAAATACGAACCCAATTCTATAACGCTGACAACAAAACCATTTCTTTGTATTTGCACCCTTCTCATTTATTCCTTGGTTGTACGTAGCGTTTATTTCGTTCATATTTTTACCAAACATACCCTCACCTAAGTTTTCATCCATCCATTTTCTTCCGCTTATCCGAGGTCGGGTCGGGGGGCAGCAACCTAAGCAGGGAAGCCCGGCTGAGACACAGTCTCTCCAACGTGTCCTGGGTCTTCCCCGAGGCCTCCTACCGGTCAGACGTGCCCTGAACACCTCCCCAGGGAGGCGTTCGGGAGGCATCCTGACCAGATGCCCGAGCAGGCAAAGAGTGGCTCAATAGAGCCCAATGATGCACGATAACAATGGACTTCGTTTTCCCTCGCCCGGACGCGGGTCACCGGGGCCCCCCCTCTGGAGCCAGGCCCGGAGGTGGGGGACGATGGCGAGCGTCTGGGTGAGGGAAACGAAGTCCATTGTTATTGTGCATCTATCCTATTTATAACGTTAACTTCATCGCACCGTGGAGGGAAAAAGCATCATTTTGATGTTCTCCATGTCCTTGATATATGGTGCACTGACAACGGAGACGCTTGAATCTTGAATTTGGAAAGCTGCACATTTCTACGTGGCACAAACATCCACATAAGAACAAAGAAAAGTGCATTAAGTGCAATATCAATACCAAGCCATTTTCATGCCAATATCGAGCGCCCGATATTATCAGACATCTCTAATGATTATTATTGTTGTAAATTGTGTTAGTGGTAGTAGCAGCGGTAATAGTACATCATGTTTAGGGATGTAGATGGAACTGTTGTTTGTGCACCACTGGAGGTAGGAACCACTCAAACCAAGTTGGATTTGACCAATTGTACCAGTAGATATGATCACACATACTGTATGACACGACTGTATCCGGTGCGGTACACGCCATGATTTTCCGATGCCTTTTGCCGTGGGCATCGGAAGCATCGAGGGAAGAAGTCTTAGTGCCGCCTCACCTAATCAACACTTTTGTCGTCGTTGCAAATCACAAGTTGGATATCTGAAGGAGACACCACAGACATAAGGTCCGTCAGGTACAGAGTGAGCAAGCTTGTTCTTAGCTAAACACGGTTTGATGATGTGTATATAGCATTTTTTTTAATTGCTTTTTATTATAGGAAGTTCTCCTCCCCCTGAGCCAGCACCTTATCGTGGGGGAGGAGTTTGCGTGTCCCAATGATCCTAGGAGCTAAGTTGTCGGGGGCTGTCATAGGATGCCTCCCAGACGCCTCCCTGGGGAGGTGTTCAGGGCACGTCCATCCAGTAGAAGGCCTGGGGGAAAACCCAGGACACGCTGGAGAGACTATGTCTCTCAGCTGGCCACGACCCGACCTCGGAAGAAAATGGATGGACATAGGAAATTAATCCAACACCCCAGGTGGGACTCGAACCCACAACCCCTGGCTTAGGAGGCCAGTGCCTTATCCATTAGGCCACTGGGGCCACTCTGAGGTGCATACACCACCAGCACCACCTTTTACGTGATGCAATCACAAGCTGTTTGCAGCGCGCCACAGAAAAGGAGCACTTGATTTGCTCACACTTAGCCGCCTCCTGTACGGTACTGGTGACCTCGCCTCACTGGATCCTTTTAAAAATGTTACCGGTTATGATCTTGATTTATGATTTATCGGTGGCAGCGCAATAATAATAACATTACAAGCATTTATATTTTATTTCACATTATTATGAATTTACCTCCACAGTTCATAATTTTCCTGACATTAGTGGTGGTCAAGATGTTGTTGGAGCGCAGGTAGTCAGCAAGTTGGCCTCCAATTGGCACAATAATGGTCATGACCAGGTGGGGTAGAGCGGACACTATTCCGACCTGCAGGGACAAGACAGAGTTGGAAGAAGGTGGACATGGGAGGCGACAATCAGTTTCCTTGTCTCACCTTGCTAATCTCAAAGCCAAACACCTCCTCAAAATAGGCGGGCTGGCTGATGAGGAGCAAGTAGAAGGTCCAGCTCCTGCAGAAGTTCGCTACAATAATGGCGTAGACTGGCATGGATGTGAAGAAGGCCCTCCATGGTGTGTTGAATTTCTGGAGCACAACAGAACTTCATTGACTTTCACAGAAAACGAGACACCAGGTGATGAAGAGGGCATACGGACCGACACTGAATGTTGAGCTGACTCGCCGATGCTCTCCTCGATGTATTTCCTCTCCTCCTCGGTGATGGTGGGATGGGCGGCGGGGCTTTCATAAGACACCATGATCCAGAAGCAGTACCACATGACCCCGAAACTTCCTGGAGAAAGAAGAAACTATAGTGTCGAAAAGGCTGCACTGGCATGTGTTTGTTTTCACTGCAGCTTTCTCAGTGACACTGCAGAGAACCTTGTCTTACCATAGACGTAGAAGACGGACGACCATCCTGAGTACTGGACCAGGATTCCAGCTAGTGGCATGGCGATCACAGCACCGGCATAAGAACCTGTTTTAAGCAAAACACGGGTTCATCGGACACATTTTAATAATGGGTGTAAAAAAAAAACATACCACAAAAGGCTGTTGTAGCCAAGCGACTTCTTTCAAGAGGAGGTGCCCATTTGGCCCAAATACCATGACAGGCCGGGTATGACACCCCCTGTAGGAAGAGAATACATACATTAGCTGGAGATGGAGAGACACAGAAAGGCCTTCAGGATTGTTTTATTTTTCGTACAAAGCAGTGATTCCGGTTTGTGAATCACGTGTATGCGTAGGTATTAGAGTATTTGTAAGTAAGGTGGTCTCATAATGTGTGTGTGCCAACGCTCCCTGTCCTTCCTGTTGCGTGGCACAGTGAAGCGCTCTACCCCTAGTTTTGAAATTCTGCCTAGCAACAAATAGACAAATACTAAATAGATATAGCAACCTGTATTTTATATTTGACTTAGAGTAGGGCCTTTGTCAATCACCACCTTACCGTGGTGGAGGGTTTGGGTGCCCGAGTGATCCTAGGAGCTACAGTATGTTGTCGGGAGCTATATGCCCCTGGTGGGGTCTCCCTAGGCAAACAGGTCCTAGTTGACGGGCCAGACAAAGAGTGACTCAGAAGACCGAGAAGAGGGACCGGATGTTGAGGGACTGTCTTGGCTGACACGTCTCGGGAACAGAAGAAGGGTGCTCCAACTATCAGAGCACCACATTCCTTAGCCTCCCTGGGAAAGTCTCTGCCAGGGTGCTGGGGAGAAGGGTACGACAATGGGAACCTTAGGAGCTCGTCTCTACTATTGGCAGACGATGAGGTCCTGATGGCTTCGTCAAGCTGGGACCTTCAGCGTTTACTGGGGCAGCTGAGTGTGAAGCTTCTGGGATGAGACCAAATCCAAGACCACGGTTCTCAGTTAGAAACGGGTGGACTGCACCCTCCGGGTTGGGAACAAGGTCTTGCCCCTGGCGGAGGAGTTTAAGTATCTCGGGGTCTTGTTCACGAGGGAGGGAAGGTTGGAGTGTGAGGTCGACAGACGGATCAGTGCAGCGTCTGCAGTAATGCGGTCGTTGTACCGGACCGTTGTGGTAAAGAGAGACCTGAGCTGGAAGTCAAAGCTCTCAATTTACCGGTCGATCTATGTTCCCACCCTCACCTACGGTCATGACCGCAAGAAGATGAAGAAGATGTTTGAACCGCTACATAACGAGCAACTATACAGACATTTGTGTAGCTGGTGTGGCATCAATTCCCGTATCCGATTTCCATTCCCCGCTCACACAAGCAGAACCTAAGTTTAACTGGAAAGAAGCTGCAGAGAAGAGCGAAGCACCTCCACAAGGCCTTGAAGCACCCTGACAATGATGACACAACCAAAGTGCATGCGAGCTGCGGATGGGATGAGCATGTTCAGGAAGGAAGTGGCCACTATAGCAAAGCCAAACACTCTGAAAGAAAGAAGAAGACAGATACTAGTAGGAACAGGAGAAGAAAGTGGGGTCCAAATACAGTACGTAAGGCACCAACCTGTTAGCAGCAAACTTCTGACAGATGAACCCTCCTGGGATCTGTGTCACTATGTATCCCCAGAAGAAGGAACCGTGGATCATTCCCACTGTCTCTGGATCCCAGTCAAACTGAGCTTTCTGTCAAGACACAACCCGGTGAGTCACTTTAAAAAGACTCGGAAAAGGAACAGCTACTCACCACGATGACCTCCTTGTCGTCCCGAAAGATAGTGTGGCTGTTGACCATGCTGACGATGGCCACGCCCAGGTTGCACCGGATGCCGAAGGATATGCAGAAGCCGATGCCGGAGAGGATGGCAATGATGTAGCGGCGGGGCAGGCCGAAACAAGTGCAGTCCACAACGGGTAACTCCTTCTCCTCCACCAGCTCGGGACGCCCCTCTGCTGAGAGCTCGATGGTCTCGCCATTCTCCTGCTTCTTCTCTAGAGCTCTGGGATGAAGGTAAGGAAGGAGAGGATGGGTTGGAATACGAAATAGAAAAGATACTTACGTTTCTGAAGAGGCGCCTCCTTAACATGGTTTTTACCACCAAGCGAGCTTCTCTTCCATTTGCTTTGATTGCTTTTAGTTTGTTTTGACACATTTTTTATCTTTCCTACTATTAGTTGCTACCAATGTATGTGTTGTTTGGTTTCACAGCACTTTGTTGTCTCTTCATTGGCCACTCTCTATTCTTCATCGGTATGTCTTTGTTTGTCCGCCCTGCTATTGACTGGCGACCGGTCCGCCCAAAGTCAGCTGGGATAGGCTCCAGCATACCCGCGACCCTAATGAAGATGCGCCGTATAGAAAATGAACAAACGCACTTTTTCCAACTTCTTCTATACGTTTGTCTATCCCAGCAGGCAAGAGGCGGGGTACACCCTGGATCGGTCGCCAGCCAACCACAGGGCACATATAGACAACCAAACATTCGCACTCTAATGGACAATTTAGAGCGGCCAATGAAGCTAACATGCATGTTTTTGGAATGTGGGAGGAAAGCGGAGTACCTGGAGAAAAGCCACACACGCACGGGGAGAACATGCAAACTCCACACAGAGATGCCTAAAGGGACATTCAGAAGGGACATTCAGACCCAGAAGTTCCCAAACTCCTGACTGCGTGGCCATCATGCTAACCACTTGGCCACCGTGCAGCTTGTGTATTCGTAAATATACCGATATCAGAGGCCTGATATTGGCATAAAAATGTAATATCGGTCAATATCGTATTGGTTTTTTCTCAGAATGAAAAATGGTATTGCTAGGGGTTGATCGGCCACCGATCAGCATCTGCCAATTTTTGTGAAAACTCCCGAGATCAGTGAATGCAGATAATTGCCTTCAACCCCGATCACAGAAGCCGATCATCGGCGCCTAGCACTACTGCAGCCCACAGCGATCATTTCACGCAGTGTGGCGTCTTTGACCTAACTGACATCTTTCTTCCCGCTTCCACGCGGCAAACATACTTTACATGTTTGCCATGAACTGCCAACACATGCCAGGGAAACTTCCGTACGAGGGTGGCACGAGGGCAATGACAAGTAGTTGCGAAGTCCGAGCCCTGCAAACGGCGGCCTGGTTTTTCAAATCGGTGTGCTTGTCAGTCCCGCAAAAGTGCGCTCATTGGGATTCAGCTCAACCTTTACTGGAGGTGTTCTGCAGTCGGCGTCGGGTTGTGTGAGAACTTCAGCCAAAGCACCTTCACGGTTGTACACTTCTACACCAGCAGAGGTTCCAATGGTTACGTTAGATGGCACTGGATGGCGCAGGAGCAGCCAACAAAGCGGCCAGCGGCAGCCAAGGCGAGGAGATATTTGAACGCCAAGCCAACGTGAAACACACGAGCTCCTTTGGTAAGTCAGTCAGGATTCTTGCCGTCATTGATGCTGATCAAGTATTAATAGATTCTCAAGCGTGAATTATTCATGTCTCGAGATTCCTTGAACTATTTTTGTCTTTCTCATCACACTCGGCCCCCCCCCCACCCCCATCAACTCCCCTGACTCACGCACACTTTATTTCATCCTCCTCATGTTTTATTTCTACACGCTATCCTGTCTGCAGCAACGACTTCTCATAGCTTGACCCTGAATTAAAGACAATCCACGGTAATCCTTCCTCCCCTCCACCCCATATGAGCATCACACACACGGAAAGCTGATCTGTCTGGAATCGTGACGACATTACAATAAGATCAATCCACCTATCCCCCCCATGTTTCCCATCAGCACGGCTTTCTTTCCACCAAACGGCCAAGGGCAAAATGTCGAGGAGTCGGGAGGGTGGATAAGTACGCTGTTTGCAAAGCGTGGACAGCTAAGACCTTCAAACAAACACTGCAGCTGCAGGAACATGTAAGAACATCTGGCCTTTGGATATCATAGAGTTAATAATGAATGACTCGGGGGGGCTCATTGACCAAAAGCAAAAAAGCAAGCAAAAAGAAAGAACGCACAAAGTAAAGAAGCTGACAGGATCATGATCAATACAAATATAAAAATATGCATTTGTTTTTGCCATTAGAGTACATTCACTTGGTTTTGGGCAATTTATAACATATAGCTTTATATATTTTGTCATTGATTTGAATACTGTATACATACATTTCCGTATTATGCTAAAATAACAAGAAATTGATTTGTGTAGCTTTTTGAAACTTTGGATTAATTATATATAATATATAATCAGTGATTATAGTGTTTTATTTAAGTACATGGTAATGGTCTTACTATGATAAACTACAATATTTATGCTGCATAAATCCAGACGAGAATATGTATATTTTTTCAAACTTTTGATTGCTTAAATATTAATATTTTATTTGAATATGTGAGCATTTACTTATTATGCTAGAATAGAATATTTTTGCTGCACAAATGTAATTCTTACTTGGTAAATATTACGGAATTACAGGAGCGCCTAAATTAAAAGGAAACATATATGGAAATATAAGGTGAATCACTAATTAAAAAAAATATATATTCAAATATTCTTTTTTTTGCCTTTGCTTTTTGCATTTTGTTGCTGCTTTTTCTGTTTTGTCTTTGTCTTTCCACTTGGTTTTTCTCCTTGCATTTACCGGACGGTGACAAAACGCAAAGGCAAAAGAAGGACCCGCCCACAGCGTTTGCTTGCCAGGGTGACTAATCAATACCTGATCACATGATTGCTGCTTGCAGTGACTGTCTAGTAGCTATGTGTAAATGTAGCTCTCAGCGTGAGTGACCGGAATAAACGCCACTATCACTCCACCAGGCACGTGAATTGCACGACCACCTCACAGGACGGAGGCCATGTGGAAGCTGCTGAGAGAAGCCAAAAGGCTGGATGGGCAGAAGGACCGAGCGTAGTTTTTGTCTTTGCTTTTACTCGCCAGCTTGAGCCACCGGTAAATGCAGTGAGTACAAGCAAATGCAAAAGACAAAGACAAAACACCGAGAAAATTGTAAAAACAAAAAAATACAGAAAAGGCAATGACAAAATGGAAGAAGAATAAAATCATATACATTTGTTTTTTCATTATTGATTCTCTTTATATTTCCACATGGGTTTTCTTTTCATTTTGCCACCTCTGCGATTCCATAAAATATACCAATCTTAAAATAATAATGCAGTTTTATATCTTCCATTTCTTTAATGAATTCAATGTATTTAAGTCGTCACTGACTCTCATTTACACTCAATTCATGCAGAATAAATAATAATAATACGGGGGAAAATATGAATAAATAAAGGCTCACACGTTCAAATGAAAGTGTTTTATTTTGTAAGGATATACCATTAAGATGTGGCATGAGATTACAAAACATTTGACGCAGACAGACTTGTGTCCTTTTAACTCGGGCAAGTTTGACACTACTTTCATGTGGGGGAGCATTCATAGTTTAGAACTAGGGGTGGGGAGGACGTCATTTGTCTTACTTGCGCTGCTGGGCTGTATTAGGTGCTTGAGCAGCTTTAAGGACGGGAAGGCTTGGTTCATCCCAGTCTAGCGTGCGGCTGGGTGCACATTACGCACGGAAGCGATGCAGCACCTGAGAGCACATGTGCCTGCAGGAGGCGTCGGCCTATAGGTCCAGCGGCCTAATCCCGGACGGCCCATTGAAGTGAGGTTGGGGGAAGCTACGGAGGAGGGGGCGAGGCGCAGCTAAGGTGTAAACGGCCTGTGGGGATTTACGTGGCTCGACAGCTTGGAGCAGGGAGGGAGGCTATTTCTGGACAGGATTTAAGTGTTTAGGTGCTGGATCAGATCCCGCAGAGGAAGAAAGGATGCTTATCGATACCTGGCTGGGATGCGTATACATCATCGACAACAGTCACGCTTATTCGCTCCCACTGGGTCAAAGGTCAACCCCAGCCAACTGCCGAGTAGCATCCCTCAGGTGTTGATACACCTTCTTTTTGCTTCATCTTCATCTCGTGTGGACATCTGCCGTTCTCAAATCTAAAAATGCGTGCGCATTAGCACTTGGCTGCGCCGCATGGTCCCGAGACCCGGTCCTAACGCGGCCCAACGAGGCAAGCAAACTGTCAGAAGCAGCTCTCAGTCTGATCCGGTGCAGTTCTCCAAGCCCGATAATAGAGACGTGGTCCGACAAACCCGTCTGGCGGTAGCGACACAGCTTCCACAGGCCGGTGTTCTTTACATCTCTTTAAAAAACATGACACTTTAGTGATTTCTACTTCATTTTCTTGGTTTGAAAAACATCTGCTGGGCTGTGATGCATTTCCAGATTTCTTACTTTTGGTATGACAATTGATACGCTTACATGTTTGACTTTGTTTCTCTGCAGTAGAAATGTCATTTTTGTGTGTTTTGCATATAGAAGGAGATCCCGTTTCTTGTGGGACAAGGACTCAGTGGGCTTTCTTTTATTCCGTCTAACACGAGATGCGTTCAATGGCTTGCGTGTTTTGCAGCATGCCGCGGCTCTAATGAGTGCGTATGTTGGTGCGTGCGGTTGACATACCCATATATTTTGCCCAGCGTGGTGGCAGCCGCAGCCTTGAACCTGTCCGGCCGGATCTCCATCGTCCTGTGCGCGCTCCCTACAGCTTAGTCCTGCGGTGCACGCGCCTGGTGGCTCCCACTAACACATCGAAACTTGAAAATACCAAAACAGAAGAAAAGTTGCGTTCAGTCCAGAAGGGCCGCCAATGCGACCTTCAGCTTCCTCGGTGGGAAGTGCAGCCAGTACAAAGCATGATCAAATCTCACTTGGGTGTTGTTTCAAGTCCTTAAAATTGCATTTGAAAACACTTTCTTTTATGTTCTCGGCTGTCCACGGAGGTTCGATGCCCGCGGCCGCCAACAACTACCGACAGGATTCATGGCCGAGCTGTCGCTGGCCGCGGTCCTGAATCCAGATTACCGCAGCCCCCGGTTTACTAATCTCTCCCAAGTGGGAGTCTAGTGAGACTGTCAGCCAGGTAGCATGTCACTTCCTCCCACGCAGAGCCCCGCCACCTAAGCGCCTGCTATTCGGGGAGCACTAACGTGGCGTTAGGGCGAGGGCGCGTAAATAAACCGTGGAAGTATTAGAAGGCTACTTGGAAGAAAGCAAGCGGGGAAGGGAGGGGCTCTGACGTCATACCGCCACGTTGCCGGGATCGCTGCTCTTGTGCGGGGGAGAAACTTTCTAGCAAAAAACCGGAACGTTGTGGTGACCGGGCTCCGGGCGGCATCAGTATCCACCGGGTGGAGGAGCGTCCGTTCCGCTGACGTTGTTTTTTGGGGTCTACCACTTGACTTGTGTCTTCCCTAGCCCTCAGGGCGTTTGCAGAAACGGAAAACACATCCTACTACATCCAACCTCAACCTCAGCAACAACCGGGCCTTGCTTGCGTAATTCATGCCCAAAGACAGAAAGCTTTCTTGCCTTTGCCATCAGGTCACGACAATGCCAGAAAACGCCACAGAACTTACACTTTTCAGCAGAGTGTGGCTTTTAAATGGCGTGGTCTTCAACTTTTGACCAGCAGATGGAAAGCCTATTTCAGTTCAAGGGTTTTGCCTGCTCAGCATTTTTAGTCTCATGCTCATTTTTGGTTTGCAAAAGGTAAATTCTTCATCAGGAGTATATCCTTTAGTATTATTCACACGGTAAAATTACCGAGTTGTCTGCTAACCCTTTTTAGGGACAAAACATTTGAGCAGATGATGTCCTGTCTGTGTGCACCCCTCCCCCTCCCCAAACATTCCCCAGACACAACATTAGGTACACCTGCGCACTCTAATCCAAAGAGAGCTGCAAACAATAATAAGCAAAATGTGATGAATACGGCGGAGCATACAGTGGAAATGAGGTTTATTTATCCTGCACATGCATATACTGTGTATATATATACTGTGTATATATATACTGTGTATATATACACAGTATATATACTGTGTATATATACTGTGTATATATACACAGTATATATACACAGTATATATACACAGTATATATACACAGTATATATACACAGTATATATACACAGTATATATACTTATACACACACATCCCTTCACAAATGACTATAGTTCATACGTGGCACCCTTTTGAGCACATTTAAAGACAATAAGTGATAACTGCAGTTCAGAGTTCAGGAGCAAAAATGGTCAGTACAAACACAGGAGGAGAAAACCTTTTGTAAAGGTACCATATATTCGTACTTTGAAGACTTTTACAACTCCAATCGTCCCTCATTACACCGCAGTGCAAACATCGCACCCTGTCTATATTTTCAAATATGAACTAATAAATGATCACTGTTTTGTGGTTGAATACGGCCTATTATGACTCAAAACATATGCATATACAGTATAAGCAAAATGTACACATTCTTAATAATTTTCAATCATGGAAATGGCTGGACAAAACTACAAATACAAGGTATTAGGAAGATGTGATATGTAGTGTAGTCCCCGCCATGTTCTGTGCGGCAGGGCTTGGGGAAGTGACGGGTGTGACATCAGCTAGCTAGAGGTGCTGAGTAGTAGCATGGTTAGCAGTGTGGAGAGTGCCACTGTCTGGCGTGAGTCTGTGGCTGACAGCAGCTCCTGTGTGAATGCAGTAACAGAATGCAGAATCGCGAATGTTACACAATATCCACCAAGACGATAGACAATGAGACACTAGCCACAATGTCAATGTCAACATGTGCGTCTTATGTAAGATGTCACATTTTCTATTATTATATAAGTATATATTGGGTAATAAAAGGGTAGACGTCACTAAAAGGAAGTTATTTCATGTCCAAAGAGCTCAAATAATGTTAAAAACCATCTTTAGAAGGTCTTAAACAGGTTTTCTATGCTCTAACTCTCAGATCTGGAATCTAATAGCCGTGATAAATGAGGGATGACATTACTACATGAACCAGTTCAAGGCCTGTGTGCTTTTCTCTAACATATGCAGTATTCCCAGTTCCAGTGCCTAAAATTATTTCTAAAGTCTGGTGTGTAGAAAGTTAGGTGCACACTGCAAGAACAGCTGCAGCTATACTTCCCATTCAGATACAACTCCTCTCCAGGTCTTTGGCTGATATGGTCCTCAGGGAGCGTGAGGAGGAGGGGGCAAAAAGGGGAGGAAAGGGCATGGCGGAAGGAGGAGGGGACAGGCAGGGAGGAACAGAGATGACGGACGGCGTGTCTGAAAGGGACCCGTAGCTTGCTCTTTGCACATCCAGTGCACTGAAGTCCACTGGAGCTTGGAAAAACACCGGTGGACGACCCACTGGATCTGGACAAGATGATTTCATTTAGAGCACATTCAATCAATGATTTCTTGTTGAAACTTATCTCTATGTACAGTAGAGTTGAAGTCCAATAACCACCGGGACTCTAATTCAGGTCAAATAACATTAGCATTAACAGCTGCGGCTGTAGGCAACCTCCCGAAGTAGTTTTTATTACCTCCACAAAATGGAAGTACCTGCATTTGAAATATCATGAGTGGTAGCAGATGCTGTTAGCACCAAAGCAGCTTATCTACCTCTGCATGCATGTTGGTTCTGCTACTAAGCTGCTGGAGTTGTTGGTTCCACCTGGCATCCTGTTCTTTACAGTCAACTCCTCAGTGGCGGAAACGCGGGGTGAGCGGTTGTTACAACATTGGTTGTGTGCCTACTCTTTCAAAATGAAGCCGTTATACAGCATAGTTTTAAATACAAAAAACAACTCTCCTGCTTTGAAATTGTTGTTACAAAAATTACTTCACATGGACATTTTTTGGCCTTTGTAAATACAGGTCAGAGTATGCTCAAATGTACGTTTGAAATGCTAAGATGCTTGTTTGTGACCATAAATTATGGAGATGTTGGCTTCCTTCCTGCATTGTACACACACACACACACATTTGTTCACGGCTACGACGACGACGGTCAAACGCGCACAGCATCGGTGACGGCCGTGCCGATGGGGAAAATGAGCACTTGACACGCTACCTGTGTCGTGAAGCCGGGTGTGCAGGTACGGCTGTTTGTTGTAGAACTTGTTGTAGATACAGTACACAACAGCCATCAGGCCGCACATCCCGACGGCCGCCGCAATAAAAATGCCCACCCTGGCGGTGTCTTGGTCTGTATGGGCATCTGTTGTGGTTAAGGGAATATTGGTGAGAGATTCAAATGAAATGACTAGTCCTGTACTCACATTTTGGATTTAGATGTGAGCTGTCCTGGTTTCTCTGTTGAACCGGAGGAGGGATCGCTGCCGGGTCCAGATGGGTGTAGATTTCCCGCTTTGAGTGCAGGGAGCTGCTCAGTGGGAGGAGAAGCAGCAGGAAGAAAGTGAACTGGTCCGCCATGAGGGTCAACTACAAGTCCACTACAGTAGAAAAAGGGGTCATAGTATTCTCACCTGATGCCCAAGATAGTGACCAGCTTGGTCTAGTTGATCAAGACCTCATTTTAAACAAAACATGTCCTTTTTAATGTCATAATGAGGTGTTTACCTGAAGTGTAAGCAGGTGCCGTCCTGTCTGCCTCCTAGTTCTTCTTCACGAGAAAACATGCAACCAAGACAACAGAGCTCCCCAGAGGCAGTCTTTCCACAGGGGACGCCGTGTATGGCGCTAGTCTTCCACACATAAACACACGCAGCCATGACAGTAAAGAAACGGTCGTCTATGCAAGTTGAGCAACACATTGCTGTCCGCTCACCACACATGACCCCGAGACACAAACACTGTAAAAAATGTGCTGAAAGGAGTGTTTTAATAAAAAGAAATGTCTGTAGAAAAGAACATTACGCAGAGGCATTAAATTACACTTTCTTGACCAAACATTTGTACAAACTTGTATTTCTAACTGTACATGATGCAATCTGCTTCATTAAAAAGGCACTTTCACAGTAAACCCCTGAATTTGCAACATACCGTGCTACGCTGGCAGATGCAAATAAAACAGCTGTGACCTGAAGAGAGTAAGTGGCCGACAATGAATTAATGTAATTAAATCACTGAAATGGTCCATCTTTTCAAATTAACTTGGAAAACGATACTCTTTAGGTAGGTTCTTGTCTTGTTATCCAGACTGAGGACCACGACCACCTTGTTTATTAACATGACAACAGAATACTGCAGCTAAACAAACAAGTTTTCACCTTTTATGCCAATTTCTGCAATTGGTGGGTGTAGTACAGCAGTTTCTAAAATGTGCGGCGGGCTTCCCCTCATTCTAGATGCGGCAGCTTAAAAGATCAAGGAAAAGCATTTTTGAAACCTACTCAAATAACCTCAGTTACGTTTAAAGGCAAAATGAATGCATTTTACTTCCAACAATGACCAATTAAACAAAGTTTAGGGTGAACAAAAAACAGTACCAATATGATGCAGGATAGCTTTTTGGGGAGTAGGGGTGATGTTCTCTGGGGGAAGGCTCGCTGTGCCTCACCTTCAAACCCTTGACCTTGTGTATTTACAATCCACTGATGGCAGCTGAATCCGTTGTTGTCTTTGCTGCCATACCGTAAATGTTGTGCACGTCACTCCTCCCGCCTTGTTGTAAAAATAGAGTCTTGTCAAGACCACATTCAGAATATTGCTTCATAGCTCTAGAAATCATGTTTTAAAAAACAAAAGACTGAGACGTTAAGCATTTGTGTGACTGCATAGCACCACCAAAGTCCCATCTGGATAGTCCTCAGTCAACAAGACTAGTACAGAGGTGTGTAGGTAATGTGGACCGCCCGGACAAATCTCCATCTGCGGTGCATTGGCTCAGGCCTGACAAGTCAGTCATTGGGGTATCACAGTTGTCCTCCATGTTAGCAAGACTGTACTGGCCAGGCTTTTCATCCCAGGAGCGTCTCCTCATTCTGTCCTGGAAAAGAGTGTAGATCAAGCCCAGGGGGACGGGCAACATGGCAAATATGATGAGAAAAGCTAAAACAGCCAGGGCCCAGGCTGGGTATGGTGCCTTCGTCTCGGAAGCCTGGAAAACAGAAACAGAATAAGAAGAGTTTCTTTCAAGGAGGACGTATTCAACATCTAATGCGTCATACATACCGTCTCTTCTGTCCACGCAAGGTAAGTCGGTGCTTCCATGCACATGCGGATGCTGGTGGCTACCAGCAGTCCCAACATGGCCAACAGACAAATGTACTTCCACAGGTACTTGTAGATCACATTAGGACGCCAGCCTAGCATTTCCTCGATGTCGTCCAGGAATCTTTACAACCAGTGAGGGATCATTCATACACCTTTTCACATCTAATGTCAGCAAATATAATCCGGCATGCCTCATAGCAGAGTGATGCAGAACATCTCACCTGTATTGTGTGAAAATATTACCAAAAACTCACCCAAAGGGCATCACGTGTGCTGTTTGCGTGGGCATTGGCTGTGTACATAGCGTAGTTTTGGTCAAAGTTCATTTCATCCATTCATTTTCTATGCCGCTTATCCTCATTAGAGTCGCGGGTATGCTGGAACCTATCCCAGCAAAAAATTAACTAAAATATATTCGACAGCCACCATGATTGTCAAATAGAGAGCTGCCTGGTTGTCACAGACGCATGCGTGTTGCAACATTTCCTATGACGTGTGCGGCTTATAGTCCGGTGCGACTTAATGGTGAAGTATTAGCACAGAAATGTCCTACCATCCAAACCACAGCTGTTGTTTTTACAGTGTATCACTGCAAATGGAAAAGCGGTACCGTTGCTATTTTTACAGTAACATCCTGGCAACTCTGCTGCCATTTTGTTTTCCTGTCACAGTGCAGGTTTAAATTATGTCACAACAGGCACAATAAGCCCAAATAAAAATTATTTAATAAAGACAGGGGCTACTTTTGTGCATGTTACCCACGCACATTTTATTTACTGTTATTTTTTGCTCTTATTTGGTCTACTATACTGGGTATTACAAGTGTAAATGGTGCAATTGACTGGTGACCAGTCCAGGGTGTAGCCTGCCTCTCGCCCAAAGTCAGCTGGGATAGGCTCCAGCATACCCGCGACCCTAATGAGGATAAGTGGCGTAGAAAATGGATGGATGAAAGTGTGACTAAAGGGGTGTTATTTTTTATTGCGGTTTAAATATTGTGCCCTCACACTCGCGGTTTTTCAAAAATAATTCATTAATAAATTGCTGTTTTGTGGTTGAGTTTTAAAATGCACATTTAAGAAATCATATGTATTCATGGTCTAAAGCAAACATTTTCAAGCATAAAAAGACAAATATAAGATATTGAAAAGGCGGGATGAAAAGGGTAAGACAGTATTTGGGACTTATGTGCGCCTTTAATAGGCTGACTGTTAGCTGAGTGCTAGCAGCAGGTTAGCGGTATGGAGAGTGGCCAACAGCAGCTCCTGTGTGAATGTTCACTGCATATGTGTTTTGATTGTTAATAAAGTGGTTGAAGTGCATTGTCAGTCTCTCCTTAAGCATTAACAGAGGCAGTAGAGTAGTATTCTATACTGCTCTGTAGTGTCTGTAACGTTACATTGTTGAGACAATAGCCACCAGAAAGTGCGTTGTCAATGCTAACGCACAAGTCCGCCATACCTTAGCTTATTTTCTATCATTATGTTGGTAATGCAAATGTAAAGGTGACTATAGAGGTGTTATTTCATGTCTAGTGTCCTTTATCACGGTCTGACCGTGATTACTGTAGTGTACAATAAGTGCATTTACTGTACATGAGCTTACATTTGTGGAACCTTTGCTATGTTCCATTTCAGGTTCTTCTATGTGTCTAAAAAAAACAAAAATCAAAAGAAAAAAAACACACGCATCCAACGTGTTTTTCCCTGCAGCGTGTAAGTAGTGCTCACCTGTCAGCTCCATATAGCCAGGACACACTGAAGGTCTCAAACACCACAACAATGATGAGAGGCAAGGTGGCCGAGTAATCGTCAAACATCATGACAAAGTAGTTGCCACAGCGCTGAGTGAAGAGGAGGCCGATCAGAAAGCCGACAAAGCAGCTAAAAACTGGAACGGTACAAACAGAAAGTGTTGGGGCACTTGTGTTCCGTCTGACAGCTATGACGAACAAAGAAAGCAGAGTGTACTTGTAAACTTAGTCTTGTTGTTCGCCAGAGTTTTGAAGTGGTCGGTGAGTGGGGCGAGGATGCCTTCCATGTTGCCAAACATGGTGCTGAGGCCCAGGTTGAGCAGCATGAAAAAGAAGAGGGCCGACCAGAACGGGCTGCCAGGTAACAAAGAAATGGCCTCTGTGAAGGCAATAAAAGCGAGGCCGGTTCCCTCCACACCCTGAAGACAAACACACACTTGAAATTCCATGTGTACAAAATGGAGGAATCAAACCAGAAACTCCACTTTTAATAAGGACTTCACACCTTCTGCATTTCCTTTTCCAGGTTGCAGTCAGTTAAATTAGCAGGAATGTGGCTTCCATTTTGTTTGAACCAGCTCCTGTAGTCTTCCAGGGTAACAGGGGGGGAGGTAGAGTAGTAAAATCTCGGAATCATGTTTAAGTCCACAGAATTGCTTTGGATGTGCTCTGACAGCAGCTTAATGTTACTAAGAAATGACAAAAAAAATAGGATACATGTTCATTAAGTTGCTTCAAGAAACATAACACTGTTTACATTTGCACAGCTCTACGTGCCTGCAAAGGAGAAGGAAGAAGCACGTCTATTTCATTCTTCTCCTTGTGCACTACTGACAATTCACTCATTCATTCTTTCACACCATACCTTTTTCATGTTGACACTTGCAATATTTCATTCTCTCATTTAAATGTTGTTCACCTTCCAGTGTGAAATGAGGAAGGTGTTTTGTCAGGGGAGAAACGAAAAATATGATACAAATGCAAAGGATAAAAGGAATTAATTTTGTTTTCATAGTCAAACAAATGTTACAAAAATAAATAAAGATATTTTTTTTAAAAGAGAGAAAATAGTTAGAATATGTTTAGAATATGTGGGGAATAAATGGAAACAGACATCAAACATACCTATTTATACATTCGGAGGCTGCACGAAAGCCGAGCACAGCAAACACCACCAGGGTAGCCAGCACTGATGTCAGGAAGTTTATGAAAGTGACAGTGAAAGCGTCGCGGTGGCAGTTGTTGTTCTTGGGATTGTAGGAGGAGTAGGCGATAATGGACCCGAAGCCCAGGCCCAAGGCAAAGAAGACCTGCGTGGCTGCCTGCCGCCACACGTGAATGTCGGACCAGATCTCCAGCTTCACATTGGGAGAGACAAAACAGCATCACGGGTACTGCTGAATATTCCAAAGTGTTTAAATGACGCGTCTGAATATTTGGTCTGCCATTACCTTGGGGTAGAACATGTGGGTGACGCCTTCCCAGGCCCCGTCAAGTAGAAAACCTCGCACAAGGAAGCAGAAGAGCACCACGTAGGGAAAGATGGAGGAGAAATACATCACCTGGGAGGTTTTAAGGAATAGTTAGCAAGAAAACAGTACATGTTGACTCAGTAGACAAAGGCATGCAGGATTCCTAAGGAGATTATTTGACTCTCAAATAATGACCCCTGCTAATGATAACAACCAAGGCCCGGTGCTCTGTACAGTCGAGTAACTCCACTAAATGCAACCATGCACATTTAGGCTACCTTGACTGAGCTCTTGATGCCCCTGATCATTCCCAGGCACACGATGGTCCACGCCGCCAGAAGACAGCCAATGATGTACGGGTTGAAAGTGCCCGTCTCGTCGATGGAGTCGGTGATATCCAACGCTTTACGGTACCAAAAATACGAGGTGGGGGAGCTCGCTTCACATTCCTTAACTGTCACAAAAACAAACAAGGTGTTGATTTTCTTTATGATTCGAGTCCACCTTCCCGACTGTGTGATGTTATTGGACGTACCTGTTACATTATTCCCCTGCTTCGGACAGTTTGTCCAAGGTAAAGGGCTCTGAAAAGAGTTGCCAAGATAGAAGAGGCTCCATGCAAGGATGACGTTGTAATAGAGCGTCACAAAGAAGCACACCTACATTTCAGAATATGGCAGAATGATTATAAATAAATGATCATACAGTCTAAAATATTGAATATGTCAGTTACTCTAAAAAACCTAACAGAATATTCTTGTGTTTTTTCTGGATATTTGAAAATATATTTTGAATTGGGAATCCCACCCCTGCAGAGTGAACAGAGCCTATGCGGGTTTCATTCCATGTCTAGAGGGATCCAATAATGCTTAAAAAGCTATCTAATAGATTGTAAACAGGTTGTCTAGGACATACCTCTCGCAGTCGACTCTGGAAAGAGTTAACTGGGATGAGGGACGATAGTATAGACAACATAAAAACTCTTCTGGTGAGACTACAAAATGTTATAGCGTCTGTGCCATTTCTCTGTGAGGTCTGATGCAGGACCTTGACTATCTCTGTTATAGTACGGGTTTCCAGTTTAGGTGAACTGGCTTCTATTGCACCAGACTCAATGAAGCATGACTTTAGAACCTTGCCGGAAACACAGTCATCATAAAAGACCAAACGTCCTTCCCAAAACTGTGGCCACAAAACTATCCAAAAAGTGTGTCTGGATACTTTTTTCCCCATATAGTGTAAAGTCCACCATATATAAAAAAATTTAAAAATTAAGTGTGGATTATCAATCACTACATTTACATGATTATATTAAATAAATAAATGTACCACACAGCTGGAGTAGCCGATTCCTACGAGCCTAGGAGAGATGTACTTCCACACGCCAATGCTTCCCTGTCGGATCGCCTGCCCGGCTGCCAGCTCCAGAAAGAACAAAGGAGTGCCCACAACCAGCATCAACACCACATAGAGCAACAAAAACGATCCTGAGGAGAAAAGATGAGCATCAATCTGCCAGGCAATTGCCTACAATTGGACATGCCAATTGATTACTCACCGCCTCCATTCTGATGGCAATAATAAGGAAACCTCCAGACGTTGCCAAGCCCGACGCTGAATCCCACCTGCGCCAAAAAGTACTCCATTTTACTGTTCCAACCTGCTCTGGCCGCAGGCTCAGAGGCACGCTCATGATCATCCTGATGGTTGGCCTCTGCTTCCGCGAGCTGCTTCTCCATCTGTATAAAAAACAGGACAGCAGACAAGATGGCTGCTTATCATTTCAATTGACCCTGTGCTGGGCGGTGGGGTGCACGGTGGGGCAATATTAATTTCCAACTATCATGGGTATGCTGGAGCCTATCCCAGCAGACTTTGGCAGAGCGGTGGGATACACCCTGGACTCACCAGCCAATCTCAGGGCAGGCAAACCAGACCAGATACATGTTTATACAGTACAGTACACACCCACATATATACTGCTTAAAAATGAGAGGAAGACTTTTTAATCACAGTATAGTAACATATCAGTTCAACGTCTAGGATATTGATGTGGTCAGTTAAGTAGCAGAGGGCGTTGTTCATCAGTTTCAGCTGCTTTGTTGTTCATGAAATCAACAATTAGACAGACCCCAAAACAGGAATGCTTTTCCAGGTTGAGGCCACTGACTCCTCATCTCTTTTGGCTGATTTTTTACTGACTGACTTTGTATTGCTGTAGTTTTTCATTTGGCTTGGATCAACATCTCTGTTGATAGCATGGTGCGCTACCTGGACGCTACAGAGCTTACACAAGTAGTCCAACTCCTCCAGGATGGCACATCAATACGTACCGTTGCAAGAAGGTTTGCTGTGTCTCCCAGCACAGCCTCAAGAGCATAGACAAGATTTCAGGAGAGATGGACAGGGCCGTAGAAGGTCCTTAAACCCTCAGCAGGATCGGTATCTGCTCCTTTGTGCAAGAAGGAACAGGATGAGCACTGCCAGAACCCTACAAAATGACCTCCAGTAGGCCACTGGTGTGAACGTTTCTGACTAAACAATCAGAAACTGGCTCCATAAGTGTGGCCTGAAGGCCCGACGTCCTTTAGTGGGCCCTGTGCTCACTACCCAGCACCGTAGAGCTCAATTGGCATTTGCCATAGACCACCAGAATTGGCAACTACGCCACTGGCGCCCTGTGCTCTTAACCGATGAGAGCAGGTTCAACCTGAGCACATGCGACAGACTTGAAAGGGTCTGAAGATGCTGTGGAGAACGTTATGCTGCCTGCAACATCATTCAGCATGACCGGTTTGGTGGTGGGTCAGTGATGGTCTGGGAAGGCATATCCCTGGAAGGACGCACAGACCTCTACGGGTTAGATAATGGCACCTTGACTGCTGTTAGGTAAATCCTTGGATCCATTGTCAGAATCTACGCTGGTGAGCTGGGACCGGGGTGCCTCCTGGTCCACGACAATGCCCGACCTCATGTGGCTAGAGTAAGCAGGCAGTTCCTGGAGGATGAAGGAATTGATACCATTGACTGGTCCCCGTGTTCACCTGACCTAAACCCAATAGAACACCTCCGGGACATTATGTTAAGGACCATCCAGGTTGCTCCTCAGACTGTCCAGGAGCTCAGTGATGCCCTGGTCCAGATCTGGAAGGAGATCCCCCAGGACAGCATCCGTGGTGTCATTAGGGGCATGCCCCGACGTTGTCAGGCATGCGTACAAGCACGTGGGGGCCACACAAATTACTGACAATCATTTGGAGTTGCCACAATGACATTTTGGCAAAATGGACCAGTCTGCTACATCATTTTTTCACTTTCATTTTTGGGGTGTCTTGGATTTCCCCCTCTATAGGGTGATCATTTTCATTTCTATCAGATGAGGTGGCATCATTTTGTTCCTAATACATCACCTACTTCTTATCAGGAAAGATATTCAAGATCACTTCCTCCCCGTTGACATCTGATGTGTTCCTCTCATTTTTGAGCAGTGTGCATCCCAGGTGCACGAGGGATCGGCAAAGTGAACAATTTCCCAGCATGCCTCATCAGGCCAGCTAGCTAAAACACAGACGTGTCCAGCAACACCAGAAGCCTTTTTTGCACCGGTAGACAATCGTATCATTGCGGACATGTGCCAAACTGACATGAACGGACGACGATGACAGCGGCGCCCGAAGAGAAGGCCGAAAATGAAGCAAAAATGGGAAAATATTGACGATAAAATCTTGTATGCTGTTAGGTCACTCGAGAAGCAGTCGCACGTGCGACTACCGTTTCGGACAGACAAGCTAAAAGTGGTTAGTATATATATATATATATATATACACACTGCTACGATTAATGGAGCACCGCCAGCATAAAACTAAACTATTTACACAACAAGAGTCGAATACGATGTCAATTTACCAACAGGATGGGTCAACTGCCACGTTCTTTACCCCCAAATTCCCCAACCAAGGACACTAGACGTACAAAGAACTGATTATTTACATCAACTTCCGTAGTGTGGCCGCCATGTTGGTGAGCAGAAACATTGCGTTGTGAACGTGTCTTCAGCTCAGTTGATGGTGATTAGATTACAGTCTATTAAATGTCTTAACAATGCCATTACTGAAATAAACGTTGCCAAATGTGTTTCACGGATGTGTACTTAGTGAATACTTAGTGAAGCCTAGCCGTTTAACTCCCGTGCTCACCATCATGGCGGACTTTCTGTACTACACTATGCTCCATTCTTTTGCATCTGTGCGGTTCTTTTCATACCCAGTGTCCTTGGCCCTAACTTCATGCAGTTGCATCACAAATGGCCCTCGCCCACATGCTGCGTTCACGGACGTTGTTGGCAGTCCGATTTGCGATGCACCGTAAAGCAGGCGCGCCAACAGCACTTTGGTCAGAAAGAGAGGCGAGCTCAGAGAAGAGAAAACGTGTTTCGCATTGACACCAAAGTTATATTTGATCCACGAACAAATGTCTGTGGCTTAAATTGCTATTCATACTTGCGGCAATTGATGACAGTAAAATGTCAGTAGCATTGAAAGGCCAAATCCCCAACACACACCGAGTACTGGAAGGCAGCACCAATCTGCTACTTCCGAATACATCTGTCGTATATAATATCGTACAAGTAACCAGGTAAAACGTATTACATGCATATTATCACAACATAAACGCCATTTAAATTGTGTTTTTGACCGTGTTTTCCTTCAACCGGCAGCAGCACAGCGACTCTCCGCGGCTGCTCTGCCACGTATGCCATTTTCAAGTGAAACGCACCGAAATGCCCCCAGAATGTGCAAGAACGCACCGGATCATCTTGCATTTCAACGCACGCATTCATATGTCACACATACCTCAGGTCAGGTCGTGGGAAGAACTGGAAAAGGAGCTTTAGGACAGTTGCGCTCTCCCCTCTTTGCTGCCACTTGGCACACCTCGGACCAGTAGGCCCGTCCCGCCTACTGGTTGGCAGTGGAGGCTTGTTGTGAAAAGTGACACCTTCACCGACTGGTTCTTTAGAGAACGCATGAAGTGCTTTTAAATCAACATTGACTATGAAAAAATTGGCAATGGACCCGCTGGTTTCTGCATCACAGCGTATCGGAGCCATCCAAAAATGGCATGCAAAGATGTACCCTTGGGGTTCAAACACTCAAGTGTCATGTAATACGAACAGAACAATCCATGTGTTCCGTTTGTTTGCATCCAACCCTTCAGAGGCTGACCAGTCAGTCTCAGACTGCAGCACGAGCACCAGAACAATACACCAAAAAAGGACACAAAGAAATAAGCTACCCTGTGATTCCACTCAAATATGCCCTTTAGTGGCTTTAAGTGGTCTGGGGAAAATGAAAATAATATCTTCATAACTTATTTGTTGTATAATACCAGGTTTGTGAATGACTGACACACCTTCCCCAGAGTGGCCGGCCAACAAAAATGACCCCAAGATTGCAGCGACGAGTCTCCCGGGAGGCCTCACTTAAGGTCAGGGTTCAAGACTCCATCATAAGAAAGGCACGGGGCACCATTATTTTGTTATTTCCATTAAGGGCTTTACGGCCGTCATAAACTAGATTTCTCTCTGTTCTTTTGTTATTTTCTCTTCTTCTCCATCCCCTCCTGCTCCGGTCTGGCCGCCCCAAATCTGCATAAAAACAAAGCATTTAATGAAATCTACATGACAGGGGAGAGTATCTTGCTGAACAAAAAGAACATTAAGGCTTGTCTCAATTTTGTCAGAAAATGTCTTGATGATCCCAAAGACCTTCGGGAAAATACTCTGAGGTCTGATGAGCTTTGATTGGAAGGTCTGTGTCCCATTACATCTGGCGTAAAAGTAATGCGGCATTTGAGAAAAAGAACATCATCCATCCATCCATTTTCGATGCCGCTTATCCTCATTAGGGTCTCGGGTATGCTGGAGCCGATCCCAGCTGACTTCGGGCAGGAGGCGAGTCAATCGCAGGGCAGACATACAACCATTCACACCATGTCAGCAGTAAAATACGGTGGTGGTGGTGCGATGGTCTGGGGCTGTTTTGCTTGCTGGGATAAAAGGAAGCATGAATCCTGCTGTCTACCAAAAAATCCTGAAGGAGAATGTCCGGCCGTCTGTTTGAGACTGAACAACGCTGAAACCAACTTGGGTTCTGAAGCAGGACCATGATCCTAAACACACCAGCGAGTCCACCTCTGAAAGGCTGAAGAAAAACTAAATGAGGAGTTTGGAGTGGCCTAGTCAAAGTCCTGACCTGAATCCTGAGATTCTGTGGCATGACTTAAAAAGGAAAAGCCTCCATTGTGGCTGAATGGGCCGCACGGTGGTCGAGTGGGTAGCACATAGGCCTCACAGTCAGGAGGTTCTGGGTTCGAATCTCCGTTGGGCATCTCTGTGTGGAGTTTGCATGTTCTCCCGGTGCGTTCGTGGGTTTTCTCCGGGTACCCCGGGTTCCTCCCACATTCCAAAAACATGCATGTTAGCTTCATTGGCCGCTCTAAATTGTCCATTAGAGTGTGAATGTTTGTTTGTCTATATGTGCCCTGCCATTGGCTGGCGACCAGTCCAGGGTGTACCCCGCCTCTCGCCCAAAGCCAGCTGGGATAGGCTCCAGCATAGCCGCCACCCTAATGAGGATAAGCGGCATAGAAAATGAATGAATGAATGAATGTGGCTGAATGACAACAATTCTGCAAAATTCCTTTACAGCTCCATAAGAGACTCACTGCAAGTTCTCGCCACTTATTAGGTTTAAAGTCAGGTTTAAATTGTTTTCTCCTTAAATAATAAAAACTGCATTTCAATTGTGTTGTCGTTGACTAGTATTTACATTTCTTTGATGGAAGCAACACCCATAAATGAGGTGACAACATAATCAAGGCTGTGAACGCAATGCAGCTTGCATCAAATGTAGCTCATCCGTGACCGTAAAGGGAAGGCCACCATGCGTTCCCCAACTCCGTTTCAACACAACGTGAGTGATTCGCATTCGTTTCCAGTGTGTGGGGGGGCGGGCGGCACACCTCTTTACTTTGCAAAAACATTCAGGGGAGTGTCCTCTACCTGCAGTACCACGGGACAGATCTCACTGTAAAACCCGTACATGCTTTTGAATAACTGGAATACAGAACTGGAAGCTTGTCGGCCTTGGTAAGTTGAGCAAAAGTATGCTTGAGGGAGTTACTGTAGATATAGCAACAGCCAGTGAGGCCGTGGTGGGAGTCACGCTGACAGAACTTGTAGCCATTATGTTCACATGTTCTATCCAAACGACCGTCAGTCAGTTCGGGTTCGACGTTCAGTCCACCGCTAAGCTGTTATTTTTAGGACACACGTTTTGGCCCCAAGGGTTTGTCAGCTGGGGCTCAGGATGTCCCCACCCACACTTGACTTAAAACTGACAAAATACATGCTCTGCTCCTCTCATGTAAGCACACGCCATGTTGGCTGGCTGATGTCCTTTTGGCTTATCACAAGCAGTCGTTCTAAACAAAGATCCCCTTTTGCTCAAACAAATGGTAGGACCGTGCCCGATATTCTGGGATACTTTCCGCTTCTCTACCTGAACACAAACTCATTGTGGGCCGAGTTCTCCCCGTGTGAGTTGACAGAGAAGGACGCGGGAGTGACAGGTGCATGTGATACTGCCGATTGCAGTGGCGATGATGCCGAAAGAGGGCGGCGAGTACTGAGATACTGTCGTGCCGTCAGACTGGTCGGGGCAGCTGATACATGCGGGTTCATCCCTGGTTATGGAACCATCAATGCACTGGAAAAAGGACACCGTTCTGGAAAATGAGGCCCCCAAACGTCAATTCAAACCATGAAATTTCAGCTCGGTGAGTTAGCTCCACAGGTTGATTTGGACTTTTTTTGGTGTGATCTCACCACAGAAGGGTACTGATGACGGCAAAGTAAATGTGCGATGATAACCATAGAACCAGAAATGGAACATAAAACGGCGTAGGAATGGGGCTGGCGGCTCCTTTCAATGTCAGCAATACGATTTATTTAGTGTCAACTACGAGGCTCGGCTTCGATGCTTGGAAACGGTCCAACTCTTCTCGGTCCAAAGTTCTGCCAAAAACTAAAATGTCCGACTTCCTTGTGACGGCAAGGTTTCTTTACGGATGGTTGTGTGTCCTCTCACGACAAACATGCAAGCTGATTTTTGTGTCGTTCAGACGTATTGGCGATGGATGCTAATATTAAATGAAAATGTGATGAGTTTCAGGAATAACAATACGATGGTGATGATGAAGGTCGTTCCAGGCCTAATTACGTTTATACAAAGTAGTTTTACCTACAGATGTATATGTAACCTACATTTTTGACATGCCATCTATGACACCCCCTATTGCCTTGGAATACATGCAAGCCCTCGCTTATGGCGAGGATTACTTGACGTGATGCAGAGGAGGAAGGTGGACATATTGTGTGTCCAGGAGACCAGGGGGAACGGTAGCAAGGCTAGAAGCTCAGGAGCAGGGTTGGAGCTGTTCTGTCTGTCATGGTGTAGATAGGAAGAGAAACGGAGTAGGGGTGATTTTGAAGGATGAGTTTGCTAGCAATGAGGTAAAAAAAAAAAAGTGTCAGGTAGAGTGATGGGTCTGAAGCTAGAAATGGAAGGTGTGATGTTCAATGCGGGTAGTGGGTTTGCTCCACAGGTAGCATGTGAGATGGAGGAGAAAGAGAAGTTCTGGTCAGACCGTGATGAAGTGATGCAGAACATCCCTAGGAGTGAGAGAGTTGTCTTTGGTGCGGACTTCAATGGACAAGTTGGTGCAGGAAACAGAGATGATGAGGAGGTGATGGGCAAGTTTGGTATCCAGGAAAAGAACGCCGAAGGACAGATGGTGGTCAGCTTTGCAAAAAGGATGGAAATGGCTGTAGTGAATACTTTCTTATGTGTTAAAGTGCTTGAGTGCTAAAGTGTTTATGTGTTAAAGTGCTTGAGTGCTAAAGCGTTTATGTGTTAAAGTGCTTGAGTGCTAAAGCGTTTATGTGTTAAAGTGCTTGAGTGCTAAAGCGTTTATGTGTTAAAGTGCTTGAGTGATCAAGTGTTTATGTGTTAAAGTGCTTGAGTGCTAAAGCGTTTATGTGTTAAAGTGCTTGAGTGTTAAAGTGTTTATGTGTTAAAGTGCTTGAGTGCTAAAGCGTTTATGTGTTAAAGTGCTTGAGTGTTAAAGTGTTTATGTGTTAAAGTGCTTGAGTGTTAAAGTGTTTATGTGTTAAAGTGCTTGAGTGATCAAGTGGGTAAGTGTTAAAGTGCTTGAGTGCTAAAGCGTTTATGTGTTAAAGTGCTTGAGTGTTAAAGTGTTTATGTGTTAAAGTGCTTGAGTGTTAAAGTGTTTATGTGTTAAAGTGCTTGAGTGATCAAGTGGGTAAGTGTTAAAGTGCTTGAGTGATCAAGCGTTTATGTGTTAAAGTGCTTGAGTGTTAAAGTGTTTATGTGTTAAAGTGCTTGAGTGTTAAAGTGTTTATGTGTTAAAGTGCTTGAGTGATCAAGTGGGTATGTGTTAAAGTGCTTGAGTGATCAAGTGTTTATGTGTTAAAGTGCTTGAGTGCTAAAGCGTTTATGTGTTAAAGTGCTTGAGTGTTAAAGTGTTTATGTGTTAAAGTGCTTGAGTGTTAAAGTGTTTATGTGTTAAAGTGCTTGAGTGATCAAGTGGGTATGTGTTAAAGTGCTTGAGTGATCAAGTGTTTATGTGTTAAAGTGCTTGAGTGTTAAAGTGTTTATGTGTTAAAGTGCTTGAGTGATCAAGTGTTTATGTGTTAAAGTGCTTGAGTGATCAAGTGTTTATGTGTTAAAGTGCTTGAGTGCTAAAGCGTTTATGTGTTAAAGTGCTTGAGTGTTAAAGTGTTTATGTGTTAAAGTGCTTGAGTGTTAAAGTGTTTATGTGTTAAAGTGCTTGAGTGATCAAGTGGGTAAGTGTTAAAGTGCTTGAGTGATCAAGTGTTTATGTGTTAAAGTGCTTGAGTGTTAAAGTGTTTATGTGTTAAAGTGCTTGAGTGTTAAAAGTGTTTAAGTGTTAAAGTGCTTGAGTGATCAAGTGGGTATGTGTTAAGTGTTTACGTGTTAAAGTACTGGAGTGCTAAAGTGCTATGTGCTGTAGTATTGTGTTAGCATCACAGAACTGGACTTGTGAGTTTCCAGTTTAGATGCAGACTGGGACTTTTGTATCCCTCAATTGGAAATAACCTGTTACGAATCAACCAATCGTAACTCCTGACATGGAATTATCTTTCCATCTGCAGTGGATGACGCATCAGGATGACAAACATCAGGCGGCATTTTGTCACTGTGAGTCTTCACTTGCCACATACTTGGCATGCGAGACTCTGTGTTTGATGGCGCACTTTCTTGGAACAGCACCTGCTCACCTTCTCCCTCCAGAATGGAGAAGTGCAGAACGTGGAGGAGGCCCGGTCCCGCCTCCTCTTCCTGGCTGAAAACAAGAAGCTGTGGAGCCAACAGATGCTGCTGGACGTCGGACCAGATGCTGTTTATCTGAGAGACATACAGACAAAGGTGAGCACACAGAACTTCGAAACAAAGGGTTAGCTACGCAAGATCTGTCACCTCTTGCAGGAGGAGTTAGAAAAGTACTCCTTCAACTCCATCTTCCGCTGCGAGGCCGTTAACTCAGAGGACCTCTTACCATCCCTGCTGCTCCTGGTGAGCCAAAGCGCCAGAGAGAAGAAGCCGGATATTCTCTACTTCAGCTGTGAGCCGAAGGAGGTCAGCTCTGACCCCGGGGTCACCTCCTAAACGTCAAGTATCTTTTAAACTGAACGGAGTTCCTCTGCCTTGCAGGCGGAGCACATCTGCGACAACATCACAAAGGCCGTTTCCAAATCCAACAGGACTAGACAGACCATGGAGGACCCAATCAGGTAGAGTCCCCATCCCGGCCGGCTTTGTCTCTAAATAGGCAAGAGAACACAACCAGCGCTTTCTGAGGCAGAAAAACCCACAAAGCTGAAAGGAATTCCTCAGTCTGGTACGGCAGAAGAAGCACGCCATTTCACGCCTTTCAAATTCAAATGTGTTAGTCTAGCACCAAATCCCAACAGCAGTCATCTCATGGCACTTTCCACATGAAGGTCACGGAGAGCCAACTGAAAGCCCGCATGAGCGAGCGACAGAGTCGAGGAAAAACTCCCTCTGCGGAGGAAACCTCGGACAGAACTCTGTGGGGCGGCCGTCCGTCTCGACCGCTTGTGCTGAGATCTGAAAGAAGAGAAGCACACATGGCAGATCAAGCCGGAGAGCTTCTTTTAGAGCAAGGAACAAAGACAATTGTCTCCGACACATACCAGCATGTCCAGGGCCACTTCTAACTGTACGCTTTAGCAAGGAGGTGGGTCTTAAATAAAACAGGGGTCTGGCCCCCGGATTGAGTCGGGCAGATGGTTCCATAACAAAGGAGCCTGATAACTAAAGGCTCTCTCCACCTCCCATTCTACTTCTAAAGATTCTAGGAGTGACAAGTAGTCGTAAATTCTGCGAGCGCAGTGTTCTACTGGGTCGATAGGGTTCTGGGAGCTCTTTTTGGATATACTGGTGCCTGACCTTGTAGAGCTTTATATGTAAGAAGGAGAGCTTTATACTCAATTCTCCATTGCACTGGTAACCAGTGCAGTGAGTCTAATATGGGCGAGATATGATCTCTTCTTCTGGTTCCGGTTAAGACTCATGCGGCAGAACTTTGGACTCACTGAAGGGTCTTCGATGATTTCTTTGGGCAGCCTATGAACCGAGAGTTGCAATAATCCAAGCTGGAGGTCACAAAAGCATGAACAAGAAGGTTTTTGGGATGTTCTTTATATTTCCTAAATGGAAAAATGCTGTTCTTGACACTCAAGGAAAGGTCCCGATCCAGGACGACACCGAGGTTTCTGACTCTATTTTGGGGGGTGAGTGCGAGACCATCTAAGGCAGTTTTATGATTTGTCTCTGAGGTGCTGGGAACCGAGGACTATGATTTGAGTTTTATCAGAGTTGAATAGTACAAAGTTTGAAGTCACCCAGCGCGTCATGCTTTTTGGCCACGCCTGGAGTTTGGAGAGTTGACTAGCTTGGTTAGCGTTTATTAAAAAAGTACAGTTGCGTGTCCTCTGCTCAGCTAATGACATTACCTGAAGGGGACATAGAAAGGCCGAATAATACTGGTCCTAGCACAGAACCCTGAGGTACACCATGATTGACCTTCGCGTGTGTGGATTCTTGCTTCCTAATGGATACCAACTGCAGGCGATCTGACAGATAAGACTGAAACCATTTTAATGCTTTTATCCTTTAATGCCAAAAGTCAGTTCCAACCGCCGTGTTAGAATCTGGCGCTGACTTGTGTGGACACGAATAAGGAGGGCGGCCCTTGTTTGAGGCGCTGGGGAGGTCCCTGGCAAAAAGGCGCACTGCACCAGAACCCCTTGTCCGGACAAAGTGTAAAAAGAAGCCTGTCTCGGTCGTAGGGGGCGTGTAGCTGAAGAAGGTGGCGTGACGTTACGATGCCTCGCAGCCGATGGCGCTTTTATCTGAATCAAATGTAGTTTTGATATCGTCTGCGTGTATCGTCCGTGTATCGGGTCCCCTGAGATGCACGTGAACTTATGACGTCTCCACAATTCCTCCAGGTCAGCTGACTCCAGCTTGCTTGACACCTTTCCCTGCCGCCATTATGCCGAATCAAAGTGACGCCACGCTCGTGTGTGTGTGTGCGTGAGAGAGCGAGAGAGAGAGAGAGAGCAGTGTAAACAGCTGAGTGGGATGAAACCTGTTCTACTGGTTTGCACATAACTTGAGAAGGTGTGACAGAGACGAGCTGGCCATTTTGGCAAAAGGCACAAGGAGCACAGCGGCGGGATGACCTCGAAATAGTTCGAGGTCCGGCGTTTGGATACGGCCCACCTGCTTTTTCAGTGTTTTCAAGGAGCCGGGGCGGGAGAACTGACAGGGTAAGACAGGACACGCTACTTCCTGCTCGGGAGTCCTGCAAAGAACGCCTGCAGGTCTTTGCAGCCGTTCGGCAGGAGGATGGTAAACATGGAGTTTGACCCGCTCTCGCTTTTGTGGCGTGTATTTCACTGTTTCACACTTGATGGTGTGTGTGCGTGTGTGTGCGTGTGTGTGTGTGTGTTGTGGGGACGTCCGGTGCTGAGTAAGCAGCCACTGACACCACAATCCTCAAGGTTACTGGAGCTGCTGAAAATCCTTCTCTCCTCCCCAAAGGGATTCCCAGAGCAGGCCAGACATGATTGACCCCTATGGCATTCCCAATCCACCTGTCCCACATGCTCCCAATGCCCCACCGACCAGCCCCCCGCCTTACCCCGGACCCAGAGGTACAAAAACAACGTAGTTGGTTTTTAGTAGTAAATGGAGTGTGCTAACCGTTTTCCCATCATCTTTCCAGCAAGCGGCGGCACGGACATGTCGTTACTCCGAGCCGAGAGAGAAGTGGTACGCCTCCTTGCTCCCATCTTCTCCACCTACAGCACGTACACTAAGTCACAAAACAAGCTCTTTTCCTCCAGGGCATCCTCAACCACTGTTTCGACGACATCGAGAGCTTCATGTCCAAGCTGCAGCAGACAGCCGAGGCCGCCAGCGTGCTCAGCCATAGAAAGAAGAAGAAGAAAAGCAAAAAGAGTGCGGAAGGTAAAAAGATGCAAGGAATTGTGTCCTCTTCTTCTCCTTTGGGCTTATCCCTTCAGGCGTCGCCACAGCCAATCAATTGCCTCCATCTAATCCTGTCTTCTCGCACTACCAACTACCTTCATGTCCTCTTTCCCTACATCCATAAACCTGCTCTTTGGTCTTCCTCTAGGCCTCCTGCCCGGCAATTCAAAACTCAGCATCCTTCTACCAACATATTCACTATCTCTCCTCGGGACATGTCCCAACCATCTCAGTCTGGCCTCTCTGACTTTATCTCCGAATCCTCTAACATGTGCTGTCCCTCTGATGTGCTCATTCCTGATCCTGTCCATCCTGGTCACACCCAAAGAGAACCTCAGCATCTTCATCTCTGCTACCTCCAGCCCTGCCTCCTGTCTTTTCCTCAGCGGCACTGTCTCTAAACCAAACAACATCGCTGGTCTTAGTTCTAGACTCTTAGCATGCAAGGAATCGTGTCCAAGCGTGGATAATCATGTTTGTTATTTGCGGAAACAGAGGATCTACTCACCATAAAGGCCAGGCCTCCTCCTCAGGAGGAGTTCGTCAATATCTTCCAGAAATTCAAATATTGCTTCAGCCTGCTGGTCCGTATTCATAAAGATCCCGTTTACTTCTTATTGGTCTGCTCGATTAAAGCAAATCCGTGTTCCACTTCTAGGCTCGTTTGAAATCAGCCGTATCGCATCCGTCATCGGAGGAGCTTCTTCATCACGTGTTCAAACCCCTGGATATGGTGAGTCTTTCAATTCTCCATCTCTAGTTACTATTTTGCCTCACACAGAACATCACAAAAACAATACAGTGTCCTAAAAAATTATTGTCCGTAGCAATATACTGTAATATGACTAATATTGCCATAGTTATGCTGAGCAGACAATAATAACATCTCATTTGTATATCATTTCTTTTTTTGATTAGGATGAAATGCATTTGTTTCTACACGATGTGCTCATTTCAAAACAACTTTCCCCCAGCTTAAAAAATGTCTTGTGAATGCATCGTGTTGCCTTTGCATTCCTCAGATTGATTTAAGATGAAATTGAAATTTGCAATCAGGTCTACACAAACGTGGGATGGGGCTTATGTGAGGGACGCCAGCCAGTGCGGCTGCGCACGCGTACGTCGCTAAACTCTCCCGCTCTGTCCTGAGATCACTCGGTGGAGTTTTGGCTGAGTGGTCAGCGCTCTCGCCTCCCAATGCTTAGGTCCTGTGTTCGAGCCCCGGTGCGGGCAGTGTGCAGCAGGCCGCGCTTCATTTATACAGTAAAAGAATACTAACATCATACTTGATAATTAGCACTACCTTAGGTGGATCGTGCAGTTTGGAGTCATGTCAAAGTCCAAATGCAGGAAGCAGAGGCTGGATGGGTGTGTTTCATTTCTGCATTCCCCCGTCCCGGCCTCTTCTTCTGTCATTCTTGTATGCACATTTACATTAGGTCACAAAAGTAAATACAGTTCACGCCACGCATTTCAACAACCGTTTCATTAGCTCTTCTCTCCATACTATAAACGGAAATGGGATATATTTTAGAGTAGTCCATGTACAGCCTGTGAAAACGTTCCCAACGGGAGGGGATCAAGCTCTGCTTCAGAATGTCACAGGACATCATGAGTGAACCACAGCTCCCCAGTGCCAGCAGCACTTACGCAGCCCAAAATCGTGACCCAACCAGCACCGGGCCTGACTGGAGACAGGACACCATACAGTAATGTGTTGGCAGCTATTCAGGCAATAACGGATGTGCACTTTTCAGTGCATAGCAAATCTCTAGTTACACAAGCTGCACACGGACTACTTTCAAGAGTATTGCGTCTTGGGAAGGTGTGTGTGATGTTTTGTGGGGGGGTGTGGCACGTGAATGAAATGCAACTTTTTCCAACAAGGGCGTGTGTGTCTTATCTGGGTGTTTCCAGATGGTGAAGACCACAGGGGGGCCGGCGCTCGGGGCCTCGGTGTCCAGCCCCGCCCTGACCACCGCTGCCGTGTCCCTGCTACAAGACAACCTGAACGTGGAGGAGAGGCGACTGTGGGTGTCACTGGGTCCCAACTGGACGCATGCTCGGTCAGTAGTGGCCAGCGCCCGGCCTTTCTGGGAGGTCATCCAGCGCGCTGCTGGGAAAATAGACTGTTTATCACTTTGTCATTGTGTTTTTAAAGTAACTGGAGATCTTTTTCATTTATGGTTACCTTCATTCATTTTCTATGCCGCTTATCCTCATTAGGGTGGCGGGGATGCTGGAGCCTATCCCAGCTGACTTTGGGCGGGAGGCGGGGTACACCCTGGACTGGTCGCCAGCCAATGGCAGGGCACATATAGACAAACATTCACACTCTAATGGACAATTTAGAGCGGCCAATGAAGCTAACGTGCATGTTTTTGGAATGTGGGAGGAAAGCGGAGTACCCGGAGAAAACCCACACACGCACGGAGAGAACATGCAAACTCCACACAGAGATGCCCAACGGAGATTCCAACCCTGAACCTCCTGACTACCCACTCATCCACCGTGCGGCTGAATTAACATTATTTTGAATAATACTAATAATAATAACAACTGTTCATTAGTATTAGTTTTAATCCAACACAGCGGCTCAATGCCTGAATAAATATCCATATGTCAGCTGTTTTTATTCGTTTTTCCTTAAACTATTATTTCAATAGTCTATTCTTATTTTCACTTTTTATTTAGCATCTTTAGCACATCGGGAAGTGCTATATAAAACGCAATGCACTGTATTATTATTACTGTCTTATTGTTGTTGTTCTTTTTAATTAATCTTCCATTTATTATATATATATATATATATATATCATTTATTTACCATGACAAGGACACTGACTGTTATTTGACCACAATTTCACATTAGCTTCCTCATGCATCTGCAACCTTCTAGAAGGCAGGAAGTGTGCCGATGTATTGCGATACAGTAGGGTGAAAATCCAATAAGCTCTTCTTATTTAATGCTTAAAAAAGAAAGACAAATCATAAAAACTTATATTACTTTCTTTGTATGAAGTTGTTGTTACGTGGCCACTCAGAATTGCCCATAGGTGTGAATGGGAGTGTCAATGTGCTTGTTTGTCTGCAATTTACAATTCCCAAGTTATTTGTAGCCCGCCTCTCGCCCCAAGTCACCTGGGATAGGCTCCAGCATACCCGCCACCCTAATGAGGTTAAGCGGCATAGAAAAAGGCATGTTTTGGCTCGTGTGTGTATGCCAAGGCATGCTTCAAGATAGCAAGCTTGTTTCATGACAATAAGGCATTTTCTTTCCTGTGCACGCAGCTCCGAGCTCAGGGGGCCCATAGCGCCGTACACCCCCGTGTTCCTAGACGGATGGAAGCCAGAGACATTCAGGGCGGACGGGCTGGTTTGGGAGGATCCGGTGGAGTCACAGCACAAACATGAAGCCCTCCGAGTCAAACAAGAGGTACGGAATGCCTGATATGGGTTGCGCGTTGCGTGCAGTGAGTCAAAATACGACACCAATTTTCCTATTTGGTGCGCACGCCCTGGAATTACTGGAAAGACAAATTTCAGTGGACTTAAGATGAAAACCAATCGGGAGCTGTGAGTAGTTGCTGTCCAATCAAAACTAGCGTTTGTGTCTTTAAACGTGCGAATGTATTGTTTCTGTCAAGCCCCAGAAGGATACGCTCCAGCAGAATCTGTGAGATGAATGGGTGTCGTTTTTATCGGAATTGCTGTTTTCATTGCTTTTGCGATGTGAAAATGGTTCCTACCCCAGATGTAAAGGCCCACATTTAAGGAAAGGCAATGGTTTGCTCCATTTACATCCTGGGGTTCCTTAGTTCTTGGCCCGCGGCGCATTGTGGAAATAAAAAATTAAACAAAACGTACAACAATAATAACACAAAAGTTATGTATGTAAATACAGTCATCATTCCCTCTGTGCTTAGCAATTCAATTTTGCAGTCAATTTTTCCAAAATAGTTCATTCATTCATTTTCTATGCCGCTTATCCTCATTAGGGTCGCGGCTATGCTGGAGCCTATCCCAGCTGGCTCTGGGCGGGAGGCAGGGTACACCCTGGACTGGTCGCCAGCCAATCGCAGGGCACATGTAGCCAAACAAAGACAAACAACCAATCACACTCTCATTCATGCCTATGGACAATTTAGAGCGGCCAATGAAGTTAACATGCATGTTTTTGGAATGTGGGAGGAAACCGGAGTACCCGGAGGAAACCCACACACACACGGGGGAGAACATACAAACTCCACACAGAGATGCCCAACGGAGATTCCAACCCTGAACCTCCCGACTGTGAGGCCAACGTGCTACCCAGTTAGCCACCGTGTGGCCTCCAAAATAATTATTGAACAAATTATTGCTGCTTTGCGGTTGATTTAGGCTTATTACTAGTCAATAATCTGCAAGTTTGACCTATTTTGGCAAATATGAAGCATTTTCAGGCATGGATATTCTTAAGGAACAAAACCAATGTTGCATTATAGCCACAGCAGGAGGTACACGGTCCAGAAAAAAACAAGGAACTCTCTCAATACTAAGGTGAATCTATGTTATGTCTAATATGTCTTATTTTCTCCTATTACGTCTTCTGAATTGGGTAATAAGTGTAAAGGTGACTACAATATAGGGGTGTTGCTTCATGTCGAGAGGGCTCTAATAACGCTAAAGCCATTTTCTGAAAGCGGTAAACGGGTCCTCTATGCTCTAACTGTCAACAGATTCTATTTATTTAGCTTTTGGGTCCAACCAGCAGTTGTAGAGCATTCTAACCCACTACGACATTAGATTTACCGGTTTGAACCAATTTTGACATACTGTACCAAGTGTTCCAAAAAATGTTACGATCAGAACATCTCCCACTTTTCCTGTCCACTCCTCCCCAAACCATGTCCATGTGAGCTCAAAATGCCAACGTGTGTGTTGGCAGCAACAGCAACTGCAGCCTCCAGGCGGCCACATCAGTGATGACACGTAAGTCCTCCCGTGAAGAACTTCCAAAGAGGACAACTTGCACTAATCTCCTCTTCCTCAACAAAGAGACAGCACAGCACACCCCCCGGAACCCGAAAAAATGTACAGCTGCAGCTACGACTTCATCGCCAGGAACAACACGGAGCTGTCCGTGCAACAAGGGGAGACCCTTGAGGTACGAACGAGGCTGCTTGACTCACCAAAGGCTTCCGTTTCTCGTCTGGGGGTTCCATTTCCTGTTTGCGTGCCAGGTGCTGGAGTCCTCCAAGCGCTGGTGGAAGTGCCGCAATCGCTTCAACCAGGTCGGCTTTGTTCCTTTCAACATCCTGGAGCCCGTGGCTCACTTGGAGAGTCCGGTCTCCAGCAGGCCGCCTCCGGTGAGGCGCGGATGGCACAAGAACCGAGATGCACGCTTGCTCATCTCCGTGACTTTCTAAATCTTCCTCTGCTGCAGGCTCCTGCCCTGCCTGCCCTCACCAAGACCTTCACCGCCGTGCCACCCAGCCCGCCTGCTCTGCCCCAGAACCCCGCTTTGCCACGGCCACGGCCGCACAGCATCTCCTCCTACAACCAGCACATACCTGCAGCAGAGGACAACGATAAAGGTAACGTTAGTCTGACCTTCAGTTCAAGACTCGCAATGGCAAACAAAATGTTTTTATTGTGGCTGACTGGACGTCGTACTACAGAACATCCCACTAGGTTCTGTGTGAAAGGCACAGGCGGGTCAAAGGTGTTGTGGGTTTGTATCAAAGAGGCAAAGTGTGAGAAAACACGAAAAGGTGACGACTGGTGGGATACATCGTGGTCATCACGCGGAAAGGGTCTCAGCAGTAATGAAGAGGCCAAGGGGAGGAAAGAGTGCTGTTGAATCTCCGTCCATGCGGGTCACGTAGTGTCGCGCCGGGCCCAGCAACCCAGTCGATCAGTACGTATTGTTTGAATCTTTTACCGCATCGGTGCCCTCCCCTCCCGGAGCGTGACCAACCGGCACACATTTTGGCCGCTGAACACGCCCTCCCGGCGCTACCTGCAAGCTCCAGCTAGGAGCCCAGCCCTCAAAACCCCACAGGAAGCACCAACGCATGCACACCGGATCGCCGCGCAAGCCAGCAGAGGTCCAGTGAAGGAGAGTAATTTTGAAGGTTAAAATGGCTCCAAATCTGCTACCTCAAGATTAAAGTACAAATATAGTATATGTACTGTAGTATATACAGTATAGTACAAATATAACTCCATAGACATGCACCTCCAGAAAAACCTGCAAGCTGTGGCTCGTTGTGTTTTGTCGATGCACAAAAAAAAAAAAAACAGCAAAATGGTAAAAAGAAGGTACAATGAGAAAAGGCTAACAGCACCGGCCTTTGTATTTGAACCCAAAGCTTGAATATAGATTTAATATAGATATACTGTAGATACTGTATACGCGCAGGTTCACGGCCGGGAGCGGGGATCTTGGTCTCAAAGAGGTTGGTGACCACTGCTGTTGTGAGTACTGCTTCCCCTGCCTAAATACTTCATGAAATGACCTTTGCAGTCACGATGGTGAACGACGAGCTGCTCCGGAGGCTGACCAACGGAAAGGCCAACAGCAGCAAGCCCCTGGTCATCCCCCGAGCCACGGAGACCTCCCTTCCTCTCGACTACCACTCCGCCCCAGAGGCGGTGATGGAGTGGCTCAGAGGGAAAGGCTTCGGAGAACAGTGAGTGGCAGCTTTGACACTGTGGGCACAGGCCATGCATAACCACGTGGAGTCAAAACGAGTGCAGGGAAGGCAAAACCCTGCGCTGTTTTTGCAGGGTCTATTTGGTTTACGTTCATTCATTCATTCGTTTTCTATGCCGCTTGTCCTCATTAGGGTCGCGGGTATGCTGGAGCCTATCCCAGCTGGCTTTGGGCGGGAGGCGGGGCACATCTTGGGCTGGTCACCAGCCAATGGCAGGGCACATAAAGACAAACAAACATTCACACTCTAATGGCCAATTTAGAGCGGCCAATGAAGCTAACATGCATGTTTTTGGAACGTGGGAGGAAACCGTAGCACCCGGAGAAAACCCACACACGCACGGGGAGAACATGCAAACTCCACACAGAGATGCCCAACGGAGATTCCAACCCTCAACCTCCTGACTGTGAGGCCAATGTGCTACCCACTCGTCCACTGTGCGGCCCTATTTACGTCATTTCTTTCTTTATTACATTTTTTGCGTGAGTGAAAAAAACCATTTATACAGTACTGTAAATGAAAGGATACACATGTAATACATACACACACATACAAGCGGCTGCTCAAACGACAAAATTAGAATATCGTGAAAAAGTAGACGTATTTCAGTAATTCTATTCAAATAAAACTAATATATGATATCGATGCATTAAACACAGACTCGTCTTTTCCAAGTGTTTATTTCCTTTAATCATACCGATTTTCCCATCTGCTTCATCGGTGCTGACCTTTACATCAGAGAATAACCTAATTACGTGGAACCCCAGGACACAACACATAAACTACAATACCACGAAGTAGTTGCTATATTTCTGGACTTATGTATTGCATAGATGCATTGCACACAGACTGTTATGTACCAAGCGTTTATATCTCGTATCTTAGTAGGGATGATAACAGAGCTAATGAAAACCCACATTCGGTAAGTCCGAAAATTAGAATATTGTGAAAAGGTTCAATATTGAAGACGTTCCAATCAGCTAATTCGCTCAAAACACCTGCAAAGGCCTTCAAATGATCTCGGTCTAGTCCTGACTTGACTGTTGCCCCAAAGACGATCCCTGACACCCTGCACATATAGGGCAAGACACAAAAGGGCATTGCTAAAGAAGCTGGCTGTTCACAGAGCCCAGTGTCCAAGCACATTAACAGAAAGCAATAAGGATAACTGCACCCCGGAGAGGATAGTTAAACAAAACCCATTCAAAAATGTGGGTGAGATTCACAAAGAGTGGACCGAAGCTGGAGCCAGTGCTTCAACAGCCACCAGATTTATGCCAGCTATGGCTTTCAGTTGTCGCATTCCTCGTGTCAAGCCACTCTAGAACAAAGGCAGCATCAGAACCGTCTCACCTGGGCTAAGGACAAAAAGGATTGGACCTGTAAATTCGGTGTAGCCTGTTAGGGAACAGTGGGGTTATAACAACAGCTCAAAATAAGCTCCTACTGCAGCAACTCACCTGTGTCATGTGTTCCCTTCAGAACGGTGTCATGTTTGGGAGTCCTGACGGGTGCTCAGCTCTTCTCCCTCAACAAGGAGGAGCTGCGCAGCGTCATTCCAGACGAAGGCGCACGAGTGTACAGCCAGTTGGCCGTGCAGCGAGCACTGCTGGAGGTGACTTGCTGGTGCATGACCTTTGTGACCCCCAGCACCCGCCCTCTGTGGGTATTTATGCTGTTCTCATTTCCTGTGTGCAGGACGCCCGAAGGGCCACAGAGTTGGAAGCAGTCATGGAGAAACAGAAAATGAAGGTGGACCTTAAATTAGAGAGCAGCACTTTGTGAGCAGTTGTATAATAAATTATTTAGCATTATATATACACACGTATGAAGCGTAATGCAACTGTATAGGATACAGTAGGCACTGTGCTAATATTGTAAATGATACTGTTAACTTTGCAGTAATATGGACTTTGATTAAAAATTAAAGTACTCTTGGCTACTAATTCTACACCTCAACCAAATGAAGGCAAGAAATGACCAATATGCAATAAAGACTTTAATATGGTTTACTTTTTTGCAACGAATTTGAGCGGAACCAGAAGACACCCTCACACGGCTTGTAAAGCAATACACCATTCCAAAAAAAAAAAAAAAAAAAGATCTCACTTTCTGCTCCACAGCAACTCAAATCTCATAAAATGGTGAACATTTGTATTTATTTTGAATCAAGTTACAAAACACCATAGGACACTCACAACTAAAGTTTTCGTTTGAACCATTTTTAAACTAGACAAACACTCCTCCGCACAAAGGGCCTTGAATGCCGACTGGCTGCATAAAATCAGACTTGCCTGAAAGAGAAAATATACCTGACATGTTGAAACTTTCAATCATTTATCATTCAGGCTCCTAAGACTTTGAAGGGCGTTGCTCAAACAAAGTACAGAAAATCAAATACAAAAAAAGGTGGGATATGCAAACTACCAGGAGACCAAAGACACTAAGTTTTCTGTTGAATAAAAAAAGCACACCAAATGTTATTTCTCTATTGACATCACTGTTTATTTGATAAAGAAAGTCCACCCAATCATAGTGGCGGGTACTGCAACCAGGCTGTCAATGCAATGTGATGAGAGGTGGCTTGATACGATATTAAATGGAGTAAAAGCAAAACAAAGAAAAAGTCTATGGAGGACTATGAGGAACATTCTGTGGCTGGTAAATGGACAAACGGGTCAAGGACACACAACCGTGTGTGGTGGAGGACGAACGGACAATGGGACCTCACAGGTTGTCCCTGTCGTCTGCCCTGCGAGAGTCCGACCTGCCATTCACACCACCGTCCCGCCGATCGCGCTCCCGTGACTTGTCTCTAGATGAGCGCTCGCGGTCTTTGGATGACCTGGTTAAAAGCCACACAAGAGCTCCAAGTTAGACATGATTGTTGTTAAAACCTTATTTTACCGCAATATTTAATGAACTAACAATATCGGAAACATTTAATGGCCTTAGTTATCAAGCAAACAACACCGGGACCTAAAATATGTAACTAAAGATGTGATGACAACCATAGAACTGCAAAAGGAACTTATTGGTATGTAGGAAAACGGTACACCCATCTGTGTCCTGGCTTCTCAGTAAAACATGACCTAAAAACAAAAAGTGATGAGACTCGCCTCCCAAGCAGTCTTCTATCTCTGCACTTGTCTCTCGTCAAAGGTTTTTACCTTTTACTGTGATGGAGGTCACCCATGACAAACAGGTCCTAAAGGAGGCTCCCCACAGAGTGGCTCATCAGACCCTAACGAAGAGATTAAATGTTGGTTCTAGTATCCCCTCGCCTGGATGCGGGTCACCGGGGCCCCCCCTCTGAAGCCAGGCCTGAAGGTGGGGCACGTTGGCAAGCATCTGGTGGCTGTGCCAAGGAGTTCCCCCTCGCGTGAGCTCATCAATCGTGGGAGGGGCCAAAGGGGTTGGGTGCAGAGTGAGCTGGGAGGCGGACAAAGGCGGGAACTTTGGTGGTCTGATCCTCGGATGCAGAAGCTAGCCCTTGGAAAGTGGGATGTCACCTCTCTGGTGGGGAAGGGGCCTGAGGCGGGGCACGAGGTGGGGAAGTTCTGGCTAGACTGAGTCAGACTCACCTCGACGCGCAGCAATGCCATAATATCGGTATTATTTATTATTATTATTATACTTTAAGACAATTTACTAAAGAAAATGCATCAGGTCAGTATTTTGTCTCAAGGCACGAGCGGTTTTGTTAACCAGATCCTCATTTAAGGAGACTTCTTTAAAAACATTTCTGTTGAATAAAAATCAAGATATTTGGATAGTGTGGGGGTGTTTGTAGAAAGTATGGAATAGATGTTTTTGAAGTAAATGTAAAAGTGTGTGTACTTGTGTCTGGAGCCCTGCTCGTGGCTGTGGCGATGTCCTCGGCTGCGGGAGCCAGACCGGCTGCGATGTCGCCGCTTCCTCTCCCTGGACCGGGATCGTGAGCGCCGCTTGTCCCGTGATGAGGAGCGTGAGCGGCGCCTCCTCCGATCACGGGAGCCAGACCTACGGATGAAAGATGTGGTTCAGCCCCGAGGGAACATTTAAGCAGAACACATTCCAAATAGGAAAGATGAACTTCAAGTCCCTCACCTTTTGTGCTCTCTGCTGCGGGATCTGGTCCTGTGAGGAGAGTGCATAACGTTGAAATAATAAACATACATGCACCATTGGGATTTTAAGATGAGCACTTACCTTTTTTTCATCTTCTCCTCTTTCTCCCTTTCTTCCCGTCTCTTCAGGCGCTCCTGGTTGCGTTTCTCCTGCTTGTCCACAACAGTTTTCTAATGACAAAAAGATGTGAAACCACTTCTCGTGTCTGGAGAGCCACATTTTTTCTGCACACCTTGAGTTGGTCCAATTTCTCTCTGATTTGGATGAAGCCGAGGTGGAGCTTCCCGCCGAAATGGTCGGCCAAACGGCGGTCGTTGTCATGGAGACCCAGATAAGCAGAGCACACCTCACAAACACGCAGTTTCTGCTGTTGGAAACTGGAGGCAGGCATAGAGTTTCTGTATTCTTCCTGCAAGAACACACACAAATCTGTCCATGCAAAGTCCAACCTACAAGGAGGATGTGTCCATAAAGTGTGCACGTCAGACTCACCTCTGCATCCTTCTTCCTACTGCGGACCTTCTCCACTTCCTGCAGAACCTTCTGGGATTCGTCCACGTTTCCCTCTGCTCCGAGTTGCTCCGCCTTGGCAAGAAGCTTGCCGATTTCCTCGTTCAGCTCGTGGACCTTCTCCGCCTGCGGCAAACATCACATGCTCTCATTTTCCACCAAAGGGAGAACAAGGTTAACAGGACACTGCTGCACTTTCATCTCTTTTTAACAAACCTTTGCCGCCACTTCAGCGCTTATCTCTTCTTGAGTCTCTGCCAGGCGTTTCTTCGCCAGCTCCGTCCTGCGGTCGCAGTCGGCAATAAATGACTCCAAGTGATCAACCGCCTTTTAAAAAACAGCCCAAAAACAACACAGACATTGTAAAAGCAAGTAGCAGCTTTTCACACTTTAAATGATGATGTATAAAAATTGTACAGTGCACGTTTACGCACTGGTATGAGCTGCAAAATCACTTACGTCAAGCTCAAAAAACAGGTCTTTCTCCTTGGAGGCGATTTCATAGTCGGCTCGGAGCGCCAGGTCATGGATTTTGGTGCACTCCCCCAGGTCCATTCGCTACAGACAAAACACCACACTCGTTTTTCATTTTATCAATAAGTTGAGTAGAGTACAGTTTTTAAAATAATAATAAAAGAACGAATGATTCGTGTTGGTGCTGTAGCGACGGGTATATTGTGTTGTTCCCGGCTGCTGTTTAGTGTGTGGGCTCTAGAGGGCAGTGCTGTTCAGCATGCGGATTAGAGCGAGCGCTTGTCGTCAAGTGCGTAGAATAAGAAACTAGCAAGTGGAAAGTCTGCTCGAAAGAGTGAGTCCTGTGTTGACATGCATATTAATAGCCAACTGAATCACAGCCATCCTGACGTCAAATTATTCAGCCGCCATTACGGCTAAAATACATTTAGGGTAGCTCTAATCATTTGATGCTTATGCATGAATTTGTGTTGTGATGTAGAATACAGTAGTGTTCAAAATAATAGCAGTCCAATGTAACTAACCAGATTAATCACTGTTATTAGTATATTTTTATTGCAACATGGCATTTTTACTGCTTTTTTCGAACACCCCCCCTTCAAATAAGTGTCCAATTTCACAGCCTTAAGAGCGTGCATATACCATGACATCATGCTGGGTCTTTTTGTTTTCTGAGAACCTACTGCATCAATAAAAATACTGTAGCAATAAAAATACATTTCACTGCACGTCGTATATGTATGTGACAAATAAAATCTGAATACACTAACAACAGTGATTCATCTGGTAGTCACGTTGGACTGCTGTTATTTAACACTACTGTGGATGACTTTTTTGACAAACTCTCTTCAGGGCAATAGTAATTTATTAATGGTCCTTAGTAACAACCAGCCAGAGTTACGGCTACCGGATCGGCCCGATCTCGTGGTGGAAGCCTATAGTTTCCAATCTTCAAAATAAAGCGGACCGGCAGCAAATACCGATCCTGAAGTTCAGATCGGGACATCCCTAATTTATAGAGTTTATCAGATCCGATAATATGGGCAGCTCAAGCAAAAATAAACAAATGCCAAAAAATAGTTACTATGGTTATGAAATAAATTCCACAATTTCCTCAGCATGTTTCATACAGTTGGACATCTAACTTTATACAGAAGGACACACCCGCACTGGGCTATTTGCTGAAGTGATGCAGGCGAGGGCAAATATGTCTATGGTCGCAGCGTAAAAAGCTTCTAGAGGCAGCTCTTCAACTTCATCCGGTTCATTTTTCATCAAAATAATAGTCATGCCAAATCGCTGTGTTGCCGCTAGCTGTTCACAATGTCCGAGTGATACCACAATTTGGTTTTCTTTTCCAAAAGATGAAGGTTTAGGAATACAATGAATGAAGCAAGTTCCCAGAACAGAAATACAACTGGACCATCACCTTGTGTTCTCTTCTTTTCTATGTATATTTCACTTGAGACTGCTATAAATGAACACGTCTACCAGAAGCATTTGCCTTGAAAGTACGGTATAAACTGGGATGGTATTCCTGATGCTATGCGACGCAGGAAGGGAAAAGACGAACCACGTCAAAGCTGCCACAGAACACAGTAAGTCTTCTCTTAGCTGCATATTGTATTCTTAACACAATGCCACCATAACGACAAGCATTATACATGTTATAATACATATTTTCACAGCGATCATAAGGGCAAACATAATAAAAAATGGATGGTTAGAGCTAGGCTAGTTTATTAGTCTGTGTTTCGGATAAATATCTCTGAATTCCCTGTTCTGAAAGGTCTGTATTTGAACTCCAGATGTTTTTTTCCTCCTCAAAAACTACTCTCACATCACTCAAATGTTTGCTAAAATCACTGTAAACATCCTCTGTCTGGTACGCCGCCATGTCTGTTTACGGCCCTTTTCTGAGCGGGAAACTTACAATGGCTACCGCCATGCAAAATACATGTAATTTCTGCAAAGTTCACCGTTCTGCTTCAAAAAACAAAATGTAGAACACAACAACAACCAATTTATTTAAGCAACGTTCATAAATCATCTCAGTGACCCTTTACGAACAGCAATCTCTCGGCTCCTCCGACTTTGATACTTACAGTTCCCGACAAGATGTCATGCGGACAGCAGTTGAGCAGGTGACTTTTGCAGACTCTGTCATCCGTAAATTTGACCCTCTGCCGTGTTTCATCACCTGAAATAGTCCAGATGACATCCAATTAGACATAATTGCCAGTGGGGGTGTTAGACACATCTGACTGCCACTGCATTACACATGAAAGTGTCGTGTATGTGTCACAATAGCTGCATTCAAACAGTTTGAGCCCATTGTTTAAAAAAATCTGCTTGGTCATTAGCATGTCATAAAAACTTTACTAGATTAACTGCGCTTCTCGGTGTAAGTTAGAAGCTGACGGCTCTGCGTGGCCTCATTGTGTGACGCTTGCTGCTATTCTTGGTGGCAAACTTCCCCCCGCACCTCAATGTCAATATGACAATAACAGAGCGTCAACTCTCAGTTTATCTTGTTTTATGGCTCAATGTCCACCTTGCACGTGTAGAGCCTGAGATACAAGTACGTGTGGAAATGGGCTTTTTCTTAACATAGTATCTCAACACATGCTCCAGCCAAGCCATTTACAGACATGATACATTGACAGAAATTCAAAAAAGCAAAAGTAGGTTTATACACACTGCGTTCTGCACCACATACTGTACCCTTCTGCATCTTCAAGCCCTCAGCTGCAGAATTTTAAACCCGCTGTGGGAAAGTAAAAATGGGAACAGTTTTCCTGCCAAACCTGTGGTAAGAAGTTGGGAGTCATACAAGAGTCAGATCGAAAATTATGTGTGCAAAAGTGTTTGTCTCGTCTGAAAATTGCCTGTTCAGAAAAAAAAAAAGAGACTGGTATGCTGAGATGTGTCTTGTGTTCATTCAGCGCGACCAGGCGTCTTAGCTCAAGCAGCTTAGCACTACCAAACTATTACCAATGTGTATAATTTTTTTTTTTTTTTAAAAAGCAATTACTTCCGAAAGGCAAACATGTACTGTTTGGATATTCATCATAACAGCTTTAAAAATTATGTGTGACTCACGGCTCGATGAACATGAGGCTTTTCTGCAACTCCTTTGCAGATTGATGTAGGCTGGCAAAGATACACTGAACCTTAATGAATAAAATAAAGGGGCCACAATTGTTCAGTTTGTATGCAACATATGCATGGGAAGAATGTGCTGATTATCTCACCACACATACACACCCACAAACTCATTCACACTTATAGTAAGGATGATCCACTAGAAATTAACTTAGGATGAACCTCTTTATTTAAAAAAAGGGCAGGGCAGCAATACTTTTTTCCTGCCTAACTAATTTGTATGTTGTTTGTATCCAAGTGACTGAACAGTAGCAAAGAAATTGCATTAAACTTCACGTCAATTTCAAAGATGGATGAAAATGATTTTATCTTAAAAGGGGGGCGCGGCAAAAAAGTTTGGGAACCACTGACTTAGAGGAAGTCCGATATAGCGCATCAAAGACAAGGTACTGTAATTTCTACACCATGAATGTGTGAATTAATGATGTTGATTGTTCACCTTCGCATGATATCATTGTGTTGCAAACATTGCACTGAGCTAATCAATCTTTTTTATGAAGTTAAGCCAAAGTTTTTAGCCCCTTCTTCTTTGATGGTACTTGCCGGCTTCTTCTTTACTGGGGATTGCGGCTATTGTCGGCAAGATGCGCGTCAAAACTAGGAATCAAAATAAAAACATTTAAACAATCTCAGGTTCTCACTTCAGCATTGGAATGTTCATTTTGGTTTTCATCGATCCACAATCCTAGGAGGGAGCAAGGATCAAACCAACAACCTTCAGGATTTCTGGACGACCTGCTTTACGAGCCACTGTCGCCCCATGTGACCCCATGTAACTAAAAGTGAGTGGAGCAAGTCTGTATGCAAATGAACTGACATCTGCATTTACGTGAACTTTATACATTGTTTATACTATATTTTAATGTGCAATTTAAATTTAGTTAGAAAATAACTTTCATTTTTGCTTGTTGTGTCACGCTTTTGGTACCCCTTTCAGGAGAATGACCGCTATCTACTCTTGAGGGCTATCCACACGGAAATGTTTAAGTCACAATGGCAAGGTATTTTATTGCTTCAGCCTCTGATTCACACGAACCTGCATTCTCGGTGTCCTGAAACCGTATTGAAAATGGCTTCCATAGTGGGAAAACCTCAGAACGCCGGCTTGTAGTTGCTGTTTAGACAGGGAATACAAGAACGATGACATCACCGTGCCACCAGAAGCAAGCTTTGACGACAAGCCAACATAATATCAGAATATTTCAACAGATATAACACACCCCAGTCAACCTTCTCTCATATTTTGTTGTTGTTGTTGTTATACTCCATTGCACTTCTTGCAAATCAAAATGAGATTTTGAAAAGCGGAAGACAACGGACTTTCGCAAATGAGTTCCTTCTTCCTCTATGGTATGGCGAGACACCCGGTTCCGCCCGCATGTTTGTTGACAGTGCCACACCTAGGTGTGCCTTGTGTATCACCTTTTTTGTTTGTTTTTACTCTGATTCCTTTCCGGATAAGTATGGATGTGACATGACTATTTTTCCACCCTGAGCAAACAAATCTCAGGAACATTCCCGTGTGGACAGGGCCTCAATGACCACAGTATTGGGTACACCGGCAAAACCTCATCTGAAACAGGACCTATATCATGTAACGCTGAACTTTAACACAAACAACAGAAGCTGCTGTGCCACAGCAGCAAACATACTCCTATAGCAATTCAAACATGTACTGCAAACAAACGCACGATAATGCTTTCTAATAGTTTGTACAAATAAATGTGGCAACATACAAATACACTTCATGCACGTACTACTAACGTGAATGCCAATAAGGCTGTCTATTTTTATTAGGGTGAAATGTTATCACTATTTTTATGTTCATTTCTCCCCTTGAGATTTTAACAATAGTATAGTTTAATTTGGTATGAAAACAGGATTCATTAAAATCCAAGCAACATATATCTGATTGTACTCTAAAAGGATGGAAATGTGTAGTTCAGCAACAATGCTTTTGTTCATTATAATATCCTAACGCGTCACTTAAATAAGCTAGCACTATGGAAAGGGTGAATACATAACTTTTTTTGGATTTTGTTTCAAAGACAAAGTGATGTTTGCTATTATGCCAAGAAGCTCTGTGTGCTTTATCAACAAAGTGTCGGACGGTTCCATGTTGTACCGTACAGTTAGCTGAATGCTAACGGAAGCTAAAATGGAAACAACACGGCAGTCCCCGATCGCTACTATACATGGTTAGAATTGAAATACTGCCATCGTGGATACAAACATCAAACTCTGGAGCTATTTTCTATTATACCAAACGCAAATATATTACGTCAGCCCTCAGAAATACACGTCCATTCATGCAGGCCTGTCCATCACACGCCAACACAAGCCTGTCTCACCACTGGCTCCATCTTGGCTAACGAGCTAGCTCAAGCTAGCATGCAACAGCAAACTCACCATCCCTCGCCGTTCCCATTAGCTGGTCGAGCAGAGCTCTCATTTGAGCTTGGGCGGACATGGCCGTGGCTGTTCCTTCGCGCTGTATAAAAAGAAGGCAACGGGAAATGTTGCTGGTTGTTATATTTTAAGTTGTTAAAAGACTCGCTCCTCTGAGCATCGCCGCTTTCAGACGTTCGCTAGTCGTATTTTTAGTCAAGGGAAGTTACGTCGAATCCCGTCGAAGCGCCAAGTTCCGTTTTAGCTAGTTACGCGGACAGCGAGCGTTGTGAGATTGGCCAATCACAATGATCTATAGTACGAGTATGATCCAATCCGAGCGAATTTTACTGGGTACTTTTGCAAATTATGGTCCCGAATTTTGTTTTCAAGGCAGTGTCTCCAAACTAGCTGCCTTGGTTAATTGCCCGTGCTTTCCCCAAATGCATGTAATTAAACACGTGGCATGATGAATTGCCATAGACACTAACAAAGCTACTGTGGCATGCAATTCGTTACTTTTTCATACAGGAAGAGCCACTTGAGAGACAAAATCAGGGGTGAAACGTCACCCTGTCGCCTGTAATGTGTTTCTTCACAGCCTGTTAGCGCCAAGGCTACCTACCTGCGTTTAGCAGCAGGAGCGGAACATTGCAAATTCGACGGCTGAAGGTGGGTAAAAACGAGTAGAAGTTGAATACGTTTGTGTAATTGCTTCAGTCGTGTTTGAATGGCAGACGCTGTAGTGGCAAGTTGTATTTATAGCTGTCGAGCCGGTGTGCCCACAACTCGGTAAGTTTAGCTAAACGAAGCTAGTAATTATAGCTTGTTTTTGTACTCGGCGATTTATTAGCTTGCTAATACTCAGAAGCTGTTTGATTACGTTGTTGTTGCCGCCACCGGGTGTACACGCGCAGTTGCACGCCCGCGGGCTACGCGACATGTAAACAGATCGAACTGGTCAGAGTTTGTTGTGTCGGGAAGTCTCTGGAGTGTTGGCTTGCCTCAATAGGCTCCAGCTTACACAGGTGGCTGCAGCAGAACTCTCTGGACCCACACGCACACTACAACCCACAGCCTAATCTTGCACAGATTCATTCTTTTGCCAAGCAGATCTGTCCGGGGCTGATGATGCGTTAAAGGACCGATGGAGACCACGGACTGTCCCACAGAGGGTGATCCTCTGAAGAGAGGAGAGGATGGCGTGGAGAGGAGATCAGCGCCGCCGGAAACGGAACTGAAAACGGGATGCAAGGAAGTCCTAGGTTTCTCTAAACTCACCCAGTGGAGGACAGCGGTCTTCTTCCTCTCCTTGTTCCTCTGCCTGACTGTGGTCTTCGCCTTCTCGTTCATCATTCCCTGTCCTGTCAGACCACAGTATCTGGCCTCATGGAACAGGACGTTTTCAGATGCAGGTGCGTATATTTGGATATGATACCGATAGCCTCCATATGGTGTGCAATATTACTCCTTTTCTGCCGCAGAAACCCATGATTTCCTAGCATTTGATTATGCGAGCAAAGACAAGGTGATGGACATCATGTTTGTGCTCAAGAGCACACTAGCCAGTATGAACAATACATGTGACAATGCAGGTAAGTTGTATTCCCAAATTCCTAATCACGTCGCATGATGTCTTTTTTGGTCATGATTCAAACGGACTCTTTGTGCTCCAGGTCTGCCCGCTCCGTGTGTGTTCATATTGGCAGTGGATGGGACAGACGGAAAAACCCTGTGGGAACGTCCACTGGAGCCTGACCTCCACTGGGCCCAGTGCGGTCTGGACAGAAACACTGACAGGAAGTGGGACTGTCTGCTGTCCCATTCGAATAAACTGTCAGCTCTGGACAAATCCAACGGTAAAAGATGTGCTTCTTAAATATCAACATATTTTGACAAGAGCTACATCAAGTCCTACTTCTGCATGAACGGCTGAAGCCTGTGCAGATGAGAGAGGAAACATCCTCTCAGACAAACTGAACAGTCCAGTTGCGATCGATTGGATTCCCGGAGAAGGCCGTACAAGTGTCAAAAGATGTTAATCACTGTATATTAAAATCATATAAAGCTAAAGCTAAAGCTAAAATTAGTCAGCCGTATTACGGAGACATGATGTTTACGGAAATGAAGTTCACCCAGGACACTTGTAACATTCTTAACCGTGTAAAAACAAGTTAGCCCGTGTATGGACAAATCCAACTAAAACGACTGAGCGTGAAGCTTCACACTTTTTAACACACACGTGTGAAAATAGGTTCAAATTACGCACTCTGAGGCACCATAGGGGCAGTGTTCTGTGTAAAAAGAAGTTTGTCACTGCATAATAAAACTCAAATAACTCAACTTGTAATAGCACACGACGGAGCTAAAAACGTTGCCATTCACATTCATGCCTGTGGCCAATTAACCCAACCTGCATGTTTGTGGGATGTGGGAGGAAACCGGAGTGATTCCTAACTTCTCTTTGCCATCACTGGCGCATTTGGGTTTGTTTGTGCCTCCTAAGATCACACTCATTTCTAAATGTGTTTGCCAGGTGAGATCAAGTGGCAGGAGCTTCAGCCTCCTGGTCTGCACAGCCATGTGCCGGTGCTCTCTGTGCCAGATCTGAACGGGGATAAGGTCAGCGATGTAGCCTTGGTGGCATCTGATAGCATGCAGGTAAAGAACACACAGTGGTGTGGACAAAGTGTTTGCTCCCTTCCTAATTTCTTCTTTTTTTTTTTTTTTTGCATGTTTGCCACACTTGAATGTTTCAGATCCTCAGACACACTTAAATATTAGTCGATGACAACACAACTGAACAGAAAATGCAGTTTTTAAGTGAAACCTGTTATACTTAAGGAAAACAAACCCAAAACTACATGGTCCTTCATGGTAAAACATAACACCTGAGTTTGATTTCTCTAGCCAAACCCAGGCATGATTACTGCCCGCTTCATCAAAAAGTCGCTTAAATAGGACCCGCCTGACAAAGTAGAGCAGACCAACCGATCCTGAAAAAAACTAGACATTATGCAGAGCGCTGAAGAAAATGAGAAACAAATGAGAAAAAAAGTAACTGCGATATATCAATCTGGAAAAGGGACTCCAGCAAACCACAGTGAGAGCAGTTATTCGCAAATGGCAAAAACAGGGAACAGGAGTGGCCTGTCAAAAGTACCTCAAGAGCGCAACGACGACTCATCCAAAGTGTCACAAAAGACCCCACAACAACATTTAAAGAACTACAGGCCTCACTTGCGTCAGTTAACGTCAGGTATCGCAACTCTACTAAATAAATGGAACCATAAATTCTGGTGTCTACCAAAAAATCCTGACGGAGAACGTCCGTCCATCTGTTTGCGTCCTCGAGCTGAAACCAACTTGGATTCCGCAGCAGGACAATGACCCAAAGATACCAGCAAGTCCACCTTTGAATGGCTGAAGAAAAAGTATAAAGTCCTGACCTGAATCCAATTGAGAGGCTGTGGCATGACCTTAAAAAGGCGCAGATGGACAAAAAGATGGCCGGACATTCTCCTTCAGGATTTTTTGCTAGACAGTAGAATTCCTGCTTCCATCTATCCCAGCAAGCCTTCCAGGTCCTGAAGCAGCAAAACAAGCCCAGACCATCACACTACCACCACCATATTTGACTGTTGCTATGAAATGCTGTGTTACTTTTACGCCAGATGGAACGGGACACGCACCTTCCAAAAAGTTCTACTTTTGTCTCGTCAGTCCACAAGATCTTTTCCCAAAAGTCTTGGCAGTCATCATTTTGTGTTCAATTATGTTATCTTTGACTAATAGTTAACTCTTTTTTATGAGCACAAACATTTAAGTGTGACAAACATGAGGAAGGGGGCAAATAGTTTTTCACACCACTGTATACCAAAAGCCCTCCAACAATATCTTCATTGCTGTGGTTGCTTGCCTGCCTTTTTGAGCTTTTGCATACGCTAACGCACCGACAATGCATGTAAACGTCTGCAGGATCAGCTGGTGTTCCTCTCAGGCACGACGGGCGTCCAAATTGGGTCTACAGTGGCACTGAACACCACAGAAACAACCAGCCACCTTCTCCATTACACTGAAAGCGGTGCCTACTATCTGCTGTTAAAAAAAGGTTTGAATTGCAAGTATCGTGGTTGTCGTTTGCACTGCGTTGTACTAAGAGTACTTTCTACCATCTCGGTCAGACACTGGCCTGTATGGACTGGCACTGTGGAGGATAGCAGCCAAAGCCAAGGCTGGCATGGAGCTGGGCCTCAAGACAGATAAACACCTGGAGAGAAAGGCTGCAGCCACAACTGGACTGGTTCAAGTTTACATGTAAGGCGCAGCCCAAACAGCCACGACTTCACCCACACAACATTTGTATGGATTCTTGTTATTCATTAAGCAAACGTTTGCTTGAAGGTCAGACTCGTTGAGGCATGTGGCAAGAGCAGGGGAGGCAGATTCATCCGACCTACTGGTGGTTACAGGCAGCGAGGTGGCTTTTATCCATGGAAAGACATTAGAGCGTCGGTGGATTTTTAATACCACCTCGGTCTTCAGGTAGTTACCGTTTGATGTGATTGTACACCTGCATACTTCAAGCCAAGAGCTGTCAAATATATAAACAGAACATCTTAGTCTGATGCAGTGCATTTCCGCATCAACTAAAAACAGACTTTCAGTTAAATTAATACCACTGGCAGTGTCAGTCAAAAATTAGCATTAGCATCTTTGGATTGGGTGAGCATACCTCATTTTTTGGCTGGGAATGAACTGTAAAGTCAGCCGTGTCCAAAGCGCGGCCTGGGAGACATATGCTTGTTTGTACGAGCCGTGTGTCTTTTATTGGCCAACGGCACGTTGTCTTACTGATGTTAAACCAAAAAAAACTCCAGCAAAAATAGTTTTTTTTTACCAAATGTAAAATTACATGAAAATGCCAAACTGGCCCTTGCATCCTTTGGTTTTTGCTAAGCGGCCCTCACGTGAACATTGGTGCAACATGTCAATCCGGGTGCTCAGCGTTAGGCTCCATGAGTCCACTGGATGTCACCGTTTCTTTAAGTAGTACTGTAATTTAACTGGCAGGTCCTGCCCCAAGTGGAGGACTTCAAGTACCTCAGGGTCTTGTTCCTGTGTGAGGGAAGGATGGAACGCGAGATGGACAGGCGGATCGGTGCAGTGATGCAGGCTCTGCATCGGTCCGCTGCGGTGAAGAGGGAGCTGAGCCGAAAGGCAAAACTCTCACCTCTCGGGTCGATCTACGTTCCTACCCTCAGCTACGGTCATGAGCTTTGGGTTAGTGACCAAAAGGACAAGATTGCCGGTACAAGCGGCTGAAATGAGTTTTTTCTCCTTTCGGTGGCTGAGCTCTTCCTTAAATATACTGGGAGTAGAACCGCTGCTCCGCCACATGGAGAGGACCCGGAGGAGGTGGCTCAGGCATCTGATTATTCCCCATCTTCCTGAGTGGTGTGCACACCCAAATATATGGCACGCTTGCTTACTCGACAGTAAGTAGTAAAACAACGCAAAAGAAAAGTCTCCTCGCTAGCTGACGAATGATGCAATCATCGGCCGGGGCGAGTTAGCTTTGCTGCGCCGGCCGATGAGGCTCATCGGAAGACGGGGAGAATGCGGAGGTGTGTGTGCCAATACAGTGCAGCTTGTTATTTCAAACGGTGTGTGAACAGAGATTGCAGGTTTTGTCGTGCAAGACCCACTAACCACATCTTAATGATAAAGGTTCTGAAGCTATGATGTCCTTCACCAGGGAGCCATCCTTTGGCCACTTCAACAAAGATGGTGTACTCGACGTTGTGCTTGAGGAGGACATGAGCAACAACACCAAGAGGGTAAGTTGTAAACACACTTAACTGGTAAAATCGTTTACTCATCCCATTTTGCACGCAGGTGTTGATTCTAGACGGCAAGTCCGGTGACACGCTGTGGAAAGTTGACCTTCTGGCCGGTCCGGACTCGCCTCCGCCTGCCTCCATTTACACCACCAATTCCATTTCCATCTTTGTCTTCTGGGGGCTGCTGCCCACACAGGACAAGCTATCTGTAAGTCCCCACAGCCATAAAAAGAATTCACACTGCTGACGTTCACGTGTCGTCCTTTAGGTACCGTTCGGCGGTGGCCGTCGCTCGTACATGCTGCACCCTCTCTACTCTAACCTCCTCCTGGAGTCTGACAAAGTCATGGACCACATTGTTACATTCAGAGGTACTTTAGACACCGTGGAGAGTTTTTGCCCCTGCAAAGGTTTGATATCTGTCGTTCTCATCTGGTGTTTGCTCATTTGCCCTCAGTCCATAAATGTTAGCAGAGGTGTTTATATAAGCCCACAAGAGGGCGTAATATCTCTTTCGACGTGCAGTGAAACCGCCACGGTTGGTTACAGTTTGTATTTTAATTCCAGTTTTTCCACAGTACTGTGTTTACTCCAATGCAATAGTAGTCCCTCGCTACATTGCTACCTCACTGTATTGTGGTTTTTAAAAAAATAATTTAGTATCATTATTGTGGTTCAATATGGTCTTTTATTAGTTTAAAAAAACGCATATTTAAACAAACTGTACATATTCAAGGCCCATATGACGCGTTTATGAATGAATGAAGCAAAAATGGCTAAATTAACAAAAATAAAAATATAAGGCATTCAAAAGGTGCCTTGTGAAGTGTAAGACAATATCTGTGACGTTAGCTGAGTGTTAGCAGCAGGGTAGGTGTAGAGAGTGGCCGACAGCAGCTCCTGTGTGACTGTTCACGGCACATGCCCTCTACTTGTTAATAAAGCGATGGAAGTGCATCGTAGAGCAGTGTTTTACACTGGTCTCTAGGTGTCCCCCTCGAACATGGTCTGAAAAAGATACGTCGTCTTTTATTGGGGATGCAGAGATGCAAACCTACTTGTGCTGTAGTTTTTCTTCCTGTCACTCACACATTCAGGTCTGTTCTTTCCCCATTTAAAAACTTTTAGTGGCAGTATTTTAGCATTCTGAACTCAAAAGTGTAAAAATTAGTGGAACCACCTTTTTCTAAAAGTGTCAGTTTTTGAGGGGCATTCGGGAGTTTCACTTTTGTGTTTGGAAAAGCTACATGATAGTTTCGCATTTTAAGAGGTGAGGTGAGTGATCCCGGTGCTCGCATCAGTGGACCGAGTACTGTGGGGTGGGAACGAATGATTTTTTCCTGTTTAGCGGTTTTCAGATGATTATTTTTAACAGTTGGATCAAAACAATGATAAATGAAAGCTGTCGGGAGGAATACATTATGGTTGTCTACAACGACACGCGTCTAGGAGTCAAATAACACTTTGTTTGTGTGACGGTTTATTTGCAGCTACGTTGATGGAGCGAGGGCGCCACGCTGCCTTTGTTCTACTGACAGGTCCTGGGACCAGAGACACTGCAGGCACCGTGGTTCTCAGCAAATGGAAGCTAAAGAACGACGTGCCTCAGAGTAAGGTGATCCTGATAGACAACAGCAGGGACTCCGCCAGCGACAACGACATCAAAGAGGCCTTTAAGAGGCTCCGATTCAGCGACTTTTGACGTGTCCTGGGAAGAAACTGTAGTCGTCAAACGAGTGACAAGGCAGCAGCTCCATCTGCAACATGTGGTGGCTGAATAGGCTGCAACTGCAACAAAAGTTTGATTTCCGCTCCATGCACTTGCATAGACACACACACACACACACACACACACACACCTATATGTCCAAAGATCTGCTGTTTCCTCCGACAATCACTGCTCCTGCTGACAAAGCCAGCGAGACTTTGCTGTACCTTAGCGTGCACTTTCTCACAGTGCAAAGGTGGATTATTCGGTAGAGTTATGCAATTGTTTTATAGCACTTGGGTCATTTGCGGTGTATTTAATACTAGAACCGCATTAACAAAAATGGGGTGAAATATATGAACCCGTGCACTGTGCCATTATTATAGTCTTACGGTTGCTGTGTGGTACTCAGTATTTGTAATTTATATTCATTAGACTTAAAAGGTTTTTTTGCTATATAAATATATTGAATATGTGTTGGCGTTTACGGAGAGCTCGGGTTTCCTCTAAGTGTCCTATTTCGGTTTGACCACTATTAAAATATGAAACAATATCTGGGACTGTTTGTATGAAAATGGTCTGACT